>VZSF01004667.1:219068-441278 GCA_013398295.1 Chionis minor | reverse complement strand
TTGGGGGGGGGGGGGGTGGGGGTAAGGGAGGAAGTGAGGGGGAGAGAGGGAAAAGAAAGATAAATTTTGGTTGCTGCTGTCGTACGCAGATCCACTTATCTATGGCTGAAGCCCAGACAGCTGTGTGACTCTAAATGAAGAAATTTAATTAAAAAGTAAAAAATGAAAATCAGCAAGAAAAAACCAGAGAAAAAACAGGACTTCATGCTTCCCACACCTACCCTGATGTATAAATAGACTACCTGACGGATGAAGGGTGCTTATTATTTCTGTGACTTCCATGTGTGTAAAGAAACCTACTATTCTTTCTAGCGAGCAAGCAGGATAATCACAAAGCCAACAGCACGTTGCTGCTCTTCATACTTTGCTGCTCTAGTTTAAATACCATCATGCAACATCTTGGTAGTCCCAAGTAGTCATGTAATACCTACTAAAAAAGAACGGACTTTTGATCAATTATGAAGGAAAAGATTGCAGAAAGCAGGTTACTTGGGATAATATTCTGCCTGAGTTACACCTCTTGTAAGAAACATGTTGGGGAAAACTGCAATTGGATGCGATTCCCTTTTGCACCTCTTGCATACTTGGACCTGCCTTCTGCCAGCGTAACTTAGAGCAACCTCGTGTTTTTCCCTGCCTGAGCTCCCAAGGCATTTGTGGTGCAGCTCAGAAGAGCCAGAACATCTTGCACTTATGTCCATACCCACTGCTTTTCCTAACACATTTGCTTTCCATGCCTTTCACATTATGGCACAGTAAGAGAGACTGGTATTAGTACTTTTGGCCTCTCTTCATGAGCGCGCACATGTGTATGCGTGTGTATTTTCTGTAACACATCCATCAATTTGAAATGGTACAAAAATGACTAAAAAAATATACCCAATCTTTAAATTTCAGAAGATTCAAAGTGTCAGTGCTGCGAAGTCAGAAAATTCATTCCAAGTCCTATTTATCTAGGTCAGGATGTGGGAAGGCTTTTTTTTGCGTTCTGCATATGCACGTCACCACTTTTGCTCCTTGGTACTACACGGGCTGGGAGCTGAAGAGCCAGGGAAGACAATGGCTTGTTCCCTGCTTCCAGTGGACCTGAGAGAAAAATCCCTTCCATGTTCCTTATAATGGAGTCTCGCCTCATCTCTACCATAAGAGACGCTTTGGCCAGTATATTACAAACACCATGCTGACAGTCAGTGCGTGTACGTAGCTCTGCCTCAGTGCCACATCACCACTGCCTCTTCTTTAAACCAGAAGAGAAAAGCAGCCTGAAAAGCCAGGAACAAGTTAACAAAAGGCTTCATTTATCTCCAGCTGATACCAACGTGACAGCGGGAAACGCGGGGTCAGATTCCAGGCACATTATTGCGAGGGCAGGAGGAGCGCGGGGAGTAGCCGCTGTGTGGCGAAGCCACGGGGCTCGCAGTCAGGAGGTCAAGTCCTGACACAGCTTTCTAAGCGAATTTGGGAAAGTCTCTTCCTCTCCTCCAGCACTTTTAATAAGACCGGTAAACCTTAATCATGAGATTGTGTGGATACTGCTGGTATGCTCAGAGGCAGGCAACATATGATGCCCCTGTTCAAAGCCTGATCATTACATGGTACTAACAGTAACTACACTGCTTTTTTTTTATTATTATTATTTTAAGTCATGGGTAACATAAGTCTTGGCAGTTAATCTGATACTATACAAAATAAAGGTGAGTCTTGAATGGACAAGAAAATCGTGGACAGGCTAGCAGAACAGGAATTTTACACATTCCTTCTGTGTAAATAAAGTGAACTTAACCCACCATTAAAGCTTCGCTTTACGATGTGCAATGGCTGGGGGAAAAAAGTTGTAATGGGTGTTACACACACCCCCACCACCAACAAACGGGCAAAGAAACTCACTGTTTGCCTAGCTTTGCATGGAAAAAAATAGTTGTAATTTGAAGTTTAAGGGATCTACTTTCAAGATCTATCTATCTATGATGCCCTTGCGCCCCAAAAAGAGGCTGGGATCTGTGGGGATCCTCCCTGCTCTCCATGCTTCTGCCCTCTCAAATTATGAAAAGAGAACCAGGCAGGGAAACTGCTGCTGCTATGGGAAGCCTGGAAGAATAGCCGCATCAAAGGTGCTCCCTGAGCAGACACCAGGTTGGGCTGCTGCAGTCAGTGTCAGGGTGCAGAAGTCAGGCTCACGCTGCTCTCACATCCCATACTCCCCAAAATCCAGAGGGGATGCTGTCGGGACGCGCCAATGCCGCTCCACCATGTGCAGCGCTACCAGCACATCTCTGGTCCAGCCTGGACGGTGCTTCCCTATTTGATTACTTTATCCATCAAGCATTTCTTATTTCATTAAGGGGGGTTATTAATCAGGTGACCCAGGAGTAACGGGACTTCCCGCGAACCCGGCGTTACCGCACTGAGGGACAAAGCTGGTGCTCTGCTGGGTGTCGGCATGCTCCCTCCTTGCTCGAGCTGAAAGATGGCTGGTGTTCCCAGAGCACTGCCTGCAGCTGGGCTCCAAACAGGACATAGCATGCTTGGCTCGATGGGAAATGAAAAGGATATAGGCTCCTTTGTCAGCTCAACTTGGTTTTAATAATGTTTAAATATCTGAAGGTCACTAAATTACAGTGTGCAGAAATTTGGCACAAAGGCCTTTCTCTAAGATTATCTGGGTTTGCTGAAGTAAGACAACAAAAGAGAATAAACCAAACTGAGCAAAACCAACAACTGCTGCTAAGATGTTATTCTTCTCATTAAGCCTATATGCTGAGCCTATAGAGAAGGCAGCATTTCCTGTCCCTCTTGCTGACAGTTCAGTATTAGGGCACAAAGGCAGGTCACTGTCCTTGGTGATATGGTAAACAAAGATAAGAGCTGAAAGCAACAGAGTATTTTTTTAACCCTGATAATTCACTCAGAATAAATTCCATTGTGGAGAGATTTATTGTTTACTTAGCACTCCTCAAAAGAGCTCCTCAGGAATGCAACCTCCTTCCCATGCGCCGGACACAAAACACGCGTTTCAGCCGAAAGCAGCAGCCAGCCCTGCTCGGGGCATGTGTTACTCATCCCTGGAACCACATGTATGAAACATAAAGCAAACCTGCTGTAAAAATGCAGCCCCAAACATTTGCCCAGATTTGCTTGTTATCCTGGGCTGGGAACTTAAGCAGATGCCTTCAACGGGCAGTCGTGCTCATGAAAATGCTTTGCCAAAATGCCAACAAAAAAACCCCATTGCTTTCCTTTCCCGCTCGCAAAATGTCTGCAGCAGAGCAGCACAAGAGTGAAAAATATCGGTCTATTTTCTGACGCTCTTAGAAGAAGGATCAATCTTCCCTTTCCCGGCCCCAAATAAAAAAGTCCTATTCCCTTCCCCTCACAGCACGTCTCCCCAAATGCAGACATACCAGGCCACTACCAGGGGAAGCATGCAAGGAAGGCACCACTGCCAACAGCAGAGACTATCTTATCTTTTCCATGTAATGGCTCAGCAGCTTAAAGTAAGGCCAGAGTTTACGCATTTGCTGATTCGGAGACTAGGACATCAGACAAGAATTTGGGAGCTGTGGATTCTGCCACAGAAGTGGCCATTTAATCCCACCGCGGCTCCCCTTCCCACTTGGGAAGCAGCAATAAAACCTCTCCAGCAGACAGCCTGGGATGTCTCCGAAAGGTACATTTGGTTGACTTCTTCTAGCAGCAGCAGACGTAACTGCAAACCCAACTGGATTAGAGTTAGGCAAACTGCCCTCCAGAACAGCATAGAGTCAGGACTGGAGGAACAACAAGGGATTTCTCATGGTTTGTGCTGTACATTTGACCTTCCCTACCTTTTCATAGGGCCTCTGGATTTCAACAGAGGCAGGAATCTCTTTTCAGGACACAAGGATGTTTGTTGCAATGCAGTTTTTAAACATGTGCTTACTGGGAACATCCTAGGACTGGCAGAGATGGATTACGTATGGCCTCGGGCTGCGCTGTAAAGTGGATTGTGAGTTTAAAATGTTTCTGCTTCATTTTCTGAAAGAGCTATAAGCTTTAGCTGTTGCTAAAGTTTCCTACAGCATTCTTGGGGATAGATTTTGTAACCTGATCTCATCTCCAAGCCTACATTACCCGTCCATTCGGACTAGTCCCTCTGTATTTCTCTGAGCAATTAAGAACTCTCTTCAGCTCTCACAGCACCGCAACGCCCATAGGATGTCCATGTCCATATTCCTCTTGCATGTTCTCACATCACTGCTACTCCTGCTCAGTGGGTGCCAGTTGCTCTGTTTCTTGCAGCAGGGATGTACTTGCTCTTTTTCATCTGTTCTCATACCCTCTTTTTAGCAGCTCTCTTGCCAGATAATCTGGCAACTCAAAATACAGAAGCAAGTTCTGCTATCTATTCCAAGGAAAGTTTTTCCAGGAGCACTCAAAGATGCCAAAATCATGGTGGAATTGTTTACAAAGGTCAGTACACACTGTACAGGCATGCCATCCAGCTACTGATACTCAGGTTGGTCAGGGTTTACGAATATAAGCAGTAGTTCTTGTTGCAGATATCTTATTGCATTGAGACCAGTTGACCCAAAAATAGAAGCTGAGTGGCTGTGGAGTCCTGAAGAAAACAGTAATAAAATTAACGTATTCCTCTGTATTGTAGTGCACTCATGAAAAAGGAGAGAGATGCATGCCTGTAGTCATCATCTCCAAAATACATTGGGGGCTTATCTGCTGCCTCCCACTCCTCATTTCCCATGCTTAATATCAAACTGAGGCACTGCACCCACACATGTACTTGTATAGCACGTTTGTATTGATATCCTATTTGATATACATTAGAGCAGTATGTACTGATTGGTAGAATGGTGCTGGGGCTAAACTGTACTTTCAGAGGTGGAGGTAAATTCAAGCACAGTCTACTTAAAAACGTTGGACAGCACAATAAATCAGGAAAATTCATGTTAGTACAAGTGCACTTTTACTGACTTATTTCACTGGGCCCATTTATCCCAATACAGCGAGGAGAAGAAACAATATTACCAGGACACTTTTGCCAGGGAACTCTATTTATTCTATAATACATCTCAATGCAATAAGAAGGCTCATAAATGAGTGTTGGTGGAAGAACCACATGGTATGTCTGACCTGCGTAGACGTAAAGCTGCTAAAAACAGCAAATAATGTCCCATTCAGATACGTACATGGAACGTGCTCTACACGAACTAACGTGTTTGGTAGGAGCCTTAGCAACTGTCAAGGGGTATTGCTTCTTCCCCAACATCCATCAGTTCTCATGGATCAACACTGAAACACATGCCCATGCCTTGTCTGCAGTTCCTCAAAGGGAACTTCTTTTTAAAAAGAAACAGAACTACAAACTTCCATACAACGCCTGAAAAAAACCACAGTAAATGGATTGATAGAATTTCTTCAACCTATGTAAGCCATTAGCCTACCTATGCATGGGAGAGAAGAGGAATCAGCCCCCTTTTAAACAGCGGTGACAGAAAGGAGCCATAGAGCACATCCCCTGACGGCAGGCTTGCCTAATTTGGCTAATAGACTGTTTTAGAATTTGTATAATTGTATCAGATGAGAAACCTTTGTAATTAAAATGAAATTAAAGTATAAGGCAAAGGCACTATATCAAACTGAAGATGCTTGTACAGGAAAAAAGAAGTTATGCTGATAGAAGCACTTTTATGCTTCTATACTTCCATGTATGCTAGGAAGTTGCATGGCATTAACTGCGTTGGTTTCTAAATTAATATAGCTATCAGCTATGGCTATACGACGTGTATAGATGTGTATAGCTATATACACATGTGTACACCCACCCACATCCTGTTCTCCCTTCAACACTGTACACAGAAATTTACTGTTCTTTTCTGTAAGAGCAGCCATTTGAGTAATCCGTAATACAGAAAAAGCAATTTATATACTGCAATTTATATACATTCTATTTCAACAAAGATCTAATTTAAAAACAAGACCAAAAAAAGGATAGATTAATAAAGCACCCATCCACATGGTATTGATGAAAGTTTTCAATCACAAGCCACTTCAGAAACAAGCAACAGAGTCCTACATTAAGATGCACACTCACACAAACACACATGCGTGCACACATGCACACACAAAGAAGAGACTAACAGTTATTTATATTTCCTACTTAGAGAGACAGGAAACCTCCCTTTGCATCTGCTTTTTTCTCACTAAGAAGAATAATTTTAATTACAGTCACTTGGCAGGAAGCCAATTTTGATTTTTTTTTAATGACATCTGTCTAAGCATTTTTAAACTTCCTGCTCAATGTAACTTCCTTCATTTTATAGACCAACACCCAGTTACAGCAAAAAAGAAAAGGGAGTAGCAAATGATTTATTCATTTTTCATGTTAACTCTTATCAGGTATATCAAGTGGTTCATTGTTCTGAGAACTGATGGTACAGAAAGCAAATTTACAGGGGGAATTTAGGACTCAGTCTGGGAAAGAAAAAAAAATATACATGCATGGAAAAAACCAACACAGTGGTAACTTAACCCTAAAACAACTCAACAGTTCCTGTGCTGCAGACTGATTTTCCTCAGTTCGGCTGGGCTTTTTTTCAGGAAAAAAATGAGGGCTGAGAACAGGGCAAAAGTTGGGGCAATACAACTAAAGCCAAGAAAATGAGGCATCATGGCCAGTGGATGCCACCTACACCACCTTAACTCTGGGCAAGTTTCTGCTGCACCAGTGAAGTTCCTCTGGGCTTGGGCAGCACCACAGAGGTAGAGCCTGGATTTGAAGTCCACATCCCAAGCCGGCACAGCCTTCAGTCAGGTAACTGGGACAGGAGCAAGAACCCCAGAGCTCCTCTAACAAAACTGACTGCAGAAAAAGCAAAAATTTAATTTTCGGATGCCGTGTGTTAAAGCTGCCCTCCCTCCTCTGCCTTTTGTTCTACTGTTAGTCGTGGCTTACAAGGCCATATTGCATGGCTTGCTGTTGTCCTCCTGTGAGGAAAACAGGCTCACGAGGAGCCTGCTGAGCTGAGCGATGAAAAAGAAGAGGCAAAAACACCACCAGAGAACGAAAGCTCAATAATGCAAAAGGAGCTAAAATAGCAGAGCTGAAGAAAAAGTGGGTGCTGCGGGATGGAGAGAAGGAAGCAAGGACAGTAGGAATGGTGGACAAGGTGGCAGGGGAGCTACACTGCCAGCCGTCACAGCTTTTCAGGTAGCTCAGCTTTTCCCTGAGGTGTTTCAGGGTGCCACGGGGCTGGGGCTGCGCCGGGGAGCGGAGAGCAGGGGAGCCTGGCGGCCAGCGTAGAGGAGCACGCTTTGTGCGTCCTTCTCGCCACTCGTCCCCTGCTCTTTTGGAGCTCGAGCCACAGGCACGTACCCGCACCTGGCTAACAAAAGTCCCAAAGGGATGGGATTTATAATGTACATCAGACACACAGCCAGTGTTGGCTATGAGAGTATCTGCCTCTTGGCTGGCCCCACTGCTGGGACGCAGGTAAGCCTAATGAATTGTTAATGCCTTGACACCAAAGCTGCATTTCCATTCTTTGCTCCAGACAACCTAGATTTTATTCTTTTGACTTACATGTTTTCTCAAGCAGGGTAAATCATCTTTTGGGTTACATGACCAACATGACACAAACGACCTTGAAAAACTTAAGTTTCCCTCTTGCACTTTTTGCCTCTGTGCAGATCTAACCTACAGCCATCCTGAAAGAGCTGCAAAAGTTTCCATGTGATTTTTAATTTCCTGGTCCTGGCTGGAACCAGAACTGCGAGTGCTGGAAGCCTCCGGAGGAAAAATTGGTATTGTCAGATTCTGCCCTAATTTTCCAAGATTCGGGAGTTTCAAAGAATATCTCAGCTCTTTAAGTGTTTGGAGACTTCACTCTCACAAGTGGCTGACTGCCTTCTGACTTGAGTCAACACAGCTGGAAAATGGAGTAAAAAAAAAAACCCAAAACCTCACTGAAAACCAGATGTTGCCATTGAGCAGAGCTACTGTGTTAATAAAACACTAGCACCCCTGCGCTCCTCGAAACAAAATGAATAGCTCTAATAGATTTCCCAAACGGTGCTTTATGCCAGAAAGAAAGTAGGAGAAAAATATTTTAAGACTTGAAGCAGACTGTGGAGAGGTATGGTTCTGGTGCTGGCACCGGGATGACTGCGCAGTAAGAAAGATCTCTATTTTTAGGGAGGACAGGCTGTGTTTGTTATTTGGCAGGAAGCGATCAGGACCAGTGATTGCAACATTATTGCTGGACCCGTGGTCGGCTGGATATGAATGATGTGTTACAACACATGGTTTGGTACGGGGGTGCCGAACACGCAAACGCGGCTGACATGCGCCCGGTGCCATGTGCCACACAGTTGAAGCAGGGTCAGGAGTTTATGCATACCCCCGGGGCACACAGCGCTCCCCCAGTGGTACTCACGTCGTGGCTGTAAAGGAAAACATCTCAGCGCTCTCAGCAGCCAGGCAAAGATTTCGGGGCAGTTTCGCTTAAAAACTAGCGGAATTTGTTTGCGTACTCCCATCAAAGATATTTTTCTATCAATTGCATATGCCTCACAGGATGTAGATGCATTATGTGATATGATATATACACAGCTAAGCAGGAATGCAAGCAAGAACTGAAAAACAACAGTGGTTTGTTTAAACGCCCTGTTTCATCTCATCCAGCCAACATCCCATTATGAGCCACAGGGGGCCAGCTTTCTGAGGCCACCAAGATGTCAACAGTTGGAGGAAACCTTCACTCAGATACCCCTGGGGTTGCACTGAAAGCAGTCACTGACATGACATCCACAGCCTTCTGCAACAGCAGCAGCAGCGCAGAGTTGTTAGCAGGCTACTTGAAGTTGCCACAAACTAGAGAAAGCTCATACCTTTGGCGAAAAAAGCTGCCCTCTCCCTCCCAGCACACACAACATCCTCCTCTTTTCTTCTCCCTCAGCATAGCCAGTCTTTGGAGCCAAAGAAGAGCGCAGACAAGATCCACACACCACATGGATGCAGCCCATCTGCCTCAGCCAGTGCACAAGTTGGATAATGTCAGTTTGGTCCGAAACAGATGCCAAGAGAAAAATGGGTTTCACTCCTCACGCTGCTTTGTTGTGATCATGCCCTATAACCACTAGGCAGGACTGATGGGTTATACCTCTAAGTTCAGGCTGAATCACTGATACGACTTACACTACTGTGAACACCAATTGTCCTTAATCTGTGGGTGGTTTATGTTTAGCAACGATAGCAAAAGTAACACCAAATTACAAGCATAAATATGATGAGGCGTTTCAACTGCAGAGCTGTACATTATAAATAATGTGCTGAATGTGTCCAGGGCTCTGACACTTAAAAAAATAAAAATATGGCACCTTTCACCTGGTAATCTGCAGCCATTTTTTTAAAAAAACAGATAGGGGACCTGACTCATGAAAAAGGTAAAATGTTTTGTGTCGGGTTACAGATCACAAATTCAGTGCTAGAAAAATCAGAGTTCCTGAAGCTAATTCCCTTGCTCTGTCACCAGATAATATTGGCTACAGTACACTTCAGCAATAAATTAGACTTTAAAAAACTCAAGGGCATTAGCAAATTGTAATTAAGCACACATTCTGCAATGAGATTAATTGTTTTTATAATAAGAGGCAGCAAAAACTAGTGCCTATAAATTGCACATTGCAGGAGAGTATTACTCCTTCTTAGAGAGAACAACAAATACTTTTGCCAGATTTTGATGATGCAGATGTGTGTGTATGCGTGTGCGTGTTTAGAATACAGTAAAAGCAGTAACAGCCTGGCTGCACTCACTGCGGTGCACCTTGATGGGGAAGATAAGTGATGCTAGATCCAGAAAACACTTCAGGGTCTGGTTTAATTCAAAAATACACAGTATTTTTTACATTAACACTGCTAAACATGTGAACTGTGTTTCCTGGAGTGTATGATTTAAGCACAAGCCCCAAAGAGACACCAACTGTCTTTGATAACTGCATAAACTGCATTGACACTTAGTTATTGCTTCTTCACAGTGAAATGCTGATTGCAAAATCAGGATGACAAAATCAGTGATGACCCACCATATTCGAACTTTGATACTTAAAATGAGATGCCAGATTAGGACAACTCTCATAAATAAATGTTTTGGTGTTAGAGGGCACTGAACATCTAAAGCTCTCATTTACGTTGGTGGAGTTTGCCAGTGGTTAATCTTTCTAACAAACTCGGGCATCTATTCAGGTGCTTAAATATAGAGTTAGAGGCCTAACTTTAGGCACCCATGACTGAAAATACCACTGCTAAATACTATTTGTGTAGGCTGATGCTGAAATACCACTATGAACTTTCCACAATGTCATGAAAAAGTAGGAGATATAATAAAATTATAATAATATGTTCTCTTCACTAATGCCCTTTGGCCGAGAATCTCAAACATCCATTAAGAGAAACATAAGCATGCTCCATTTACCACATGAAGAAGCTGTGGTCTTAAAGCAATTCAGAAGTTAAGAAAAGTCAGAAACAAAGAGTTCAAGTAATGTTAGCCAGCATCCACTCCCCAAACAAGAAACCAGCCTTCCTCTCACGTTCAGAGGAGGACAAACAGTACATCTCCCAGCATGTTTGCTATGGTCCTTCTGAGAAGCCCAGCACCATGGATGCAGACTGCTATGCCATGGGTCAGGTCCGAGTGCATGCCAAAGTTGAATCAAAAGGGAACAATATTTTCAGCTTAGAGTTTACTACAAAAACCCCCATACTTATAAAAGGGAACAATTGTGTTGCTCACTGTGCTCTTTACTGATTTGTTCTTAAATCAGCCCAAGCTACCACCTTCCACTGGCAGGAGGGCTGGTCAAACATATGCTTCTGCAGATGATCCGAGTGCCAGCTGGCACAGGGTAGGAGAGGCAGTCATGCACAAAAAGGTTGGCCCACATCTTCTTCTGACTCTGAAGATGCTGTTATCTCTGTCACCCACTCCAGTTCTTATGTCCTACAACTAAGCGTGTGGCACAGTGGGTCTGCTTTTTGACTTGCCACTGCCATGCTGCCATCTCTCTTTCTCAGGATTAACCATTGAGCTTTTAGCAGGGTGTAGCTATCAGGACAAGAGTGTTACACCTTCACAAGCAGTATTGTTGATGAAGCAGTTAAACTACATGCTTCTATATCCATCTAATAAACAAAGCCCTTGTTCGTTGATACACCAACAGTACCAAAGTGGCACGCATCAGGGAGAGAGAAGAGCTAAGAGATGTCTCAGCAATCATTAACTTCACAGCTACACAACTTCTTATATACTCCAGAAACCCAAGACGCAGGGGTTTGCACCCCTTGAAATATTACCTTACCAGAGTCTGACTGCCAGCAGCCAACACCCAAAGCTGCATGGCAGGCTCCCACTCAAGGTCACTGCTGATGCCTTCTTCCTGCTGGGAGAAAAGGCTGGGTGGGATGGACCTCCTGCCTGAGGTCTCTGGGACTGTACCTAGATCAGTCTGGGAAGAGCTGCAGACCCACCAGGCAGCCCTTCTCCATCACAAACTACCTGGGCTCTTCCTGCGGGAGCTTTAGCCCTGGCTAGTTCAGGGAGTGAGAAAGCAGAGCTGTGAGTTTAATTCAGCCCAGCAGAGGATCTGAGCAGATACAAACCCGATGCTGGAGGCAGGGTCAGCACACCCTCTGCACCCAGGGGCCAGGACCAACACCTGCCACTACAGCAGCATAGGCCAGAGAAAGCGCTAAGCCCTCCTTAACAGAGTGATTAATACCGTCTCATCTAGGGGACCAAGAGCGTGATAAACACAAGAAGCTACTGCCTCAGACCTCTGTTTTTGCCAGTAGTAACATTGCTGCTGAGCAGGCCCACTGCCTCTGCTAGAACCAGAGGGTTTGAACTCCACAAGCCCCACAGGTGTCCTCAAGCAGCACGGGGAGCGGGGCTGCACGCCAGCCCCGGGTGGCTCTTGCCCATGTCTAAAGCGAGGCACTTTGGGGTGATGCGGGTTGAGGATGGAAATGGGCTACCTCTTCCTTTTCCCTCCTCTCCCTTCTCCTCCCCGAGCCTTCTCCGTGACTGCCTCTTAACAACACATACATACCCTGCTCAGTGACCAAAACTGCCGCCTCAGAAAGATTGAATGAGACAGCGAAAAAACTGCTTTTCCAAATTCAAATACCCGTCTTTTAATAATAAAAACAGCTTGCCTTGCTGAAGCAGCAAAGCCAGGCGTTGACGGGAATGTCTACTTCCATTTCACAGAGGAATTAAAAGATCACCAGCACCAGCCTTTGAACGGATGGCTGCCTCCTCATCTGCGCTGCTGGGGCTGGTACTGTGGGCACCAAGCAGTTGGCACTGAGCTCTGGGGGCTCAGACCCAGGCAACCACCACCCGACCTGCAAGCCCCCCTCACCTGAATCGCCACCAGATTATTACAAACAATGAAAATTATAGAATCATAGAATGGCTAGAGTTGGAAGGGACCTTAAAGATCATCTAGTTCTAACCCCACTGCCATGGGCAGGGACACCTTCCACTAGGGCAGGTTGCTCAGTCCTATCCAATCTGACCTTGAACACTTCCAGGGATGGGGCATCCTGTTCCAGTGCCTCACCACCCACAGAGTAAAGAATTTCTTTCTAATATCTGATCTAAATCTACCCTCTTTCCTGTTAAAACCATTACCCCTCATCCTATCACTACACTCTCTGGTGGAGTCCGTCTCTGTCTTTCCTGTAGGCCCCCTTTAGGAACTGCAAGGTTGCTATGAGGTCTGCCCAGAGCCTTCTCTTCTGCAGGCTGAACAATCCCAACTCTCTCAGCCTGTCTTCACAGGCCAAGTGCGCCAGCCCTCTGATCATCTTCATGGTCCTCCTCTGGATCCGCTCCAACAGGTCCATGTCCTTCTTATGCTGGGGGCTCCAGAGCTGGATGCAGTACTTCATGTGGGGTCCCAACCAGGGTGGAGCAGAGGGGCAGAATCACCTCCCTTGACCTGCTGGCCACGTTTCTTTTGATGTAGCCCCATAATCCTGCATGAACGCATCCTTCTTCTTACTCCCACCCCGGAGTGGCTCTTACCTCCAGTCCCACCAGAACTTTACAACCTTCAGTAAAATCTTTGCCAGCCCCATTTTCCCCCTTGTGCTGAGTGGGGACAATGTCTGTGGTAGCACCCAGCCCGGCACCACAACACACCGGAGCTGGAAGGAGGCAGGACCTGCACGGCAGCCCATAGCAGGGATTTCCCTGCCCATTTCCAAGCTCATAAAGACAAGCATATGGCAACATGGGCTGAGTGTAAACACGGCTCATTGCAAAAAGTTACAAGGTCCATTACAAGGCAATGGGGTTTTTTGCCCCTCTGTTTGCCAGTGTATTACAAGAAAATATTCTCATCTTTTTTGCACTATTTAGATAACGAATAACCTGCACCTTTTTTGTTTTGTACAATAATGCCCTCTCAAACCTCCATCGCTTTATTTTTGCATGTATACAGACACAACAGCTGCTACAAAATCTTCTGGTGAAATCTCCACTAGTTATTAGAGCCACCTCTGCTCCCAGATGGAACAAGGAAATGTCATATAGGGGTTGGCTCTCCCAACTGAGCTTTATTCCAGTTGTAAATAAAGTTATTAATACTCCAGACAGCATAAATAGCTACATATCTATTTTTAAATGTATGTAATTATCAGTCCGCTAACTATTAGTTTGCTTCTTCAGACCTTTCCAAATGGGCTTAACTATGACACAGGCAGTATTTATTCCTCATTTAATCCCAGCTATTTCAATTGGAAAAAGGTGGCTGCAAAGAGGGTGACTTATCTGCAACGCTACAGTATCTGTCAGAATGATATTCTGATTTAATATGGAGGTTATAGGGCACATATGTTTTATTATGCTCCGGCCATTTCATGACACTTGCAATTACAGAATTAATAGTGTTGATGTTAGGAATTAGAAATAAACAATAGTTCATCTAATGATTGATATTCACTGAAAACAAGATTATCTTTAATGTAATTGAATAATTAGTTATTGATGAAGGGCTCATGATTAATTACAATTTACCTGCCTTAGCAGGATTTTAAAGATCCGGTATTCATTAATTTCAATGACAATGAAGAAACAGATAAGGAGAAGTTGCAACTGTTAAACAATCACAATTTCAGCACTATGATTATTAAAAGTAGTCAAAAGATCTTAAAAACCTTCCTAATACATTAAAATCAAAAGGCGCCTCAGCAGAGGTGGTTGCTGTTTGTCTCTGGGTTACACGTCCCTCTCCATTGTGAACCCTCTGGATTTGAGCCTGAGGCTTTCAGCTGAGTGTCAACTGGTGCAAATCAGCATAACTCCTTCAAAGCCAGTGACACAAATAGTAAAAAATTCAATTTAATTGGGTATTTGTATAGGTCACTGAGATTATTTACACTTTGCAGGGAACCTGGACGCTGAAATTGTGGGATCAATTGAGAAATACCAGATAAATATTTAACAGTCATCATGGAATCGTCAACGATGGATGCATAAGGATTGATTTATATGACATCACATCACTGCATCACAGTTATGTCAATAATATCCAGGAAGGGCATAAGGGAGCGATCATGTTTATGCAAGTAAACGTCTTATGAAGACAGATGTTGCTAAAACACTGTCTAGGTTTTAGCCCTGTTGCTTTAATTTCTGCTTGTAAAAGGGAGCATGAGGGGACACCAATACTGGCTAAAGAACCTACTAAGAAATGTTTTCAGGCTCACAGATGTTATATGCACCTTCTTTCTGAAGGCATTCATTCCTTCATTTTGGCTTGATGATCAGTGTCCCCAGTCGTAGTAGTCCTCAACCAGCTCAAAGACCTCAGCGTGTTTTCATGAGAGGGGAGGAAGAACGACAGATTCATCACCACGCAGATTTCACCACTGACAGCAAAGAGGTTCTGAAGTGGATCAAATCATTTTAGCACAATGCATCACTGGTTTTCTGGCTGTAGTCACGAATGCAAGGGGCAATGGGATCCCTCCCAAGAATATAAGAAAGTATCAACTAGGTGGAAAATAAAGGTGCAAATGCTATGGGTTTTCAAAAGCACTCAACCTGGCTGACAAAAATAACCCCAATGAAGTTAATCTAAGATCTCTCCCAAAGTTCTTTTGTTTTGCACGTGTCTGCAAGGCACTTTCTCCTTACAGAGCCTGCTCTATTCCCTATATTTGGATGGAAAGAATTTCACTACGCTCCTTTCTTTGCCCCACCCCCCCAAACCTTAATTCAGAGGCATACCTTGCCCCTTCCCTCCCCTCTCCTCTCCAGAGCATAATTTAAAAAAAAAAAAAAAAAAGAAAAAAAGAAAAAAAAAGTAATTTACAAGGTGGAAGTAATATAACAAATGATGCCTTATGGGGAAACCCCACTGCTCTAATAAAGAACTAGTAGGATCTTGGGATCATTCCTTGTTGGGGAGGGTTAATGGAGGCCCTGCTCCTTTGCATCACAGTATTAAGCTTGACATTTTTAAAGGAAAAAACACTCCCCACTAAAACATAAAAGGCTTCGCCTACAGCACTGCCTATATGTACCACTTCTCTTACAACGCAAAGCTCAGGCATGGGAAGCTATAAACCACTCTGCAGTCACGGCCAGCAGACAAAGGACTTTCTTTAGAGAAAGCCGGAGACTGCAGCAAGAGTTAAAACAAACAGTTAAGATTATACAGCTCACTTCATTTTCCCTTAGGAAACTGAAACATCCCTTTCATTCTCCTCCTGCTCCCCCTAATTCAAGTTCAATCCACTCATATGAAAGGGCCACAGCACAATACCCTTAAGGAAAAGATATCCCAACTGTCATGCATACTGTTCCTATCTGAAGACCTTGGAGGTCAAGATTGTAGTAAAAGAGCAACCAAACAACACATGAGCCTAGAGAAGTTAAGCAAGAACCCAGCAAGCAGCTGTTTATGGGAATCTGAGGGAAACCCTGCGTAAATTGATGGCTTTGGGGAAGTGACTACGGATTGTGTGATGGCAGATTCAACCATTGCCTAATGGGAGCATCCTGAGAAATTCAATTTTCAGAAAAATTAGCACTTGGAAAAGGCCTTCTTTTCATTACTTCCTCTGACACGGTAAGCTGTGAAAATATAATTTCTTTCTATAGTTTAGAAAGATTTCACTCACTATTAAAAGGTTAATGTGAAAACGAAAACCATTAAAAAGATATCTGTGCTCACCCATGTACTAATAACAGCTTTGATCATTAAAGATGAGTTTTATTTAACAAATGCCCTGTTACTGCCAGGCCTTAAGATCTTGATCTCTCTCTCTTTTTTCCTGTGGTACATTGTAAGTGCAGCTAGTGATGTTTTAACAGAGGATTCAAGTTGGCTGTGAAGGCCTGGGACACATTCCATGATCCATGATGAGTTGGTAGTGTGTGGAGAAGGAGTTTTGTGGGCCTTTTCAAATTAGACTCTGAGTATCTGCTTCCACATGAGGGCATGTGCTGTGATGACCCGCGTGGTCTCCCTGGGTTCTTAAGAAAGGAGTGCAAGAATCTAAGATTGCATTTTCCCTTCACGCTATTTCTTTAACTTTCTCTATTTCACTCAGACTGGGCAGTGGACTCATTTCAGCAGTCCACACTCACATGAGTGCACCAAAGAAGCTGCTGGAAGTGGCTTTATGAGACAGTGCTGACTCGTGGTGGTAAGCTGGGCAGGTCAGCACACGGCTGTGTCATAGACACACTATTCATTGTGTGTGTCCAAAATCCCTACTACTTTACGATAAAGTTTCACACTAAATTAAAATTTCTTCATGATAAATAGGGTCATTTTGACTGAGGCGGGGAGGGGGCGGGGGGGGGTGTGCAACTACTCAGGCTTGCAGGTTTGAAGGGAATATCAGTTGTGGTGCAGGCAAAAGGCTGGTTGACCAATTATTGCTGTCCTGCATCCAGCTCGGGTCCAGCTAGAGGACTATATGACCATAGTCAGAAGCTTTGATGGTGACCTGAGGAAACATCCAGGATCTAGCACCACAGAGGGGATGCTGGGAACCCAAGTACTTATTCAGGGTTCTAATCAGCTCAGTGGTGTTCCACTGAAGAGCAATGGTACACCCATCTGCAGTTCCTGTATTAGGAAAGGAGTCAACATCTCTAACAGCAATATACAACCTTAAATCTACTTTTTTTTTTTTTTTTGGTCAGTTTAAGATCACACTGCAACCTTTTAAGAATCTATGTCCTATTAGGTTTTTTGAACATTGTATGCTCCCATAAAACCTAGATCTAGGGTGGAAATTCTCAGCGGTACTGTAGCAATAATCACAGGAATAAGGATTGCAGCAACATTCCCTCAGGAAGTCTACTTTGCTCTCTGGTTCCCATGCAGCAGGGACGTGTAAATTATTCAAATGTATCATGCAGGAAAAGAGAGCTGGTATGAAAATAAGTACAATTGTTATTGAAGAAGAGAGGAAATAATGAAGAAGGACCTTTTTAAAACACATCCGTAATTTTTCCACAAAGCAACAAGTGGAGTTTGACACAGAATTATTTACTGTGAAAGTCTGGTTTGTCTAATATTTTTTTTCAATCAGAAACACCAGAAACAAGAATACAAAGCAAGTTTGAGGGACTTAGAAGCAAAATAGCAGCTTTAAAATATGACAGTGAGAACCTGTTCAATTATTTTACTAGCAGAAAACTCTTTAAATTTTAAAAGTTCATTTTACTTACAACCAAAGCTTTACAGACTTGGGCTCACACCCATGATATACATTTCTCTGCTTGTTCTGGCATGCAAGAGAAAAACAGGGAATTACAACTGACCTGGCACAAACCTTCAAACCAAGTTCATGACAGCATTTACAAAGCTAATGCTGTGTGACACGGTTAGCAGGTCAAATGAAAGCAAACCAGCAAGTGGAAGTAAATGATGTAAGAGAATTATGTTTAATTTGGGGAGGTAGAACAAAACTTCAATTGCTGTGTTGCTGCCTTGAAAATAATACCGGGCGGCTTCAGAACTCTAAATGGAAGAAAAAAACCTGCCAGTGGCAGCTGCACTTTACACTTGAGTAGCCACATGGGGAAACCAGAGGCAGGTCCTCAACCAGGGTAAATTGCCTTAGCTCTGAATGGGACCTGAATTCAGTGGGAGTCTATCTGTTCACCGACTTCAATGAGCTGTGAATTAGACCCAAGAGTGCCAGGTTTCCACAATTTCAGAATGCTCTCTTCCTCATTGAAATGTACTTACAAGTGACAGCAGCCAATGTTAACCTAATGAACAAAGAAGTTCATTACTGACAAAAAGTGCTAATGCATTTTTATGCACCACTCATGACAAAATCATCTTTGAAGAAAGCAAACCAAGATCCTCACCCCTGGCTGGCTTGCAGAAATTCCTTGTCCAAATACTATGGAAGACCTCCAACAACTGTCTGGCAAGCCTAAACACAAAGACTACCTTGGGGTGGGGAAATTTGGGAAGCGTCAGTGCTATGAAGACTTTATCTGGCCTTTCCCCAAAAATCCTGCTTTCATGCAAATTTCCCAAGGCTCTCAATATTAAAGGAGGTGTAGCCCTTGCCCCAGGGATGCTGACACAAGGACAAGGTGCCTAAAGGACGTTCTCCACCTTTTTTACCTTAGAATTTTTTAAGACTTTTTGATCCCATCTCCTTTTGTCCTGGAAACCACATCGAGCTTCTTAGAATAAGTCTATGCTGCAGTTAAGGCCATTAATGTGGATGTACCTGCTGAGATAGCTTTGCACCAGCTAAGAGTAATGGAAACCACACCAGAAGCAGAAAGGTCAGTGAGAGCTGAAACTCACCTGAGTAACTAGGTTAATGCTCAGATAATTAACCTGCCCGTTGTCTGGGCCAAGGTTACTTAGCTAACCAAAAACTAAGCAAACCCACTATCCTGGTTATGCAGCAGCCACGATACTGAACACAGAGTGTATAGACAGCTGGCCCAATACAACACCTTTTTTGTGTCCGGGGCTGGTGAAAGCATGCCCCTCTGAATGCTCCTCACTTGTTTTGTTTGTACTGCAGTCTGCTGGCTTGTCATGGCATAATTAGATGTTCCAAGAACCAAGATGAAACCAAGAGTAATGTACCTTGCTAGCCCTCAACACACCCTATACACAGCTGTAACAGTATTTACAGGAGCGGCAGCAAGAACCCACTGGCTTTTTCAACAATAAAGGGAGTCACTCATCCACCTGCAGAGAGAGAGAGACTACAGAGAAAGACACATCCAGCATGCAGGCACCCAGTTTTGACCAAGGGACAGTGAGAAATAGGCTAGAACATTGCTGGGGATTTTTCAAGGCACAAATGGCAGGTAGCTTGCACAACTACCGCTTCAGCCTTTGCGAAGCAGCTGGTCAAATGTTTGGCCTGAATCTTCTCTGTTCAGCACCCTGCAGAATTAGTCATACTTTTAGAAACAGAGCATAAAATGCACCTCGAGATGCTTACCTCAGAGCTGCGTAAGAAGGAATTACATGAAAGACAAACCACAGGGCATCGGGCTCACCAACTCTCAAACGGAAGATGGGTGATAGCAGAAGGCAGTAAGTGAACCTTAAAAAGAGCTTGAGTCACCTCAGGACAATCCAATTCAAATGGAGGCTGCAGAGTAAGGAAGGATTGCTACATCCAGCCACATCCTTCAGCTCTCCAACACGTTTTCAGTATGGAGCACACCACAGGCAAAAGTGAGGAACAATGGTATTGCACCACACACATCCCACCCAGAAGCTGAAGCCACCTTTGAGACACCACTGGCCATATGTTTGGCCTGTGTACCAATAATTAAGAATGAGAGATAGGACTCTCTTAAATACAAAACTACAAATCCAAAACCCAGCTCCACCCTCCCAACACCAAACCCTTAAGCAATACTGGAAGTACTAAGAGTGTTAATTGCTCTACAGCTTCAAGAACTCAACCTCCTGAGAGAGCCGCATTAAAAGATAATTCTGGCTGCCATCTCACAGCACTGTGCCGAGCAGGAAAGCTCTATAACCTGCCATAAACGCAGACAGGAATACAGAATTGCTGTAAATACCATCGTGTCTCAGAGCAAAATCATAGTGACAGGCACTCTGGTCTGCTGCAGTTTACAATTGCATGAAATAGGGGTGTGGGTAGGGTATAGTAACAAATAACAGGTATAGATTTCAAAATAGAGAAACCCATTATTTGTAAGAAAGATGCGGGCAGAAGAACTGAAAGGCAAAGTGTATTGATGGATTTTTAAGTCCCTGGATGTTGATCTTATTATGCTAAAAAATTACTTTATCCCCTTTTCCACAATGCCATGTTTACTTAGCAGGCATTAAAAAAGGAGGAGAGGAAAAAGGGTAAAAGAACAAAACCTACAATGAGTGAAGCTAAATTTATACGCACAACAGAGACAGATAAAGCATCCCAGGGGACCTTATCAGTTTTGCACAATAACCAACAGGCTGTTTCCTGTATATAGCAGCTTAAGGTCGGCGGATGTTTATTAGAGGCAGAGGGGAAAGGAAATGCAGTATCTTTGACTGACACAGTGTGGATATATGAGAAGTGCTATTTATGCTTTTGACTTGAATAAGAACTACAGTGACTCATAGCTGTCTTGTACTTATTATTCCAATTAGTGGTCCAGGAACACTGAACACCACTGTCCCAAAAATGCGGGGTTCATTTACTGTTCCTGACAAGAAATATTAGAGGGTAGAAAGAATTTAGGCTTCTTCAATCCATTACCATTTCACAGTTAAGAGCTGCTGGGATAGATCAACCTTTTTCCACCCCCTTTGATTTTTTAAAAAGAGACATTAATTATTAAACATTTGTATCGTGTCCAGTGAGAATCCAGTCTAGGTTTGAGGCCACACTAAATACAGCTCTGTGGTATTCTAGAGAAATCGGCTGTCTGTGTGCTAGTTCTTTTCATTCCTGGAAGCCCTGTAGAAACATGAGAAGAGAGGTAGGCATTTGGTCCACTGTTTTTCTATGAATCAACCTAATATATTATTGACTCAGGAGTTTTGGAAACACAACAGGCATGAGGGGGGCCGGGGCAGGGAGATCTTTTTTAACCACAGCTCTCCCTGATATCTGGTCACGATGAGGAGCTTTAACCAGAGGTGGGACAGCAAGATGGAAAAATTCAGAACATACTGAGTATTTAACGGAGACCCTTCCCTAGAGAGGTGAACAGGCATTCACATGCCATCGTAACGCTGCGGTGAGCTCCAAGAAGAGGTCTTTGGGGCTCCATCGTGCTGATTTAACTGCACTGAGCCTGGGGTACAGCCACGGGTGTAACATTTCAGCCTCAGAGGGGTAAGAGAACACATGATGCTTCATGTTTCATGAGGAAACAAAGCATATGGAGAAGCATCTCGGGAAAACAAAGCAACGTGCTTCTTGGCTGGAAGAAGAGAGACAAGAAGTCATTGTCTGCTGGTGACTTTGGAACTAAAGGAACAATATTTCATTTTAGGGAACGTGAACTACCCTGTTGTGTGTAACCAAATGCTTCCTTCACTCTCCCCTCTGGTGTGAGACAGTAAAGCTAAATCACACTTCTTTCACTTGCTCTTTAAAAACCCATTGTTTCCCATAGTGCTGGACAGAAAAACAAAGAGTGATCATACTGCTCTCGGGGCGTTACCTGCCTTGGCAGAGGAGACAACTTCTTTCATGACTCCATGCAAGGAAGGACATAGTCCCTGAGGTCAGTGGCACACAGGATTTTCTTATTCCCAAAAGCCTCAGGGGGGACACAACAATGAAGGCAGAGACAAGGGTGAAATAGAACAACCACGCTTTTTCACACCCCCAGGATTATACAGACCTGCAAATAAGAAAGGGTGTATGCCACTTTCCTAGAGGGGGTGTGAAGCTGTACACATTGTACATCATCTTACAAAAATTGCTAATGACTACTGTTCTCTGCAGAGAACAAAATAAGTCTCACTCCATCACCCTGGATAAAAGAACAAATGTTCACCCTTTGCTCCAACACACTTTTACCAAAGCTTAGGTGTAAAACTGCACACAGTTTGACCCTGTTCAAATATACATTGGTGCAAACCTATCTGCTGGACATGAATCATGTTTTCTCATGTCCTTCTGGAGGTGTATTGAGGGGAGGAAAGCTGGACATTTTTAAAATATTTTGAGTAATATCCCCAACAAATCAGATAGAAACTTACCTGCCTCTTGGAAGGGCCTCTGCTCTAATTAGGAACACTGACTTGTAATCATGTTTCTTCACTATTGAGCTGCACATTGTACAATGAGTCTTGGATGTTCAGAGGGTGAGATTTCTGCAGCAGGTTTCCAAGGAGAGCTCACCTCCCACCTAGACGTCATGCAAGGTTCAAACAGCTGGGCATACTGGTATCATACTGGTATCACTGTGCTAGATGCATACGGCCATCCTGAAAGCTCAAGTCTTATTCAAGTGCCTAAATGGGGACAACTTTCAGAGGCATCAAGTGCAGTTAGGCACACACCTTTCTTGCTCTGCCTCACAAGCTGGACACCATCTGGCTAAAATGGCACCAGGATGGAGCTTCAGGATGGTCAGCCTGGAAGCAGCAGCGTGGTCTGGAATCTCTGCTCCAGAGATCAAGTACTCTGAGAGTCCTTGCCACCACTTATACTCTGACAAACCCCTCCAGATTCAAGCCTCACCTCTATACTAGTGTCCCGCAAGGACTGATTCATGGACATGTCTCTAACATTTAGGGAAGTATTTGTACCATTGAAAGTCACCAAACAAATGTCTGGGAAAAAAATCTCTCCTCAATTGCAGATGCCAAGCACTGAGTTGAAGCCACCTTCACTGACTATTTGGGAAAGGGTAGGCAGGTGGAATTACTGAGCAGTTAGCTTCAGCTGCATGTCTCCAGCTTTTCAATCAAGCGAGAAGCAATACATGTCTCTAGCTACGTAAAAGAGCTCGGCCTTAAGGAATACAAGTCAACCAGTAGTAACAGCACTTCTTGCCCCCCACAGGCCTGCTGTGAATAAAAACAGGGATACACTGAATTGAAATGATTGAGGCTGGAGGTAGGAATGAGTTCACTGTGAATCATATGGCTTCAAAAATGGTATGACATGCATGGCCTTCTGTACGGCATAAGGGAGGGAAGACAGGTGTCTCATGAATTATGAGTAAAGTGGGACAGTTTAGGGAAAGTTTTAACTTTAAAAAAAAAAAAAGAAGAAGAAGAGACCAAAAGCCATTAGATACATAACCTTGTAGTCTAATATGGCCATAAATTAACAGCTGCACTATATTATGTAAATTTATGTTAAATTATTCACTACCTGTCACCATATCCCCATAAAAAATCTACGTACTGACATTTACGAAAAATGACATCTTCTGATAATAGTTTTGCTACATATTTCAGTGGCTGCAATTGCCTTTTAACCATCTTGACTGCTGCTGAGGCAAACACTACTGAAACAGGGATGCTTTAGGAGGTTTAATGAATTCATTACTATTCACGGATTCACCCTCCAGGAGGGCACCATCCATGTAAGCCAGTGTCCTCAGGGCAGTACACTCCTTCCTCTAGTTTCAGAACTCGCTGGAGAGGAGCCAGGAAGGATCACACAGGTCCCTGCATTTCTCCAGCTGTAAGCTGAAACTGGATACCCCGGAAAGGCCCTGGCTGCACCCATTTAGTGTTGAATGTGCTGGCCACTACACACAGCGGGGCCACGTTCAAGGGATACACAGTCCAGCTTGTCCTCCTTCACCCATAAGGAATCAAAGTGATCATGCTGTTGTGGAAACCTGAATCAGAGCTCTTCTTGAGATGAGATGCTTCCCGGATCACACCTGGCTTGAGATGGTCCTTCAGCCTTCCAGCTGTGTGCTTCTGCTGACTGTGAATGACACGCAAGTGGGACACCACAGCAACCCTGACTGTAGCAAGGCACAGCACACAAGGACAGGTTATCCACGCTTATTCTAAATAGGACATAAAATGAGTTTGGGAACTTGTGTGTTTCTCATCCTCCACAGCCTCTGAAGCAGCAAGGCACATGCAACTTCATGACATCTTGTTTTGGCACCTATGTTAGAAACACAGCTACCTTAGGCTCCCTTTTTCCCTAGCCCACAAGAAAGAAAAGTCCACAGGGGATTGTTCAGACCTTAGGACAGGAGACATTTACCTCTGTGTGTGTCCTTCCCCATCAACTATAAAGGGAGCCCATGATGTGGGTTCACGTGAGCCTCACAGGGGTTTACTCACCTCACGCTGCCACTCTGCAGAGATGGTGGAGCCCAAAAAGCAAGCTCTGGCTCCTGGCCTCCTCCTTAAGGGTCTAGGCAAGAAGCTCTGTCTCAGTCCTCCCGTCCAGGAGGGAATCTGACTATCCATTTGCTGGCTGACATCTAACATCCAGCTTATGCACAAACGGCTCTGCACCCACAGAGAAGCCCTTTGCTGGAGGCGACTGTGTCGGGACTTAAGGTGGCAACAGCAACTGGAGTTCACTGAAAGACTCCCACTGCTGAACTTTGGAGCAAGCCAAAGACAAGGAGGAAAGCTCACCAATGGAAAGGAGGTCAGCTTCTTCAGCTTCTTCCTGATAAATTTTGAGCATAAGGTAAGAAAAGAAGCAGAGGGCAAAAGATAAAAGAAAATTCAGGTGCCCTCCTATTAAGCCAAACTTCATGCAAGAAACCACTAACGTACTTCCAGGGCCACTGTCCCTGATTTGACCTTGCAGTTCTGCTCAAAAACATGAAGCCAACATTTCAGAGACAGGAGAAAGGGAGAGGGGATATATGAGAAAGAGAGAAAGAAAGAAAGAAAGAGAGAAAGAAAGAAAGAGAGAAAGAAAGAGAAAGAGAGAAAGAAAGGAGGGAGGGAGGGAGGAAGGGAGGGAGGGGGAGGGAAGGCAGAAGAATAAACAAGCTTTTGCGACAGCAGGAAGCGCTCTCTTAATTCTGAGATAATGAAACGCTTCTTACCAGGCCCAACTGCTGAATATTACAAGAGCCATCATCTCGTGTGGATTGCATGCAGCTTTATTTTCTACTCCCCTGCATGGACTGAATGTGATTCACAGCACAGTCGCAGGAAACAGTCATTACTATTTATTTGGAGCGAGATGAGTGACTGCTCTAAACAGCATCAACTGCACCTGCGATAGTGCAGAGAATCTTTTTTCATTAAGCACACCCATGCCCTCTTTTTTTCCCTTCTCTTCAATATTCTCTTCACAAAGAGCATTTTATTACAGTGCTGGCTGCGTAGTTCAAAAAGGGAAGAGGCAAATTTACAGCGATCATTAGAGAAGATGTAGGAGCATGGCAGCAAATGCGAGCTTCACCACTTTGTGTGCACAGAAGCATCCACGTACCATGCACATGCCACACAAACACACACGAAGAGACAATTCATGAAGTATAGCTAGATATAATACAATTATAATAATATGCCTGGCTGTGGACAAGGCTCCTCATCCCCATTTCATACTTTTGCTGCGTCTAGAACATGTCAGAACACCCCGAACTCACTCTGCTCCACACAGACCCCAAAAACAGCTCGTCTCCCTCAACCCTCAGTGCAGGTCCTCTGTTTTCTTTACACGACTCTGCTCGTAATTTTGCTGCAGCAATTTATCTCTGGCTACACAGAGAGGTGAGCAGCCTGCTCCCCAGCTTGCTGCTGCTCTGTCTCCTGCTGTACTTTAGCAGATGATGCTGAAGCCTCCCTGGCCCCCAAAACACTGCACCTACGACGTGGCAGTGCCTCAGCTAATTCCCATCCCGCTGTTATTCCCCCCCCCTTCAGCAGTCTCTGCCCGTGAAGGTACGCTTCTAGGCTGCTCCTTTGAATTTAATATACAACTATAGAAAATTCAGAGCACTCAAAGCACAGACCTCTCTCTCTCATCTATAGCCTTTATTGCCCAAGCGCATGCACCTGATATGCTTATAAAAAATGTCCTCGCTGGCAAAATCCTCTTAAAATGGCACAGCTCTGCTTTCTGCTGGTTTCAGGCCAACGGTAAGGAGAAGCTCAGGCCATTTCATCCCTCTGCTGTAGGTATCAGTATCTCAAGTACCTGCATCCTGTGATGCCGTTAAAAGCTTCAGGAGATTAAAAGTGTGGGTCTTCTTGTTTGTCTAACAAAGTAAGGTACTTCACAGAATAATGGATTGCTCTTCAAAACTAATACTCCTAATAGCAGTGAACAGATGCACAGACTGGATTCTTTTTCCGTAGTGAACTGGGATACTTATTTTTGCAAATTACATGTGGCCTCTGGAACAAGCATGATTTCAGATCGCAACAGTTATGGGAACATCGTGTTTCTGTATGGTCACTCTGACACCACACTCTGACGGACACAAAGAAAGCTCCTTCACCGAACAGGGAGCAGCGCAGAGCCCAGCACCCTCATACACGAGGGGCCACGGTGAGACCAACACCACAAAGGAGAGCAAGGAGGATGTACGGAGCATGGAAGAAGGAACACATAATGGAGGGGAGAAGGGGCGAGCAAGGACTTTGCAGTGACCTGTATGCCATTTATACCACAGCAGTGTGGCCATCACCTGTACATCTGGCACCCAGATGTTAAAGCAATTGGCATAGATAAATAGATGGTGGGAAAGAAGCAAATTAATATATAAACCACTAAAAACTGCTTTTGGCTGGGCTATAAGATATAAATGTTCCCAGCCATTGCATTGCATGCTGTATGCTATTCCCCAACAGGTTTTTAAAAAATCTCTTAATACTGCTTCACCTATTACCACCTAGCACAGGACTATTACAAGACAACATACTTTCCAACTGAGATGGGGTTGTACCCATGTCGGGTGTCATCCACCGCCACCGCTGCCCCGTGAGGAGAGCAGCACAACTCTGCTCCACCACCCACAGCAACGGGCTTCGCTGACCAAGAAATAAGGACTCATTTCATTGTTGCAAGAATACGTAGAAAAGTGGAAACAGCCTTGTATCAGGCAGGTGAGAAATACATCATTCCCAGCATTAGGTGTTTTCCCGATTCCAAAGAGAACATCATAAATCCCCAGGCAAGAGGACCATGAAAGGAAATCCCAGATATGGTACAGTTTGTTTTGCAACACAGACACCTGCTCACTAGGAGCTGATCCCAAACTATTATCGCTTCGCTTCTGGCTTTGATAGCCATTAGTTAAGCAATATCTGGGGACAGATTCTGCTCCCGGTTGCAGCACAGTAACCCCTCAAGCTGACAAAGTTATTCCGTATTTATCCCCCCAGAACTGAGAGGCAGGTTTCTTATTTTTTTGCAGACGGAGGTAGCCAAGGTGAAGTGTGGGAATAGCCTTGTGGGAGCTGCGAGGGAGCAGCCCCTCACGGACAGGAGTAGCACGAGGCCATCGCCCGTGCTCCCAGGACCACGTGGAGGGGAACGGCTCTGACCCGGCTGGGGAAAGAACTGCCCCATGTCCTCGGTGATGGGGACTTCCCAGGGGACAGGCCACCACCATGCCAGCAAGCTGAGGGCTTGAGCATCCATCACGCTTGCCATTGCTGTCAGAGCCTTCCCTCCTCAGCTCCGTTAGGGCAGTGCCTTCCCTGCCAAATTGTTTTAAGCAAAAGCCAGGGTTTGAGGCAGAAAGTGCTTCTCAACATGTGAACTCTCAGCCTGTGAGGAGAGAGAGAGCTGGGAAAGATTTGTGGGCTCCCCCTGCCCCCGGTGTTTAAATGATTAATTAACAATTTCTAGAAACCAATTCACAAAAGGAGAAAGGGCAGATTTTCAAAACTATCAGCTTGTAAATGGAGCAGAGCTGATTCTCTGGCAACTCTTCTAACAAGGTTTCTTTTTTCACAGTATTTGTTTTATGCTTCCTAAAGATCTGTCCCTAGTCTAAATCCCAGCAGGGGGAGATGCCAGTGGAGTTTAATTACATTCCACCTATGGGGAACATTCAAGGAACAGGGCTCTGAAAAAAACCCCACAACTCGGTCTAAACAAAATAAATAAAAAACAAAAAGTGTAAAAAAAGGAAAAAAGTAATCTGATTAAAGCAATGATATGAATGAGCTGCATCTCCTAACCATAGGTTTAAAATGTTCTCTTCTTACAAGTCTCAAGGCAAAGGGCCAGATTCTCTGCTGAAACAAACAGGGAATTTATACCATCAATTTACAGCAGACATTTAGCATTCAGGCCTATGGCTTAAGTAAACAGTTATGAGAAGCGGCGTTCTAAAGGGTTTTGCTGTTTTCTTTTTGGGTTTTGTTTGGTTTTTCTTTTACATAAACTAGACATGCCGTGCTCTGTGGTGAAAATCCTTGTGATTCAGGACAGGTTTTCGCTCGGACATGAGCTATTGTCAGCGTTTCAAGGGATTAAAATGGGCCCTGTGCTCTGCCAGCTGGGGTGCGTGTGTGCACGCACCGCACAAGTGGCCGCCTGGGCCCCAGCAGATGCCAGAGGCACATCTCACCCCGGCCAGGACGGTGGTCAGGAGTCGAAGACGTGCACATTAAATGCGGAACGGAGACTCGCTGGTCTGCAGCCATGTCATGGGAACCTGCTGCCCTCAGCAGAAGTGTGAAGGAGAGGGAAAGAAAACGGCAGGCAGCCTCCTCCAGGTATAATTCTTTAAATCTGGAAAACCCATCTAGCTGAAATATCTTTCTCTGCAGGGATCGGGCAAATTACTCCAGTGCATTCAGCTGGGACACCTGAATGGTGGACTAGAGAGTGAAGAAAAAATACTGCGTTCCAAGCTGAGAGGAAAAAAGAGGCTTTTTCACCGTTTCCCCTTCTGGTACTCCTAAATCAGCCACCTTGGTGTTCTGCAACCAGCATCAATGAAACCTGACCTCAGCGCTCAGAGAGCAGCTCCCACGAGGGGCTGCAAAAGGGATGGTGAACACCGCTTCTCTGCCGGCTGTCTGGACTCGGCATTATGTCCTGTCCTGCCGTACGCAACAGAGAGACTAGCCACCAAACAAGTACTGAAACATTTAATCATTCGAAACATTCAAGTGCGACAAAATTATCAATGAAACTAATTAAGAATCTTGAGATAATAAGCACTGATGACAAAATGTTCCACTCTAGTGCCTGCCATCAGGCAGTCAGGATTTACAATATCTGTCATTTATAACACTTATACCCCGAAGGATCTCAGTGTACTTTCAAAACGTGTGCTTCCACATACAGACAGTCCTGCTTCCCAAGGTCACCCATGCACAGCCAGCATCGGGGGTGTCCCAAGATTAGGGGTCAGAACTTCAGGTCGCAACTATGGAAATACAAGTATATACAGCATCGCAAGCAGAGAAACTGGGAAGCGCCAGCTTTGATTCTGCCGGGCCAGGTCCTGAGGTCTCACCCAACCCAGCTTTATCCTGGAGACCCAGAAGGGCAGGCCACGGGAAGGTGAGGCGAGAGCACGCAGAGCCGATGTGAGGAGGGAGAAGGTCATGGATTTGACAAAAAGCCACGGCGCCAGCGTTTTATGCCCTGGGATTTTTCAGCAATTTAGGACAGGAAGTGAACCGGTGTCAGGCGATCGACGCTGCAGATGGGTCTTTAAGCAGCCAACATGTAAATGGAGTTTGGCAAAGATACCGCAACTAACAGCCTTTTTTTTTTTTTTTTTTGTGAGAAATGCCATTTTTAGATACAGTCAGAGAAATGTTGCCTTCTGCCTGCTAAGAGCAGGTGTACAGATGTCGACAGCGAGTTCAGGCAAGTGCCAGGTACTCGAGAGTTGTCACTGGGTGTGTAAAGCTGCCTAACACCATCTCCAAGCTTTTGCAGGAGGCGGATTTTTTTTTTTTTNTTTTTTTTTTTTTTTTTTTTTTTGCTGAGGTTTCCAACAAACTGCTTCTCTAGCAGACCCCGTCTCTGGTGGGCTCAACAGCTCAGCATAGCCTGATTTTTATTTCATCTTTGTTTCTAAGTTAAGCCCTCTACGCCAGGCCAGCGTCTAAGGGAGGAAAATGGTAGGTCTCTCTGACTCACCAGTGCGGCTCCCGATGAGCTGCCCACGAGACAGGTACAGCTAATCTGAAATGACGCCTGGTAACTGCAACATGTAATTTCAGACTCAAGGCACCAATTTCCCAGTCAGTTTGTAGCTACACTGTGTTACCGTAACGGGTTCTCTGCACAATTATCACAACGCTTAGTAAGTTATTCATTTCCGTGAGAGCTAAGAAACTGTGTAAATGATTTTCCTTTTAAAGAAAGCAGGCATATGCCCCCTCTAGAAGAAACAAATAGCAAAGTTTCTCCTCCATATTTTGTTTATGGTTAACATTTCCCAAGTATTATTCCATCGTTAGTATTAAAGTATCTTTACTTTAAAAAAAATGTACTAAAACAGGCAAGAATTTAAAACGCAGGTGTGTGTGCCTTTGTGGCAATGGCACACATCACAAACAGGCAGTTTGAATATTTTATACTTCATAATTTTTTTTCTTAAATAATTAACTAGCTTTAACTAGTGATTGTCCAGTTGTATCTTTGCTGCGGATTTAACGGCACATTACAACTCCAAGTGTTCCTTCGACGTTTCTGCTTCTCCCCACTTCAAATCCAGGCAGAATGAGTCCCTAAGCACTGCTGGATTTTTAACCTCAAGATCTGTTTCCTACCTCACTCTGAAGAATAATGTGAATCCATTTCCTACAGCTTTCACTTCTGCAGTGAACACAAACAGCTCCAGTTAATATTTCACGTGTTCACTGTATGGACCATCATTCAGCCTAGTATCTCTTAGCACAGTGGGGGTATGTCCCAGCTCCAGCTGCCAACGTGGACTCATATGATTCTCCATTTGGCCTCTTTCAGTCCAGAAATGAAGAAGTTAAAATGCCATGGCTTGGTTTGATTACTGCATCACTGACAATAATGCAGAGCTGGACCAGGAGACGAGGCACACTGCACCACTGAAGAGTTGCGCCCTTTGGATAACATATTGAATTTAAATCCTTTTTCCCCATTGCTGACTTGGAAAAGAAAGTTCTTCCAAGAGCTTTTTGAAAAAAATCTACTACTAAGAATGACCTGGTCTATAATTACCATTCTATAGCATAGTCCAGTGTTGAAAGATACATAAGTGTACATATATTTAGATGCATAAAGATGCATGTGAGGTCTTAGTAGCGTTTTCCAATGCACCTCTTAGAATTTGCATATCTGTCTATGCACAGCAAATGTCTCACAGCTACCACATTTCTCTGCAAAGTCTGAGCATTAGTGGAATTAAAATTATTACTTCCTTCGTCTGAAACACTAAAAGCATAAAAGACAGTATTCAGATTTTAATTCAGTCCAAGCAAGCATTCCAGCAATTATTTTTGACTTGGTGGGAGTTTAAGAGATCTGGTAACATGGTTTTCCTACAAAATAAAACCTTAGCCCCCAACTTGTGACGTTACTTTCCATCTAAATTCTCTTTGTGTATTTATAGAACTATATAAACAGGAAAACAATACATTGACAAAAAGATGTAGTGACACTTAGAAACACTTAACTCCAACAACAACTACAACACTTGAAACAAGGCCACACTGAGCAAAAGCAGGTCTGTGAGATAAGCTTGGTAAGGTTTCACACTGGTGGATATTCCTTTTAGAATACTCTAGTTCTGATATCCACATTTGCCAAAGGACGTTAAAAAAAAAAATGGTGAACCTCTAAAAACATGCCTTCATACTGTCCAACTTCTTTTTAAAAAAAAAAAAAAGACATTCTACAAAGAGAGATTTTAGGAACTTGCAATTTTAACATAGGAAAACACTAACAGGTGGTATCACTGCAGTTTCTGATACAATTGTACAATAAGGACAAAATAGCTTTCCTGTGCAAAGGGTCTTTTTTACAGCAGTCAAAGAATGATGGAAGTTCAGGGGAATCTGAGAGCAATGAATTAAAAATGGAAACAAACCTAATCTTTATTTAGGAGAAGGATAATTAACTATTGGAAGAGATTAAAATAAATAATGGTAAATTCACTATTGCCAGAAAGGTTAGGGTAGAAACAGGAGGGCCCATTGCATGACATTCCCAGCCCTGTTTACGTACGATATCAGGACTGGTGACTGAGAGGAATCCTTAGGGCAGGAATAGAGATGAAATCAGAGCCCAATTGCAAGCGTCGCCAAACATGGAAAATGTCCATATCTGAGTGTTATGACCTGGATCTATCTATGGTTTTCTTGTAAAATCGGAGCTAGGAAAGAAAGCAGAATGTTCACTTTGCACCAAGTCTCTGTGTCCTTGCATTGTTCTCCATTTAAGTGCACTGCTAAGACTCCACTGATAATAAAAGATTGATTTAAAAGACCATTCTACAACCTAAGCAAACACTGAGCCTGGTTAATGTTACATATCATATCCTCTTGTCATTTACTGCTACTCTGTGTGTTTACTCTGTCTTTCACTCCCCCTCAGTACAAGCCCCAATTTACTGCAGAGCAGCTGGTCCTTTGGGGCTGAGTCTGCAACTGCAACCCTGAGCCCAACAACAGCAGCCTCTTGATTACAAAAGCACAGCACTGATCTCACTCAAGATCTGAACTAAAGCAACACCCTCCCAAGGCTTTGGGTCAAGTCTTTGCAGATTTCCTAAATGACAGGCATCTCTATGTCACTGCTCTACCAGCTGAACTTAAATCTCCAGTAAGATCCAAACTTCAATCAAATTATCTGCATTCCTATATGAAGGTTCCTACTTCAGTCCAGCAGAGAATGTAAAAGAAGGTAGTGTGAACAGAAAAGAATTTAAAAAACTGTTTCCGCTCCATCTTTAACTTCTATAAGAAAATCTGTTATTTTGCATGGGCTTACACTTCTTACATCAAAGTCAGTACAACGCATGACAAAAACATCCATGTTCTTCCTGCTAATAAAGAACAAAAACTTAATGGAGTGTGACATGTTTTGTCTTTTCTTTCTCTTACCATTTTCTGGATTACTGGTTTGCTTTGCGCTCCTTGCCAGCACGATGAGTTTTGCTCCTTTCCTTTAAGTAACTGAATTGTAAGAACACGAGATGCGCCTTTGGAGCCTGATTCTCAGCTGCACTAAGGTCCTACTGTGGCAGCATAAATAGGCCTTACCATAGGTGCAAGCATTTGTTTATATGTTAACAAGATAGCATCACACAGGAATGAGGTGATAATAATCCTGCTGCAGATAAAGTGTGAGGATGATGTACACGCACCTTGACAGTCCCGTCCCATTACAGGAGCAGTGAAAGAAGGCATAAATGTAAACTGAGAATCAGGCTCTTGGTTTGCAGTTACCCTGGATACAGTTTGTAGGATTTATATGTTTAATTAACGCAAAATGTAGAAGGTTCCACAATCCTATAAAGACAACATGTTAAAGACAGTTTTGCCCAACATTTCTAGAACAGCAAAACTTGCAACGATGGAATAAGGATAATTAAAAAGATTACTAAAGCATTTTGTTTCGCTTGTTCTTTGTAGGATCCTTTATTTTCAAAGTCAGGAAAGACATCTAATTAAAACAACTGGGAAGGGGTTTTTTTAAACAGATATACTAATTTAAACAGAATTAATTCAGAGAAGTCCTATGACCTTGGTTGTAGACAAGACTGGACTGCACAATAACAAACTCCTGAACTTAAAATATATGGTTTAATGAATTTCATAGACAATACCTCTTCCACCCCGCAGAATGGAAAGGAGTGTGCTATGTAGGGACTACTCAAAACACTGGCAAAACCACAATTTACATTTCTGTCCTTGCATAGGGTGGCACATGCACATCCTTTAATTTGTTGACACCAGTAGACCTATTAACTTCAGTGATTTAGACCTCTGATGAAAATCACTGTATTTTCACTTGAACCCATGGGCAAAACACCAGGTGATTTTACAAAGTATTTCTTGTGGAATATAAGTTAACCAGAACATGCAATATTGCTTGAGGAGTTGTTTATTTTCCATGCCAGAACTTCTAAATTCTCTGTGCCTCACCCTGAAAAAGCAGGGCTGTCAATATTAGAAGTCTTGTAGGTACATTTAGAGGTTAGTATTTCTGTATCATTTGGGTGTTATCACATGGAAAGTGCTAAAATAACCTAAAATATTTAGAAAACATACAGTATCTTGCTCCCACTGGCAAAAGTCTGCAGTGCTGAAGTGGCGGGCTACCAAACCTAAAGAAAAGAAAGTCGTTCCCCTGACAGTTACAATTTGGGTTAAACATTGTTCAGACCTGCAGCTAAAGCAACCACTCACCTCTCTGGGTAAACGTAAGAAACAGATAAGCTCCATTACCGAGTCTAGTAAGGAGGATTACAGCCCCTGTGCAAAGTGGCACTGTCGCCACGCAAAATGACAAGCAAGGCTACGCCCAAGGCATCTGTGGGCAAAGTGGTTTCTGTGGGTAGATCTCTGCACAGACCGGTGCGTTCAGGAAAGGAGGAGTAGAAAAGGAACACAAAGAAGGAGACGAGGAAGCACTAAGCACAGTCTCAGAAGCATGGCCACCCCGGCTTGGCAAGGGACTGCCACCGTGAGGTGCCACCACAGAGCTGTGAGCGCAGGAGCCATGTCCTGCTGCTCGATTCCTGCTGGACTGGGCAAAAAGACAGTTTGCGCATTCCTTGTAAATAAGTAGAGTCACTTCAAAGACATTTGAATCCTAGCCAAACAACCCAAAGGCCCCGAAATTTCAGCTGGCTGCTCTGCTCAACACGGGTAATCAATATAAACAGCCAACAAATTATGATATGGTACATAAACTGACAAACATTGAAATCTTTCTCGGTTGACGATGTGGCCGCATCCACAGAGGTATGCCTTTCAGTACCGGAGCTCACACACTCCTCTGGCGAGGGATCAAGCACTCCAAGTTTGCACCCAAATTATGCATTTTATCTCACATTGAGCTTGTTCAGGCAACAGGCAGTATTTTAGGTAACAACCTACTACTTCTTGCTCCTTGGATCTCCATAGGAAATTGCTGGCAGTCATGACTTTCTTATTAAAGAAGGTATCAAACACATACAAATGTTTTAAAATAACAAGCCTTTGGGGGAAAAACCCACAACCTGTGATGCTATCTGAAGTCACGCATGCAACTGGTGTCAAGCTGTGCCACTTAAAAGCATTTCTGCGGCACCCACCTATGACAGCCCGGCAGTGCGTATTTGCGAATTTCTCCCAGGCAGGGAGTAAAATGCGTTTAAATATCACCTTCTTCCCCCTACTTCTCCTCCCACCGGGGGTCTCTGCTGGCTGGTTTCTACCAGGCAGATAGAGCGAGATCGCTTTTAAATAACAATTTCTTCCACTACTCAATTTCCACTCCCCAAAGCTTGGGGACACATATCTGAGCGCTGGGGTGCCAGCACCGCAAAGTACCTGCAGCACAAAGATGCATATGCTAGAGCGGGATGTGACATCCTGGGTCACCCCTGAGGTCTGGCAGAAAGTCAGCCCTGGGATTACCACGTACTGGAGACTCAGGTGGTGAAATCCAGAGAATTTGAATGCTTCCGAAGCATCCGCTGCAAGCAAAGCTGCTTGTGAAGATGTAAGCTTCAAGAGCAGAGAGCAACGGCACAAAGCTGGGAGAGTGCCGTAATTGGACAAACTGCCAAGGGGTAACTGGGCATTCCTCCTTGGAAAAACGATGGAAAACCTCGCCTTTGGGTGAAGGGGCATTCATACTGATGGCAAACTGTGAGGTGAAATTCAAGTAAACCCCTTGTGACTACTCCCCCCGCCTCTCCCCTTACACTGAAACAACATCAGAGCCACCTGCCACTGGTGCTTAAATGCTTGTGTTTTTCAGATCACAACAGAGTTTTGGACCTCCTGATTCCTATACTTACATACCTTTGGAAATTAGCATAAACATCTCAGCTGGCTACCGATTTGATTAAGATGTGCCTCCACTTGGCAATTTTTCCTTTGAAACAAAGCAAAGGCTTTCATTTGTTAAGTGAAAATTCCCCAGTGGAAACCCCTCTCTCCTTCCCTCCCATTTCTGACCCCATATTGCGCACTTTAATCTAATTTTGGTTTGAGGTTTTAGAAGCTGAAGGCTGCTTCTGAAGATCACTGAGGGAAAAGAAATCACTGGGAGGAACACCACACTTTGAACTGAATGTCCCTGGCACAATGCATATTGGAAAAAGCACTGAGAGCATTTCCCAATCAATGTAGCCATATTTTTCGCACCCAGTTAGAAGAAATGGAAACCTGTGGTAAATAACGCTGCTTTGCACGAGTCCAATTACCCTAAATGATAAATTGCCTAATTATTTCGGCTCTAGAGTCTTTCCCAAGTTCTTTATCCTTTTCTTTGTAGTCACTGTCTGCAGAACAAGAGCATTTGACTGTTACTAATTAGCGAGAGAGAAAGATGCAGGACTCTTAGTAAATTCACTTGCCTTTAAATCCATCTTACAGTTATTTTTCCCCATGATGGGTAAAAAAAAAAAAAAAGTAATAATTTATTTAAAAGCTGCACTGCTGGAAGAAATTTTTTCTCCATGACTACTCTATGATACTAAAACAGTCAGCTTTTGTTTTTTACATTCTCCAGAACGCCAAAAGATTAAAGGCACAGCAAGGTTAGATTAACACCTTGAAATTATCTGTAAGGTTCTCTACTTATCAGGCTGTTAAATCTTCATTCCTGACTGCACAAAATCTTCTTCATATTGTATCCTGAGTTTATATGAACTTGATGTATCTTGAAAAGAAATTCCAAAAAGCAAGAGCTCTTAAAAGTGTTTTGTTCCAGCTTACAATACAATGACCTTCTGACATATTGTTATTTCCTTGTTCCTTCATTTAGATCAACAACAGCAGCAAGGGGTTGTGGATAATTGCCCAATGTTCAGAACTTTTCCACTTCTCCATATTCTCCTTTAAATTTGAAGTGTAACTAGTACTGAGAAAGGTATTAAAAGTTTATTCAAAATTTCTATTGCACCAGAAGGTCGAAATCATTTTAACGCATTCCTTCTTTTGACCTGAGGGTGTGTTAAGCATAAAAAAAATAATTAAAAGCACTATGTATTTTTTCCTCCCACTTACTAACAGAAACTTTTCTGAAATTCAAATTTTTGTTTAAGAAGCATATAAAATCAAAATGTTTTAGATATAAAATAATCTGAATATTTTGTTGAATTCTGAAAGCACAGATTTCGTACAGGTAGTAAGTATGGAGTCAACAGTACCAAAGAGCTAATTCATCTGCTTGTGCAATGTGCCCTAATGCGCTATGCCTCCGTGGTAGCCAGGAAGGATAATCCCTAGGAGTGAGAAAGTAACCGAGCTTTCATTCTCATTGCATTTGACACCTGACTAAGGAAACTGCAGAATTTGGTACCCATTATTAAATGAGTCTTCATTCAAGCACCTATTTATCCACTCAGTGCTGTCTAGAAACCAACAGTCCGTCCATACAAGCTATGGGCATTTCTAGTGTATAGAAGTTCTCAGTCTCCCCTGATCGAGGCTCATCACAGCAGCTGCTATAGCAGTGAAATTCCACTTCTGTCCAGTCCACTTCCATAGGAAGCATTTTGGGGCACTGACCAAAACATTTAAAATGTGACTAGTTACACTGAGGCGCAAGTTTTTGGTTGCTTTAAAGGATTTGATTTTGCCAAAGACCTGCAATTCTTCTTTTGAAAATTGGGCATCAAATTAGCTGTCAATACTCGCAAAAAATAGGTATCATCCAGTTCTCTGAGAGAGTAAAATCTATTAACTGGTGTAAAATGGAAGAGTCCTTAAATAGCATGAATTTCCTACTTTTCTTTGTGTTTTCCTGACTACTCCCTCTGCACCAGTCTTGCTATCTGGTTAAGTAAGGAAACATTCACTCATATCGCTATAAGACCACTACATTTACAGACCAAGGGCAGAAATACCACTCTTTCCTTCTCTCTCTCTCTCTCTCTTTCTTTCTTTCCTTCCATATTAAAGAGGAAGCTTAAGATGAAGCAGGACAAACAATACAAAAGCCATCTCATGGTGATTAAAAGTAACACACAAACACATTGTTAGAAATGGAAATTATTTAAATATGTACGTGCTGCTAGGGTGGCAGAGAAGGAAAAAAAAAGGAAGGGGGGGAGGAGGTCACAAGAAGTTCATTCTACCAAGAACTGCTTTACATAATCATGAAATGCAAACTAGTTTCCATTCCTTCTGGCACAGGCTCATTCAGCCTTCACTTTGAATGCTTATTGACAAATAAATGGACTGGTTACTTCCTATTAATGCTACCTAATTTATGTACATACCTGGAGGAAAAATCCCATTTTGACCTCACATTCGTATGAGCTAAGATCATTTTTAAGCTATGAATATGTTGAATACAAGTTTAATTTCATCTTGGTTGCTGCTGGGGATTTGCCGCTTCTTAACAAATTAGGCATGTGTTCTCCTCAGCTCAGCTTTCGCACCTTATGCATATAATATGTGCAGTTCAGGAATCTGTGTTGAACTTTCAGATGAAAAACCTTCTTTTCTTCAGCCATGATTCATTCTTTCCCTCCACCTCTCTCTCATATGCAGGCATGTGCATGCACACACATGTTCCCACATGACTTATTAGTTTTTGTTTTGTGAGCTGTTCCCCCAATACCTCTCCTTCTCTTCCTCTGCCCATGAAAAGTCCTTACCAAGAAAGTGATACTTGTTTTCACAAACCTGTTTCACAAGAGCTGTTATTGTCCTGACCAAGGAAAGTGCTATTAAAGCAAGATTCTATCCCTGAGTCTTGGAGGCATCTCAGAAGTAGACAGGTCAGTGGAGATCCCTGTAGCAGATGAGGATGCCAGGGCTGGACCAACGTCTTCATCCTCTGAAGAATCTTCCTGCTATGCTGGGGACATGTCAGGATCTCATTCCAAATGGATGCTAACTAACACAGAGCTTGAACATGCTTCTTTGTTTAGTTTAGTGTTTGATATTCCCCAGGAGACAAGTTCCTGCCTGATGAACGTGATTGGCTGCTAATGCTGAGACGCAGTGTGGGGTCGTGACATGGATGTCCAAGGCCACTCTCATTTGTAAGTTCTCTCAGGGACAAATGGGTTGGTTTCTCTGATTTCTTGCATCTGAGGTTGTGCCTACGGCTGACTGTCCTCCCTTTCATTGCCAGGTATTTACAATTCAGTAGAACATACCTTACGGGAAACTTTTTGGTGCCCAACTCCCATGAAAAAACTCTTTATCTCTCTATATATATTAGTATAATATCTTTCTGGATTTGACCTCTACTTTACACACAAAAAACTCCTGAGTGCTAGATAGACTGCCATCAAAAGATCAGGCACTTATACCCCTGAAGGGCATCCCTATTCCTGAGAAGTCATGCTGTGTGCACCTCTCTTCCTGCCATTCATAACTCTTCTGGCAAGACTGGTGAGCCTATGTCCCTCCCAAAGTCCTGCAGGGGGGTGGTGCTATTTACTGTGGTTTGAGCTTATGTCCTTATTTACTTCTGCAAGACTCAACTGCCCAGTGCAAAATTTGATCTACCAATTCTACATGGAACTATACCCTGCAAATAATGTTACCTACCTGTAGCTGAAAAGTTAACTCTGATACTGGTAGTTAGCACTGATTAAACATCGATATTGGTATGACTTTGGTTTTCTCTGTCCCTGGGGCAGATGTTGATTGCCATATAATGTGCAGAGTGGTACACAGGAGCAGATGGGATACGAATCCTGAAGAAAACTGTAAGCATTTTCTTACTCAGCAGTGGTATTTTTCCTTAGATTAAAAGCAAATATCCTCTTTCCCTCCATAAAAGCCTCAGCTGGGGGGAGGGAGAGGGAAGGGAATAGAAAGGTGGGGAAGAGGCATCCTTCCCTTTACTTCCTCTTTAAATAAATGTGTCTAATCACATGTAAAGTACTGTGTTATTAAGATCTTCACCATTAAATGTTCCATGTCACTAGCAAAATTTATTCTTTCACATGAACCCTGTAGCAGTGATAGTAGGTCAATTATTATGATGATGGCAAAATACCAGGAAAATTCAGGGGTGAAAATGGGTATCTGTCTAGCATACGTTACCTGAAACTCAGTTTTGCTCAAGAATAGCAATAAGGCAGAGTCACTGAGCAACATGTGACATTGCAGGCAAAAGATAAATTAGTCTTCATGAGCAAGAGACCGATAAGCTTGAATTGAACAAATGGAAAAATAGAAGTCTTTTTTTTTTTTTACTTTGGTGAAGAGGGGTAAATGAACCCTGCAATGTCAACAACAACATAAAGCTCCTTGAAATTTGGGCGCATTAATCATCTCAACCACACCTCATTCTAGGCCACATGGAAGCACCAGTTCTCAGTTGTTGAATGGATTTCCACAGGAAAGAAACAAGATTTTTTCATATCAAGGTTACTTTTTTTGGTGGGGTTGTTGGAAAGGTCAAGGAAGGGGGACAATACCCCTTCCTTGAAGATATCACTGGGGTCTAAACCACTGACATATTCGCTATAAGCTAACAGTAGACTTGTGAAAAAAGTGAAGTCAAAACATTTCTAAAAGACACCCTGGACTTACCAGTGGATTGACTCAACTCTTTTCATATTATAAAATAACCTGATTCTCCAGGAAGTGCTTGTCTTTGGAAGAGGTACCTATGGAGAGCAGAGACCTGTAGATACAGTGTAAGAACTACAAATACATGGTAAGCAAAAAGAATTGCCCTCAAATAGCTCCTGGCTGGTCACACTCTCCCTGCTTGCCCATGCTTCTGCCAAAGGACGACTGTCGCTGCCTAAAAACCACAGCTTCTGTAAAGTGGGAGCAAGCAACAGGGAGCTTCCAGAAAGGCCCCCAGGAAAACTTTTCTGGCTGGCACTGTGAGGATGCCCAGGACAGAAGGAAACGCATGCACTGAGATACTTGCTAAGGCTTGTAGAGTGAGCAAACCAAGCCCAAGCCTTCCCCTCAAGGTGTTTCCCCCTCAGCTCGAACAGGCTTGTGGTGAAGTGGGTGAACATGAGGTGGGCTTCGGCTCAAGCGCTTGCTAAGGCTACCGCTCCTTATACAGTAGAGACACAAGTTGGTGAAGAGACCAAAGCCCAGAGTCTCATAAGTCATTAAGGAGTTGAAAGTTAGGAATAGTCAGGAATCAAAATAACCTCTGCCCAAGAAAAGTGGCTGTGGGTCTCTCGAGTCCAAAGCTTGCATGTAAATCAGTAGATTCTAGGTACTAAGAGAAGGGGGAAATGCAGGCTTTTTGGCTTCTCCTAACTTATCAATCTTCAGCCTGTAGGTACAGAAGCACCACGAGACAAAGATAATTAACTGATTTCAGACACTGCGCAATTGTATGAAGATCTGCAGCAATATAATGCAACAGCATTCAAATGCTACATGTTTAAAAGCATCTTCTTTATTTGTTAACAACAAAACTGATTGCTGACAGCTGACACTCGTGAATGTGAGGCTCTGCAACATCTTCTTACACAAATAAAGAAATCAGAGGGTCAGTTCCTTCAATAGAATAAAGAGCAACACCATACAATATAGCTTGTGCTTACTGGTTTTCTCTGTTTTGTGTGTGTATGTGTATGCATGTGTAACAGCGACTCTCTTCCGTGGACTTTTTTCTGCAAACTATTTACAATTCAGGCTCCCTTGATAAATGCAAGCCTCTACCGTCAGCAATATTTGCTTAGTGAAGCTTAGCCTCTGTAGTTGCAAGCTTCTAAGAGCATAGTGCCTTGAGATACTGCATGAAAGGCACCAAACTCATGCAAATTGTTGTGGTAATTCCCTGACAGTGCCATCTCTCTGACTTTCACCTCTCATTTTCATGAACGCTCAGAGAAAGCAGTCTGTGCTACCAAGGAGATTCTCTGCATAAACAGCTTAAAAATCTCAAGTACTTGATCAGGCACAGAGACACCATAAAAATGGCCCTACCTCTCACTACTCTTGGGGAATTTTTATGGGAAGGGAAAATTTTAAAACGGCAAAATTTCCTTTACAATAAGACATCTCCATTAGACTGCAGAGATATTTGTGAAGGAGCTCTTCACTGTGAAGAATAGAATCATAAGCAAGTGTAAAATAGTAAGACTCAGCTCAAGTCAATGACGACGTGCCGAGTTACCCCAGATGAGCAACTGCCACACCCAGTATGTTTGATTAATTACAGCACCAAAGTCATAAATCATAAAGGAGGGGTTTATGTATCAGTCTACTTCAACCCGGCCCATTCACAACTGAGCACACACAGCAATTAAAATGGAATTAAACTGTACTTTTTCATAAATGAAACTATGGATTGTAATGACTTTGGGCTGGCATCATTCAATATTATTGACATGAAGGAAAACAGTTGAAACATAATCTGGTCAACATTTTCAATTAGACATATTGAAAATATTCCTGGGCCTTAGAACAATAGAAAAGCAAATATTTACAGGAACAGGAAGGTTTCTGTCCATTAAAGAATAACCTCCAAACCTCCATTTAAATAGCGAGAAGAGTATGGCAGGACTTTGAAGTTTCTTTAAACTTTATGGGCTCCAGGCAGTGGTGAAAACATTGGTAAGTCACACCAGCACTGAACAGAATCATAGAATTGTCTAGGCTGGAAGGGACCTTTAAGATCATCAAGTCCAGCCATCAACCTAACGCTGCCAAAACCACGACTAAACCATGTCCCTAAGCATAGCTAATGCTAGTGCTTCGTGTGGATAGGAAACTGGATAGATTACAGACATGTTGGGACTTATCCTGCTCTTCATTCCTCTACACACTGATATTTCTAAGTCTCATATCAAGCAGTCATAAATAAGAGCTATACATGGCATTTTAAAAATAGAATGGAGAACTCGGTTGGTCTCGCAGTCTCCAGTGAACGTTTTACAGTAATAGCTGCCCTTCCATCTATTTACTTTTATTTCCTTTTTTACTCCTCCAGACTGCTGTGCTCTCCTTCACCTTTGATGGAGATCCTGAAGTATTCCTAGGCACTAGCAAAAAGGAGGAGCGAGCTGCTACTCCATCCAAGCTTCACCAGACCTCTCCTGGCTAGCACAGAGCTGCTGCAGCCTTGTCTATCAGTGCAGCAACACATTTCTCATGTTCTGTAATTAGAGTCAGGCCTTCAATGCAACTGTTTCACATGGTGCTTTATGTAATAAAAGACTAATGTAGATATAAGCTAAAAACCAAAACTTGTTAAGTACCAAGCCTTCCCCTTTGTTAATGCAAGACACGGTTGTCTATTACCGAGAATGTGCAGTAAATTACTCCTGAAGCTGAGATTAGAATTCAGGGGGCTCCTCGCTCCAGATTTCTCTACACTTGGCACCTTCAAGTATGCATTTCTTTATTACATGGAGGCAGAGCAGTTCGTTCTTAGACCTCCTTTGCCCTCCTTAGCTGCCCCAAAGCATACTTGCTTTCCCTCCCTCAAGAAAATGACCTCATTTCAGTGGTTTAACCTGAACTGTTTACTTTGCAACAGATCAGGAGCACATACATAGCCACTTACCACATTTCACCTAAGGGCAACAAATAACTTCTGATGAGACGTTAACTTGATCACTATGTTTTTGCAATCTATTTTGTGCCGCTACTCTTCCTGTGTAAAACTGAGCAGTCCAGTAAAACAAAAACAAAAAAAATATAGTTTGTGATTGTGAATGACTCAGGCTTGACAGAAGGGATAAGGAAGGGAGGGAGACATTTAAATGCTAAAATGGGAAGAGGGGTAAGAAAGAGACACCCCATATTAAGGGAATCGCCAGTGGATGCCCAATCCATGGAAGATGCAGTGATTTTTCATGCCCTAAGCACTGCAGCTTAGGACAAACCACAGAGAGCCGCTCAGAGCGCAGTGGGGCTCAGAAGCAAGTGTCCATATGCTCAGAATGAATGCGTGCTGCAGGCTTACTATACTTTTGCTACGTGCACACACACCCACAAATAAATAAAAAGCAGCTTGTTTTTACAACAAAATAATCAGTCACAAGTGCAAAAACTGTTCATAAAGTACGTGCCTTCTGAAGGGCCCTTTAAGAGCTCCGCACAGTCGTTTTCGACTGAAATGGAGAGTGTGAAGACCATGGGTACATTCCTTCTCGCCTGGTTAATGTGGATAAAAACATCTCTTTCACAACTGTATAGCCTCTAACAGTTTAGGGATGGTTAGCCACAAACACTGTAAAATAATCTGGTCTTGAAATAGCAACCAGTTTTTTTTTCCTGTCCTCTTTTACTGGCATATACAAATTAAAGGTTAGCTTCTCAGCTGATGTATATCATCATACCTGTACTTATACCAAATCTGTTGTGCCAGTTTACAACCTTCCAAAGATCTGACCCCTCTCTGCTGTACTGGAAACAGATCTGTGACCCCTGCAGAAAGTAATATTTTTTTATACACACAAAGATGTAGGCGTCCTGCTCCCACTAGTTCATATTTAACTCTCTTTTCGTCTTTTTTATTTTGCCTTCACGGTATCAAAGCAAGCTGCCCACCCAGCAACAAGCTTGCAGCAAATAGGTGTATCTTATTTTCAGCAGATGGCCCTTCACAGGGCACACACTGCATGCCCAATGGGTTCACGAAGAGGACCAGATCAGAGTCTCTACAATTTTAATTTCTTTCCATCTGCTAGAGGAATTATGCTCAAACTTGTCTTTTCCAGTGCAGCTGGAGCAGACACAGGGATTGACGGGTACAGTGGGAAGATGCAGTGTGTGGTGACAGCAGTCCCCTGCTCAGTACCCTGTCTCTCTGCTTCCACAGAGGCAATGAAAAGTTGTCTGTTCCCTTTTCTGACACCCCAAATATCCAGACAGAGGCGAGGAGGGTAATAACGTGTGTGTCCTGCCCTCTACCATAACCAAGGATAGAGATCTCTCCGGCTCACCTGGTCCGCAGACTCTGAAATGGGCCAGATGCTCAACTTCCAGGGTAAGAGACCTCATTGCACCTCCACGCTGAGCTATCAGCCAAGAAAAGACCTAAAAAGCCCTTCAGCAAAGCAATGAGGAAGGTCCTGAAAGTAAAAAAAGAGGTGACAACCCATGACCCTCTGCAGGCACTGTTTTCTGAGGACACTTGCCTGGAAGCGCCATCTCTACAGCCTGTTCAGCATGGTGGAGAGGCAGAGAGCTGTCTCTTTCCCAGGACAGCTCTGGGACAAACTTGGCCGGACACAACGCAGCAATACAACACAGTTGGTCAGACCTGCCTCTCCTCTGGACTCCCAGTTCCCAGCACAGCACTGGGGCTACACCACTTCCACCACCTAATCTCGTATTTCTGCACCACACCTCAGCAGCTTGCACCAAGCTAGTACAGGGATCTCTAACACAGCCGTGCTTTGGCTTTCTCCTTCCCCTTCATGCTGTCCCATTCTGCTACCGCAACCACTGTGCAAGCAAGACAGATGAAGATCAGAGCAAACTCAGGGGTATCCTCGAGTACAGCACCCAGAGCCACCAAAACACTGCAGTACACCCAGATGGACCGACCTTGCTCTCCTTACTGGCTATCACAAGGTCACTGTGTTGAGAGTTTTTGACCGGTACGCCAAAAAACCTGGCACTGGGCCTGTCATTTTTAGCACCTTTTCTCAGATGGCTCTTGCATGTCTTTATAAACTTTAGTAAATGAGTGTATAAACTAGAGCTATCTACACATAAATCACTCTGTCCACCACCAAAGTACAGCCATCTCTGGGATGATACACAGCAGCTGCTGTAAAATCAGACCACAGCTCTAGACCACAGATGAGGGCAATAAAACATGCTGCATGAGGCAACTGAAATGGTTGGAGGAAGGAAGGGGAACGTGGTGGAGAGCATTTTGTAGTTATAATTACCTGAGTATAAATTTGGCTGAAGAGGGTAGTGTGTTTAACGCTTGCGTATCTGCAAATCACAGCAGTCTTCCACCACCTGTCAAAACAACCTGACTGTACCATTTCTGCATGTTTTGGCCTTCTAAAGCCCTTTCTGAAAATTGCAAAGCACCTTGATAAGAGCAAAGCTGAGGTGCTGAGCACAAGCAATAACCTAATCAAATTTCTTAGCAACTGACTTGATAACTGACTGTGAGCCTGTGGCTGCTATGCCCCCTCCCTTCCTCTCCCTTGCATGACAACCGAACACAGCATCTATATATTCCCAGTTCTAAAATAGGCTCTGTTCCCGTAACTTGCAACTCGTTTGCATAGATCTTATTTTCTAGGCACAAAGTAGTTAATTACAGGCACTAAGGGGACTGAACCGCTGCACCCTTTTCCTTATTCTGGGATGGGCTCCTTGAGCGCATTGCCACCCCCTCAAATCATGACCTGTTTATAATAGGAAATCTTTTGAAGGATGGGGCTGCACAGATTACGTCTATGAATTTCCTGGTCTCAAGGACAGCAGATGAATAGTTATCCTTCTCTCCCTCTTCTCCTTGGCCATACAGCTATATATGCATCATCTAGAGCTAAACCTGTGTCGTGGTTTAACCCCAGCCAGCAACTAGAACCATGCAGCTGCTCGCTCATCCCCCGTTCCCCCAAAAAAGGGTGGGGAGAAGAGGTAGAAAAGAAGGGGAAAGGGAAAAGGAAAAAAACCTTGTGTGTTGAGATGAAGACAGTTTAGTATTACAATAACATAAAATAACAATAATAATAATAATGGTAAAAGAACATACAAGACACAAGTCACTCTTGCCACCGAGTAAATTAGTGAATTGGCACCGTCGCAAGTAGTGATCACGAGAGACCCTCCTGCAGCTAACCCCATGTGGAAAATGAGGATGACATCTATGGTACGTAATATCCCATTTGTCATCCTATCGTTCTGTCTATGCTCCTTCTGAACTTCTATGGGAAGCTGGAAAAAGTCCTTGAAAAATATAAGCATCACCTTGCAACAATTAAAACGATATGCATTCCTTTCATACCAAATCTGAAAACGCAGCAACCACTAGAAAGAAATTTAACTCTATTCCAGCTGAAACCAGGACGACCTGAAAACTAGTAAAGTATGGGGAAGTGATTTGAAAGGTACTTGCAATCAATGTATGGCATGAGACAGCATGGTTTGGGATGAGGCCACCAGTTTGGGTTGAGGCACCACACAGACAGTGCTGACCTGCAAAAATTAATTTGAGTGCCATCTCTCCATATCAAGTTTTAACTTTGCCATGAGTGTCTCTAGCTCCACAACCTCTCCTAGATACTGCAAAAGCTGAAATTATTAGCAAAATACTCCTGCTGAAGAACCAAGAGAGACAAGCCTTACGTGTTTGAGTTGGATTATTACTGAAATACTACTATAGTGAGTGACAGCTCAGACAGACCATATACAACATAGGGTCCATTTAGTTCTCTAGCTTGGATCAGGAGCACCCTCACATGCAAGTCGCTTGCACTGGTTCACACTGCAGTCTCCAAGTGTGCAGCAAGGGCTCCTTTAACTGGAGCTACACAGGATCGGTCCGACTGCTAAGGGGAATTTGGTACACACAGCCAGACTCAAACTAACCCAGAATAAACTCCTGAGGTGTATACAGCGTGCACCCAACGGTCCTCACTACCACCTGTGCGAGATGGCGGATCTGTGTCTACAGGAGCACGCTACTTGTTAGCGTAGACATAGCCATACATGGTCTCCCTGTGGGAACTGTCTGTAAACAATCAGCCAGTTAATCATAGAAGCACAGAATAGTTTGGGTTGGAAGGGACCTTTAAAGATCATTTAGCCCAACCCCCCTGCAATGAGCAGGGGTGACTGCTTGCAGTCAGCTTTCTGTGCACTTACACAAAAAAAATTTACTAACTCATCCACCCATCTAAAGATGACATCGCTTACCTATCGTATTGGATACCTCTTCCAGCAACTTCACTTTTGTTTCTTAAGCTGCCAGTTTTCAGGAACTGGAGAAGGAGATGACCCATGTTTTCTTTGGGGCTGCATAATAGGGGTTTCTATGTGCAACTCTGCCACCAATATGAACCAGTAAACTGCACATCTGCAGGCCAAGTTGCAACTGCCCTTCACATCTTTGCAGGCCTTAAAGAAGTCAGTTAAACTAACAGGACACAAGGGCATAATTAGGTTTGCTGTATTTGACTGAAACAAGTAAACACGCTCCACCTGGAGTGCTGGAGAGCTAATAACCTAAGCATACAACCCAAGCCCTGTAAGTTAGAACATAACACATCAACGGTTTCATTGTACTGAGTTAACTCACACCAGAGGTATGAAGTGTGCATTGAGAAAAAGCTCTGTGGATCAGGTTGCGCAGTCCTAACCTCCACTGCTGTCATCCATCTGCACCCTCAGAGCAAAAGCAATCTCAGACGGAGAACCACCACGCTCAGAACCTCATCGTGCAAGACAAAAGAAGACATTTTCTGTGTACACAAATCCCGGCTTTTATGTTTGTACAGCCAAAAGGAGGGAAATGGTAGCTTTTGAATAGGCACGCTTCTGCATAGCCAAGAATTTTCTATCACCAGCAAAGCAGAAAATTATACAATTCTTTTCTTGTTCTGTAAGTGCAATACAGAGCATGGAATGCATAAAAAGCATGAAACTCCCAAAATTGTATAGTTAAGGATTTCAGCATACAAACGCAGCAGCTAAAATCCTGCAAGATGAACAGGCCTGGTCCCTTTTTATTCCTGTTAGCCTCATGATCCTTTATAAAAACATTCATGAAAAGCAAAAGACCCTCAGCCTGAATTCTCATAACTAACAACTTGTGCAGAGAGTGTAAGGTGGATGAATGGCTGCCACATGGTCTGCTAGATATACAAAATATTGTCAATGGTTATCAAGGAAACATAAATGCCCTTGGTAAGTACAGATAGTGAAGGAGAAGTAATTTGAACATGCTATCAGAGAACTAGATACTGCGAATTTTTTTTGGCATGTACATATATTCTGCTGCTGAAAAAAAAAAAAATAAGTATGAACTTTTCAAGCAAAACTTTGCAGTTCATGGTTGGTAAGAACACTGTTTATGTCCTTACAAAGATCAGTAAATAAAATTGACCACAAAACCAATAGAAGTATCTGGACAAGAGCTAAAAAAAAGGAATGTGTAGTTTTAGAGTCTGACAACAGATGGTTTATTTCAATAATGTAAAATATTTTGTAAAGGTTAAACTTTAACTATGATACAAAGTTTCTGGGCCATCTCTTCAGTTGCTGTAAAGTGACATTATTTAACAGTTTCCAAAAAACCCAAACAATATAGATTGATTTTGATTTTTTGGCTGAAAATCTTAATAAATGTTAATATACGCATACATAACTGAGACAAATAGGTGTCATACAGGTGCCACAGTGGCATGACAACACTCACCTTGCCTCGCTCTCTGCATGAAAACACACCAGAACATCGTACTCACATGTTTTGCTGAGAACTCATCAACCTCCTGAAGCACCTTCTCCTGGCACTCTGGGTTGGTGGCTAGCAAGTACGTGGCAAAGGACAGTGTGCTAGTGGTGGTCTCGTAGCCAGCGATCAGGAACAGGAAAGCTTGCCCTGCTATCTCATCGTCCGTTAACATCTTCTGATCCTCTTCAGATGGGGCCCTGCCAGGAAGAGGCACCTTGTTCTGTCTGGAAGCGGCAGATGGACTGATGGCATCAAAACACCCAGCTGAGTCGCGGGAGTCAAGCATCCACTGGAGAAAATCTCTGCGCCTCTGCAGAATACAGGATGAGAAGAAGCATGAAGAATGGGTGACAGAACGATGCCTTTACCCACGGGGGATGAAAGGACAAAGCTGTTTCCTATCTATTCTGCCCACTTGGCTCCCACAAAATGGCCACCAGCCTTTCACCAAACAAGGAGACTTCTATAAATTAGCTGAAAATGCCATCACTAAGAGCTGGTCACTGCCTTCTTCGCAGTAGGATGAGACTGATCTGCTCCCAATACATAGCAGGTACATATTTTCACAGAGGATTGCTAATAGGCAGCACAACACAGAGCTCCTTTCATCCTCGGGGTGCGTTCTTGGCACCTGCTGGAAGTGAGGGGATTGACATAGTCAATGCATGGTCCTGTGTGCACCTGCCAAGTGGAGGTGGCACAACTCATGCTTGGAGGAACCCTCCTCATTTGTTCACATGGTCCAAAGCATGAAAGTCACCATCTAGATTTAGGGCTGCATCTTCAAAAAATTTCTGTGCCAGCTTAACAAGACGAGACTCAAAACTGATCTCAGTAAACTGGTGCATCTTTTTATGAGAAAGTACAGTTATGAACATTTGTACCAACATAGTTTGGGGTTTTTTTAAACATATTTGCAGAAACACATTGTAACCATAAGTATTCCTCTACCATAAAACCTGTTTGGGTGGCTTGACTTTGCAAAATGCCCGCTGAATGGTTCTACTGTTATGAAAACTGCTTTCTTGCACACTAGTTGCTGTCAGAAAAACTCTAATAAACAAACCTATGGACAAGAGTGAGTTGACTCCAAACCAGTCTGGACAGCAAGCTTGATTAGGCTTTGAAATATAACCCAAAAGGTTTGAATTGACTTTGGGGAGTGGGCATAATAGAATTGTGCTGAACCTAAGCCATAAGGCTATGTGATTGATTTTCAGTTCCTCAAATACCAACAGAACACATGATAGCTCAAGGACTTAGAAGTGACTGCAGTGCCAGAACATGACTACTTGTGCAGTGGGATGGACAAAAGAAGGGACTAAGTCTTTCTTCAAAAGAAAAAAATGCTGCAAAGCAGCATTTATCTGTTAAAAAGAAATCATTTGAATGATTTCTTGGATCTGATGATTGAGAGATAAAATAGAAAAAGGAAAAGACAAAGAAAAGGATAGGCAAACAAGATAAGAGTAAGGACGGACTAATTAATTATAAATGTCAAAGGACTTAATCAGATTTTTTTTCATACGACATAAGAAAAGAGAGCAGTGAGACAACAAAAGAGAAGAAACACTTAGCGTCCTGTGCTCAGCTCTGCTGCCAACAAAGTGTTCTGACCGAGCTACAGGCAGAGAGGAATGATTATTTTGAGGTTTGAGTAATACAAGGGATTAGCACGCAGCCTCTTCAGCAGCTCCTTCCCTCCACCCCGGAGAACCGTTTCATTTTGCACGTGTACTTTATGCACCTTGTACCCCCATGACCATACTGCATCCTGCACCTTGGCGCACCCAAGAATCGATGCTCCAGATAGCAGCCAGTGCCGGTCACTACACACTGAAGGACTCTGCAAATTGGCCAAACTGCATCACTTCCAAGGCACGGGATATGTGCTTTTTCCCTAAGTGAAGGCACACAAAGACACATTATATGCATTGTGCTCAGCAAATGAGCTCCAGCTCTGAAAATACTTTCTTGTGCCTAGACTTAGGCACAACTTCCATATTCAAACTGGACATGCTTCTTTGGTCTCTCGTTTCTAATACAGCAAGCCAAAAGCTGCAACTGCCCTGCCACAGTCATTCTCCTCCAGCATGCTATGTACCTCTGCTTTTTTACATTCCGCTAGACTGGAGGAAACAAGGCTTCACACATACTTCAGCCGTGCATAGTTAAAAATCTCATTTAACTTTTCCAGGAAGGGCTGGGAGCCCATGTATTGCACAACTGAGTGTCCGAGTCTTTGGCATAGCCTATACTTCAGGGATTTTCCTGATACATACATTTGGGTTTGGCCATGTTTTAGATTTAAAAAACCCAACAGGCTAGTTCCAGTGTGTTCATTAGTGTGGGGATAAACTAGTCCAGTACAGTAATGAACTGCACCTGTAGAGATAGTCCCTTTCATCCATAAGACTAGTCATCATCTCCTAAACTACCCTTACAACATAAAAAATATATAATTACATTCATATTCAGTGGAGTAGTAACACTGTAATATAATATAGTTCAAATGGTATAACATTTGGTATGGTTCTGCATTCATCCTTCTCTAGCTGTGAATTTTCTTGTAAACAAACCCATTGCTCTCTGAGGGTTTGCAGTCCCCAGTCATAAGCTGTTAGCTGAATCTGGTCTTATATTTAGACAATATGCTCTCCAGAGACCCTATTTCTCCAGCCTTAGACAAAACCAGGTCCCAGCCTTATACAAAGCATCTGCTTATTGCTATGATAGTAAAGTAATAATCATAATGACTTGCGAATAAAATTTCATTCATGAGAATTTTTGCTGAAAGCAAACTTAATGAATGCTAGCACAAGTGAATATTCCCAAGAATGTGCTCTGAAATGCCTCTGTGGCCATTTTGAGGAGCTCTTTTTATTACTCACATAATATATTTGGTTAGGAATTTAAAAGCTTGTCTTGTTACAGAATCTGTTTTTAAGGTCACCCTATTGAGAAACAACTATCTGTGCCATGTAATTTGTTCACAGGTGAGCAGAGGTTGCTAAAAGTAAGGGCTTCATAAACAATCCTTACAAAAACAACATTCATTTGTAAAAACTACTTGAATAATAGCGGAGAAAAAAAAGCATAAAATCAGAAAAAATGCAAGCTTTTTTCAAGATAATTCTACACAGTGGAAGGAGTTATATTTTAGTGAGGCATCTCTTCCTTATGGTTCATTCTACTTCACTTTAGGCATCAGTATAGAACGCAACATAAAAAATCGTCATCAACCCAAGCGAGAGAAAAGATTTCCAGGGTTATAACCAGTCATAATGAAACATATTTTTCTTCCGCACCATCAGGATGGAAAAATCACTCTGACTCAAAAACCTAACAATGGCAATAGAGGCAAACACTAGCATAAAACCAAATATAATTAGATTGTTAAGTGCTGGAAATGAGGAAAAGGTATCTCATGAAAATTCAGGGGTTTTTCCTTCACTTAGGTTGACAGCAAGAAAAAAGAAAAAAAAAAGGTAGTTTTTTCAGTTTGACAACAGACCAGGTACTGACAGTGTAACTGCACAAAACCATTCTCTGGTCATCACATACAGCTGCTGGCTTCCTTTTTCCATCGGGGACATTTGTTTGATTTTCCTCACAAAAAGCAGAAGCCCGTAATAGCCTTTATTCTGTCCTCTGACAATTGCATAGTTATGTTACAATGGCCTCAGAAGCAAGTTCCCGCTTCAAAAGAATGGCGTGCCAACGCGACGGACTCTTGTTTTGCCCTCATACAACACAGAGCCTATCATTAAGTCAATGAAAATTGAACGGAAAGCTACTATTTGAAAAAATCTAATTTGAATGCAGTATGGGACAGGGTGCATGTCTAACTTGGTGGTGACACAGACATCCCCTTTGAAATATATAATAAGATAAGCCCCGCTTTCAGCTTCCCCAAGATAGACACCTTGCAATATATTTCCTGACACCAGTGTTCTGGGCCGTATCATTTCTCTCATTAGTCTCCTTAAACGTCACCTGGCCATGCAGAGAAATCATTCTGCACAGAACTGTAACGAGCTATGTGCTACACACTGGAAGAATAGATGTGTGCTATACTGGGGAAGGCCAATCCAGCAGCATCTATCACCCCTCCTCAAATCACTGCTTTTAAGTTTTGCAACTGTCAGAAGAAGAGAGATGTATCGCTCACATGCGTGATGCATCATGACTCTTCTCACAGGAGGTAAGGGTCTTGGAGGGGGAGGGGGATGTCTCCAGCTCTTTCCATCCTAAACAGGGAACGGTTTTTACATCGAAGACTGACATACCGGCTGACCTTTTGTCAAATTCATGGCTGCTTTGGGGACCCAGGAGACCCTTGGGTTATGCTTTCAGTGAAGAGATTGAGCCATGCAACATCTCGGCAAGGTGAAGTCAAAAATTGCTTGAGGAAAACTACCAAATGTATATCAGTTGGATTTTTTGTTCTTAATGCTGTGATTTCAGTTGTGTTTTCTGCAAACTATACTCAAATTTTGCACCAGTCTGATAGCTCAATTCACCATTTTGAGTTCAAAAGAGCCCCCAAAAGTTGCCTACAAAAAGCATCTTAAAGATAAAATAAGGAACCAAACTAAAAGACATAATTTATTGGTATTCTGTAACGCGCTTGCTGTAGTGCAAAAGTCATACAAATGTGATGCTGCCAGTATAATACCACTCACAATAAGCTCTACAGCCCTGCCTAGCCTTTCTCAAATGCTCTGATGGCAGTTCAAAAAAGCAGAAGCTAAGCTTCAGAATTGTTATCCAACAGGTAGAAAGTTCACATCTCATATTATTTCTGTTTACTACAAACTTGTACATGCTACATTAGTTTATATCCAGTCACTTTTTGTAAGCTTGATTTAGCAACCATCCTTTTAGGTGAGACAAACCCGTGTCACCCTGAAGTTATCAGCAAAGCACTGCGATAGCTACCCAGATCCTTTTGAAAAAGAAACTCAAAATGCAGTCCCACTAGAACTATCATTTTGCCAAACTGCTTTGAAAGGATCAAATTCAACCTCTCCCTAACACCTGCAGGTTTCATTTGTTTTCTCAGTGAAATGGCTAAAAAGCCAGTCTTTCTGCCAATACATCCAGTCCCAAAACATTTCAAAGAGATCAATCATCCTTTTCTCTTGTGCTTGAACCCAGAAGCTGGAATTAACTGGGAGGCCAGAGCTGACAGCCCTCAAATCTGCATGTGTGAAGGTTGAGGGCACTGTGCTCTCCCAGGTGATGCTCAGCTCTGGAAGGACCTGGAGTTTGTTGAACTGCAGGGTATGGCCGTTGTGTGAGAGTGGCTGGGAGGCTTCCCGTCTGGCAGAAAAACCTCTTTTGTTTGCATTTGTTAACATCAGCTGGTGAAACCACTGTAATGTTTTTATTGTAAATGGGCTGAGTGTTTGTGGGCAGGCAGGTCTTACAGAGCAATATGACTTGCATTAAAAACCCAAGTAAATTCAAAGCAAAAAATAATAATAATATTCACCGAGTGCCCACTTGGAAAGTGGAGCAGCCTTTTGGCAGCCCAGCCTGATCTTAACTTTTGTAGCGAAACCCCAGACTGAGAAGATTTGGTATAACTTTGGACTTGTTCTGATATTTTCACATATTATCATCAATAAACTCCTGTGCGAGTTTCTGGCAGTAGTTCACAGCAACGAGGGAGCACTGCAAGTATTCAGTGACACCGTGCTTGATGCCAGAAACCATGGCAATGCCTTTGCCTTCTATTTGAAAGAAAAAAGAAGTGTCCCTACAATAATGTTGCAACATTGCTACATGAAATGCTCAGCAGGCCCAGAAGGGGCAGGTGCATCAGGAAACGGGTGACAGCACCTGAGCATGGAAAGTATTAAACATGGTCACAAAACGTATCTTCTATAAGTGGCCAATGTTCTTTTAAAAAATAAAAATAAAAAGAACCAAGAGTAAGTGTCAATTCAAATATGACATGGATTTTATTGGCTGAGTTTGCTACTAAATCTGCAGAGTGGCCGATATGAATTACTGGTTCAAGCACTGACCTCCATGGAAGCTGGGATGCTTATAGCTGCACTCCTGTTTTTGCCTTTAAAACACAGTTATAACTGATGCAGCTTCTCCATCTGTAAAATCGGTACAACACACATCAAATCTTACAAAACCCCGTGAGGAAAAGCTAATGATGATCTCAGAAAACCCTTTAAGACCTAGGATGAAAACAGATTTACACAGACTCAAAGAGTTTAAGGCAAAAGCACCGTCACATGGGGGAAAGAGGCCTGGAAGGAACTCAGCAAGTTATCTACTCCATCCCCTTGCCATGAGGCAGCATCAGCCAAACCAGCACTGACAGCTGTTTGTCTAACCTGTTCTTAAAAACCCAGCCAAACTCCAGCTTCCCACAGCCTCCCCAGGCAGTCCACCCCAGCACTGAACCATTTTTGTCACTGGAGAGGCTTCCCCTCCTCCAGTGAGTCACTGCAGATATTGCAGATGATGAGATTTCACCCAGCTACACCCATAACGTCTGAGGCTCCACCAACTGTACTTGTATATGTGTCTCTCTACACACACACACATATATATAACTTCAGTAGGTCTTTAACAAAGCATGCTGATAACAGAGAAATCATACTGCTGAAAAATGCAAAATTATTTTAACATGGTCGTGCCTCCATTCATGAGGTGAGAGAGAAGAGTGCTCAGGTACTGCTGAGTTCTTCCTCAAAAATTTTGCACCTTTCTGACCCTCAAAAGGCAAAGTTCAAGTAAGAGCATTAGTAATCTACAGAGGCATGGGCAAGCCTAATTTGACCTGATAATAAAGCTGGGAGGAATTCTTAAAAACAACATTTTGTTAGGGACCCATCTCCCTTCAGCTGCAAGCGGTAGGAGAAGGCTCATATCTTGAAAGGCATCAGCCTCCTCCTAGAGATGTTCCCACATAGTCCCGGGATGAAAATAAATTTGCATTTCAGATCTAATTGTCAGTGAATGGAGGGAGAGCAAAAATACTGTTTATAGCTGAGACAAGCTTAACAGCTCTTTACGGCTCTTGTAGAAGGAGGCTGTTTTTAACCCTAAGTGTGTGGGCCTGTTGACTGTGAGCTGCCAGATCCTAAGTTGGAGGCCTAACTTGGCTGAAGTGATATGTAGGATGAAGAGATACTACAATTAGGGGAGAGAGAAAATAAGGCAAACACCTATTTGATTGTTTCATTAATTATGGGGGCCCACAGAGAAACTTATGGCTTGCCTAGAGAGCTAGAAACCCTTTCAGTAGTTCTTCAGCGTAAAACCAAGGGATTGCCTGAAGCCTGGTGCACTTACACCCCTGATGAACTGACTGTTGTCTCTGACTCCAGGGAGTTTCCTTCCAACACCAGGCTGAGCAGAATGAGCTGGGTGTTGAAGACAAGCACTGAGTTTCTCCATGAAATCCAGTCCCGTGGCAAGCAAGTGCCATGCACTTCGTGACAGCTGGTTGTCACCTCTGCCTGGCTGGGCTGGCAGCCTCAGCCCACAGCACTCCACAGCTGTGTAACCACCAGAGCTCCCTCCATCGCATGCACGCATGCGGAAGGCTCAGAAAACAGCCCAAAACACACAGGCTCCAGAGTCTTGTCCAGCATTCCCAATCCCTGCACCATGGTGAGCAAGAGGCACTGGCAGCAAGTAACAGTGGACTGCAACCTCCTTATTCCGTATTTGCAAAACATTTAGGATAACAACACTTTGATAACGACTCCTGGCATTATCAGAGTACAAACAATAAATATCGGATTTGTGTGCACGGTGGCTGAGCTTCTCCTGCCCCACATAGGTTTTGCTGCTTGGAGGTAGAGGAATGAGGCTACCAGAACGCACAGTGGGCAAATACTGCGAGAGGAGAAATAATTGGGCATTGGGGAAGAAGAAAAGCTTGGTCCGGGCCCCTCCCTCCATGCATGCCAGTGTGTGGAACAGGCACCAACTTGCAAGCCAGCAGCGAGCTGGCCACCCAGCTGCACACTGCATGCACGTATCCTCTCCCGAAGCTTATCCGGCCTCCCAGTAAACCATCCGACACTCCTCCCCGCCGCTAGTCACAGGAGGAAGGGAGGATGCAGGAAGGGAGTGTTTTAGGTGAAGTGTCTGACACCCAGAAGCTTGACCCTCCGCTGACTCAGATTGCTGACTAAAGGCTGCTGTTGCAGACAGCCCTCTGTTCCTTTTCTATTTGGCGCAGGTTATAATTGTGTTTGCTTAAATGTAATTCCTGGTTAATAATCGGTTCTGTTTTTAGCAGTTGCCTGAAATTCAAGAAAATGCACAGGAATCTCATTATTGCTTTTTTATCCTTTGTTCTTCCTGCCCCGTATGCTCTCTTTATCACGCTTCCAAAGCCCCACCGCTCACTTTGAAGAGCCATCAGGACATTTTGGGGCCATCCTGGGAGTTTACTGTTCACATCCTGTCCTCCCTCATCTCCCCCCATGCTTTGTTCAAGATCCTCTCCTCCTGCATCATATTACATATAGATTGCATACGTTTTGAGAGAAGGACTACCTCATTATTTGGTTTTATGATGGCCATGAGAAATTCTGGGTAACTAAAAAAATACCTTTTTTTTTTTAGCTAAACTAATTATGGCTGTGAGTGATATAAATTATATGTACTGTTACAAAAAAGTAGAGTTAATGTTACTTATGTTTATTTTTTAACAATATGGAACAAACACTTATCTTTTCTATTACTTCTCTGAGCAACTGCTCTCCACTGCTGGCAGGCTATCCTACTACTGCCTTATCCATTCATGATTACACCTGCACCCTACTTTAGGATTTATCCTGGATCTTCAGCTATATTAAACTGGTTTTTACCTATAGCACATAAATCACCTCTGCATCTGACTCCCCACTTGTGTACGTGCAGGGGTACAGGTTTCTAACACAGTGGTTGAAAGCAGTATTGGGAAGGAAAGGATTATTTTCAGTTACCCGGTGACCAATAATAAATTGTGCTATTCTCTGCAGTTTCATGGATGCTCAGTTCAGTTATGGGTTTTATCCAATAGATGGCTCCTTGGTAGCAGGAAGGATTCTCCCACTGCTCTCCTTTCCTTCACAGAGTTTCAGTGCGACTTTCTAATATTTACACAGCCGTTATCTTGCAAATATAGGCATTTTGTGCACACTGACAAACACACAGAAGAAGCATGTGTGCGTGAATGACAGAATAAAAGAAAAATTAAATGGCATTTTATATATTTCATGACACTTTGTCCTCTGCCAGTACAGAGATGCATGAAAAACGACAGTCAGGCAGCCCTGTGGTCTGAAATGCTTTCTAAAGTCAAACTACAAAAAAAACCCAAAAACCAAACAACTTCAGAAACACATGAATATTAACAGCATGCCAGAATACCAGCTGTCTTTTTCCCCGAAAATATAAGGACATCTCCCACATCTTACATATCCCTGACTGAGCAATACTTAAGCAACTTACAGGCATCATTACTCCTCTGTCAATGAAAGATTTTTCAGAAAAAAAAAAAAAAAAAAGAGTCCTATGTGTAATTATTGATATAATGAACCAGGAGAGCTCTGTAGAATTGGCAGGGTGCAAGTTAACATCATTATGAGTAATGCTGCCATTTCTGAGATGGAGAAAGTGAATATGCTTTCATTGTTTTCCAGAAAAACATAATCAGAATAATAATAGCAAAACCCTAGACATTAATTACATTCAGACAAATCATGTTTATCCCATATACGTGCGCTTGTGACTTCTGTCAATCAGAAGAGCAGTTCCCAGTCATTTACGTCCTGAGACCTACCTTGCATCTCACTCAGACCTTGTCAAGATCTTGTCAAACACCTGGCAGTAACCCCACTTTGAGGATTGTGACCCTCCGGTCAGACCACACAATCAAGTGAAAAGTGAAAACAGAACACCCACAATAAATAATAAATCTCACAGAAGCCAGACCATGGCTATTTAAATCCCCATGGCTTAACAATTCAATGGGGCACAACTATAAGCCCACTGTACCTGCTGTTAGCATCTGAAATAATAACATTCCTAATAATAACCTTTATCCTTGAAATATTAAGCTGCTTTNGGGGGGAAGGTACCAGTTTACTATAAACATACATATAAATATATAGCATCTTAACATTAGCACAATTATAGTCATAATAACTGTCAAGAAAAAAACAAATGCTTTGTCCCTGTTCAAAGCTGAGCACAGTCACTGTTTACATTTCAGTGCTTCAAAAGGACTTGCTTAATTCCATACCTCAAATCAGCATTTTGCTGGCTAAAACTTGGAAAATTCAAACCAACTTGGACTTTGCTCCCTCCAAAATAAGCTCATCAGCATGCTTGATCATGGGCTGTTACACTACTGCTTCCCTTTACTCCTGAGCAGATGCCCCAAACAACCCTCCAGCCGAACGGGATATTGTGCGGAGAAAGCACATGTAGAGGTAGCCCCATGCTCCGGTGACCCTTCAGGTGGCACAAGGGCCCTTTTCATGCCCAAGGAACAGCTTGGACATTGCTCTTAAATTGTGCAAGAGGCAGACGTGACCCCTGGCCAGTCCCAGTACTGGTGAAATACAAAAGCTCCATCTTTCCTCCTGTCTCTCTCTCAGGATGCTGCGGCCAGCAGAACTTACCCGGACCCAGAGCCAAGCCTGCGGACTTGCCCCCTCCTCCCCTTTTTAAGGGGCTAAGTTACAAACGTGCTAAAAGTTAGAGTCTGCCACTGAAATACTGACAACAATTTCCACCCCGGAGCAGGTTAAAACAGGCGGCAGTGATATTCATTAAGCTGTTAATAATGGATTGTGGCACAAAGCAATTTATCAAGTTTCCATTGTAATTAAAATCGCTGAATATTTGGGCACTTGCAATGCACCTAGCTCTCCCCGCTTCTGAAGCTTTACATTTTAATGTGAATTATGGCTCCCTCTCCCCAGAGACCTACTAAAAAGCCCATTTTAATTGGTATGTTTTTAATTGAGATTACATTATTAAAAAGTGTACATTTCTGTCGAGGAGAGAAAGGAGGTGCTCGGCTCCCCTCTGGTCTCTGTGTCTCTCTTAGATACAGCTTGCTTATCCCAGTCGGAGGGAAAAATAAAGGGTAGTAGCTGCGAAGAAAGTGGAGGAAGCCCTGCACAGTCACAGGCTATGAAGGCTGCCATTGCCTGCCACAGATGCAGGATTTCCTAGGCGGATTTTCCAGGAGGGAGAGGACAATCGCGACAATCGTCCAGGCTGCTCTTCAGCAACAGACAGACGGAGGAACGCCACGCGGGGATTCCTGCCTCGCAGCCAGCTGACATTGAGGGTACATTTTAGAAAGCCTCTCCTCAAGGTTTCCAGTGACAGACAATCTGTTGTTTTCCATAATAAGTAACTCTAACGTTAAATTATCCTCAAAATCCAGATACGGCCGTGAGCGGATGGGGTCCAGTGAAGGCCTCCGGCTCTGCTGGCTCCAGCAGGCTGGGGATGGGGGGGGTGGAGGCAACCCCTGGGGCAGCCTGGGCATGGTGGCAAGAAGAGAATTGCCCCATCAAACAAAGCTGGTCACCTTTGTGCACCGAGATGTCAGACTGACTTGCCACCAGGTTCAAAAGAAAAACAACTCCACCACTTTGCATCCAAATGCTGGCCACATAAATGGCTCTCCTGTTGGCAAGACGGGCTGTCAGTGTCTCTTATAAGTAGGAGTACGGATCTGCTAAGGTAAGTAGACACAAGAGAAAAGGGAGAAATATCAAAGGAGAGCAAAGTAGATACCAACAGTTGAGACAGATCAAGGGAAAAACCTCTAGAGATCAAAACATGCCAACAGGTGGACAAGACGGTTGAATCAGAATGAAATATCATGGAACGGCTCTTTCATAACTGCTTCAGAAAAGGTCATACTGTATTGCAAAAAGAATGCAGTGTGTGGGGCTGAGAGAGGTCACTGGTAGGCAAATAGAGACACAGAGACTAACAGAGACAAATTCGAAGATCATCCACTTAATGCCACAAGTGCTGCAACTGCTCTCCTAGTTCTGGGAGCAACTCAGCAAGGAAGGATTGTGAACCAATAACAAATAAAAAAAAAAAAAAAACACAGGGTGAAATATGAAAAACAAGACAAAACTGGAAATGTTAAAACTGACAGACAAAGGGAAAGCTCTGTTATTGCAATTAGGTCATTAAATCTGCGATTTTTTTCTAAATTAAGAATTTAGATGCTACGTTCTAGTTATATATGTCAAAAGAAAGTCTGTAAAGGGAAAATATCCAAACACGCTATTGCTCTGAATGGCAAGGTAAAACAAATACATAAACCTCCCTGTCCCAGTCAACAGATTCCTTGCAGATTTAGATAAAGAGTAAGTGAAAAAAAAATCACCTATGTAAAAAAAGTTTAGATCCCGCCTTGGCATTAAAGGCCACCACCCTGTTATGAAGAAAATTAATTGCCAGATGATTTCATTTTATGGCAGGATTCCCTTTGTTTGCTGATTTGAAAACCCCACAGCCTGGATGAAGACCACATCACAGATTAAGCGGGAAAAAGGAAGGACTTTTAGTGACCTAAAGTAGGATCATCTGAGAAACTTGGGAGGGACAGACCGCAAGGGGTAACGAGCAGAACAGATGAGGAACTGTGAGAGAGAGAAGTTACAAAAGAAAGGGAATTTGCATAACTTCAGGGTGACATTTTTTTCCTTTCAGCTAAAGGGATGAATACTGAGATCGTACCATGAAGGAAAGCAAGTGACAGGAAGCCAGAAAAGACACGTTGGAGAAGATTCACTTTACACAGAGGGAATTGCAAAGAGAAACTGTGCTTCCAAGACTATAGAAAAATGACCCCAAGAGAGACGTTGCATCGCCTAGGCTGGATATTTTGCACAGATGAGAACATGCAACAGAAAGGCCAGATTACTTACTGATTTGACATGTATCAACAGATATATGACTACATCAGATTCTGCCCTGAGTGCTATAAAAGAAAGGCAGCTGGAGATGCTTTACTGCCTTCCCAGGAAACAGATACCCTTTTCTCAGCCCTGGACATCACAAAGTCTCATTGGATCTGTGTAACTTCTGTGACCCAATACCCAGCAACATTTCCCCAAAGACAAACAGTGACCCAACAGGTTGCAACAGCCTTGATCCAATTATTTTCTCTGATTGGAGTACCAGGAGAGATGCTAACTAATCAGGGGACAAACTTTATGTCTAAGGTCATGAAACAGCAGTATTGAGTACTAGGTATAAAAAGTATTAAAGCCTATGCCACATCCTCCTCAAACAGATGGCCTTTCAGAAAGATTTAATCAGACATTGAAATGCATGCTGCGAATACTCATTACTAGCACAGGATCAGGCTGGGACAAGTGGCCAGCACTGACGTTATTGCCTACAGGGAATTACCACAGGCATAAACAGGATTTTCAATGTTTGAACTTCTCTCTGCATAACAAGCACAGGGTCCCCTTGCCATCATAAAGGAGGGTAAAGCAAAAAATTCGCAATAGGGTGGGCCAGGTCTAGTTTGCAGAGGAGAAGGAAGAGACCCCAGGCCCTTATAAGGAAAAACCACCTTCTTTTTTGCTTCCTCATCCTTTGTTTTTCACCTGTGCTGGACAAGCCACCACAAAGTTCTGTGACACAGACCAGTGTTTGCTGGATCCCACCTCCAAAGCCCAATGAGCTCTTGCTCTTCTTATTTTTATGGATGCATAAAACAGAGCTGTGACCATTCTTCCCCCTTCAGTATCAAAACCAGCAAAAGCCGGGTATAACCACAACTAACACCTAGAAGGAGGTGTAAACAGAGCTGGGAAAAAACAAAAAGGGAAAAAAAAAAAAAGCAAACATTATTTGAAAAAGTCCTTAAGATATCTTTTGGCCTGGATTTTTGATAAACAATATTTTAAGTATCTGTTTTTACCATATAAACACAACTTTAAAAAGTCACTAAACCCCTTGACATTACCAACAACTGAGCATGTGGGCTTATTTATTTTTACTCTGGATGAAAAAGCCTTTTTTCAACACTAAAAATCCCACACTTCTCAATTAAAGGATGTTTCTCATACACTGTAGATCAGCAAAGCCAAATGTCCATCTTCACTTCCTGCACCGGTGGGTGAAAACAGGAGGAAAATACATGCAAATCTTATTGACAGAAGCATTTAAGTCCTTCCTCCCCCTAACTCTGAAGGCATCCTGTTGGCCTAATGACTTCCTGTGGATTAATGCTGCTATAGGGAGAGTCTGAACCTCCCCTGTTCTGCCCAGAAAGGGGTAAAAATACCATTGGAAGGCCCTCTGAAGCAGCTCCACCACACATCTCTTAGAAAGCGAGATTAGCTTTTCTGCTAATAGATCCTCACATTTTGCCAGTGCCGTCTGCAAGATAATTCTCGGTAACTCTGCACACCCAAAAACTTTACCAGCTTAATCAGTATGAAGACCCTGGTCCTTTGAGTTCATTTCTGTTCTTTGGTACAGGATTATGTTCTAGCAAACTTCAAAAGCATGTGAGCGGTGCTCCATGAAGTCAGTGAGATCACTCACGTGGATGACAGCAGTTTGGACCTGAGGTTGTAGCTGAGGTGGGACATGTGAAAAATGAGACTGGGACACCGCTCCTGTCAACACCCTGAAGGAAAAATGAAGATACACAGTAGTGGTTGAAAAAGACTAAAAGAAGAAATGGAGGTACTGGAGAAGGAGTCCCAGATGCCAAGATTACTTTGTTATGGTTGCTGCAGGGTTTGCTGGAGTGGGGCAGATAATATTTACACGATACCATCTGCCTGTTCCTAGTCTACGATCCATAAAGTACTCCAATCCGTAACCAAGGAGGCAGTAGAAATGGTGTGATAAGAGCAAAGGGGGAGCGATAGCAAGCAGACCTGGTATGTGCTTGCTGGCAGCAGGTAACCAAGCAGACATTTGCTATCTTCTTACGACTGCAGTGCTCGTAAAGCGCTGGTGGGCTGGGCTGCAGAACTGGGACAGATGCAGCAGTAATGCAAAACTCTCCCTGCTTCTCCATCAACACGCCTCAGGGAGGTGAGAAAGTCACCGCCCTCGTTACTTATTCTGTCCTTGATCTCTTTTGAGCAGAGAGACTGCAGAACTGCATTTCATGATGAAAGCACCTCAGCCAGGCACTTCAGCCCAGGCCTGAAACCCAAAGATCACATTTTGTGGGCTTGCAATTCATCGTTGGGAAGATGACAACAGATGGATCAAGAAATTTCAACTGGTGACCAAAAGTAATAAGGATTTCGAGTTCCTCTCCATTAGAGGTTTTTGCGGCCTTGCTATGTTTAAATGCCTACTTAAGAAATTCTGAGGAACTTACAAAATTCATTACATCTTTAAGAGAAAGAAAAAAATAGAAAAAAAAAAGGCTTCTTCAAATGTGGGAAGGAAGCAACACAATTTTAAAAGCAAGCAGTAATGGCTTGATTTTTAAAAGAAGGTGGATAATTAAAATGCCTTTTAAAATAATGTCACTTTTTTTTCCTCTTAGAATCACTGTATGCTGCCCAAGCACAGACATCAGATTTCATTTTCACAAGTTTTTTAAGACATACTAGAGAAATGATAACCATCTGCCTAAAACAGCAGACATACAGGTTTCGTATTTGGGTTCAAACCCCATATTTGGCACAAATTCCCTCTGCATCTTTAAAACACTCATTTACCTTTCTGGAAAGCCCACTTCACATTTCCTCCCAACAAAGGCAGGGAATAATGACACGATCAAACAGTGAGAACAGCCCAGTGGAACAGAATTGCAGCATCCCTCCTACAGACTTAGAAAAACAAAAGGACCAGACTGATCCTTTGTTTTACTGACTTGATAAATCAATAAAAATTGATTATTTAATATTGTCATACAGTGTGTATCCTTAAATGGACACCACCTTCTTTCAAATATAAACAAGTTTTGCTTGGTTTACTACAAAGGCAGGAAAACTGCACACTATTAGAAGGTGTCTAATCCTCCCATCTGCTGTTTCCTTAGAAAAATATTTACTTTTCAACATCTGTACTGCATTTCCACAGCTCAAGCACACACATAGCTCCTGGAATGTACACAGTATTTAGCAAATTTTTAACTAAGTTTTCTTAGTAATTGTATAGTTTTCCCTTGACAAGGAGAGGATCAGACTTTTTCAGAAGGATTACCTCTGCTCAACTCATTTCAAGCAGCTCTTGAATAAAATAGTTCATTAGTTCATGAAAAGGAAAAACTCCAGGGAACTGCTGGGGAAGGAAGAGAAAAGAACAGAGTGCCACAGTAATTAGGTTTTCAGATTGTCCCTTATCCTCCAGAATGCAGGTACACACACATATGTCCCTGTTCCCCTTAGGTAAAGCATTTAGGGGAGCTCATTGCACATTTTTTCCCTGGGAATCAGTGTTGCAGAGATTAAAGCTGTAACCAGGCCATTAAAGTTGTAGCCAAAAGATACCACTTCCTTATAGAACATTACTATTGCTACCCAGTAGCAAAAGGGCAGTTCTCACCCCTTTGCGAGCACTTAAACAGATGAGTTTCAGAATTCCTTAAAATTCAGTTTCCTGACCTTTTTAAGCTCCCATGGCCAATGATGGAAAACCAGAGGATCTCCACACACCAGGAATCACTCGTGTCCGCCTGGGTGGGCAGGCAGCTGGGGGGCAGCAGAGCCAGCGACTGTACTTACCAGGGATCAGGGAAAGGATTGGTAGGATGAGAAGTGGGGAAAAATGGAGGGCGTTGCAATTGCTCATCGGCAATTGCTGACCAGAGGAAAACCTCTTTTGGTCTAGACCCAGCACGGTAGAGTACAGAGTGTCCCAGGGCCATACCACTTCATGGGAGGGCAGATCATCACCAGGACTGACAGCACCATACAGCTTCTTTGGGGCTTTACACCACGTGTGTGGCGCACGGGCAGGGTGGTTCACAGCGGCACAGCCTTCACACTCTTCTGCCCTTGCTCCTTCCGTCTGCTCTGCACTTACACCAACAGCATTCAGGTAGTCCCCTAGGTCTCCAGCCAGATTGACGACGCTGCCAACCGAGATGCCAACGAATGCAGTTCTTGTGATACTTGTCTGTGCTTTGTCACCCTCTCATTTCAAATCAGCTTGAGACCACCAGGAAACAGCTGGTCATCGTCAGAAACGTCATCAGGTCACTACCTGCCCGGCATGGATCAGTGACCTTGGATTATGCATATACAGCAGACAGTATGACTGGAAAAACCAAGAGACGTCAGAAGAATGTGTAGCAGCCTCTATGAACTCTCCAGTGCTCCTTGTTAAGGGGTGCGTATTTTGAACACTGGATTTTCCCACAGATCTGCTGTGAGTTTCCAAAAATAATGTTTTGCAATATCCTTAAATCGTTACATTCCAGTTGTTGTTATTACCATGGATTACAAATGAAATTCTGGCCTTTCATCTGCTGAGGGGGCTTAGTTTCAACCCTTAGGTTGGTTGAGCACCATGAAAGACTCCTTCATCTAGATACCACCATTTAAAACAGACTGGCAAGTTAAGAGCTGAGTTATAACATGATAGAAAAACAACCCTTACGTGAATAATGATTTGCATATCAGATTATTAAATGAAAATCTATCAAACTATCATTTATTGAAGTAAACAAACAGTCTATCTGCCCTGTTTCTGGAAACATTTTGCCTAAGGGAAAAATTTAAACCTGGGCAGATAATCAGGATAAGGTATTTGAACACTTAAATCCTGCTGGAGTCTTCAAAGTAGGTGTTAAGTGGTGCATTAAATTTGTGCTGTTTCTTCTGAGCAGGGTGAATTTGCTCTTCTGTAAATAGTGGGAAAAGCATTCTACAATAATTTGAATCCATGAATAAATGTAATATATTAAAGTTTCTAAAGTACGACCACTAAATGTTTTTGTACGTAAGCCAAATGAGTGGAATATCCAGGACTGAAATTATTTGACTGACCAAAGAAAGATAATATATAATTAAAGTGACATCTGCAGCACTAACCGATGGGTTGAGAGAAAGTGACATCACAGATCTCATATAAGCTGCAAGCGTATTATTAGATCTAAACCTGGCTGTAAAATTACTATCTGCCCATGGGATTATCTTTAGGCATTCAGAGCCATTGTTTCATTTACTGATAGAACAGGGATGATAACAGGCTGACTTTGCTTGTCACATTGTTTTTTGGCCTTTCTTTATTCTTCGTTCAGGTTAGTGGCAGATGAGAGGAAGACAAGCTTCAGCTGAATCACTTTCGCAGCGCTTTTTATTGTTTCACGGTTTGCTCCAAAGGCTTTTTTTTTTTTCTTGCCTTCCTCCCTTCCCCCCCAAACAAACAAAAAAATCCCCAAAGCATTTTTAGTGGTGGTAAATTGATGAGGAGTAAAACATGCAGACAATGTAACATCTAGGAATGTGGCAACCTCAGAAATACCCATTGGCCTAATGCAGCACAGGGAGACTGTAAGACTTTGCTTATAGCTCCCATTATCAGCGCAAAGAACCAGTAGATACTGGTTATATCTTGGCCTCATTAAAATTCAGTGCCAAAACTCTGACTGACTTCAGTGGGTACATTTCATCATTCAAGACCTCAGACTCCGGACATAATTCTCCTTCAAGACAAGGCTATCTGGGACACGTAATCTTTACAGATTACATCTCTGCATTAAATTGGACACAGCTGCATTTTGATCTGTTTCATGTACCATTTTTATGTTCCTGGAAAATTATTAAGTTGCCTATGCTTGTAACAAGACTCGTGTGCCACCAACCTAAAATAGTCAAAATTCTAAGAGCGCGTAGGGAGACAGGCAGTGAAAAGGGAAAAAGAAAAGGGAAGCTCCAAAACTTCCCAGTGGCTTTTGAAAGCTGTGCTAATGATCCTGAACTGTGAAGGGGACTTAATGCGCTCTCATATGCTGATTTTGCAAACCAGGCAAAAGTCCAAGAGCAGGCGGGACCACAGTCTGTCATGGACTTGTGCATTCACTGTTAAGGCAAACATGGACCTTGTACTTTCCTCCACACCGCCCTGATACTGGGCAGCTACTGCTGTGTGTTATCTCTTACAGCATCTCACAACATCCCTTCCAATATAACCTTAAGCCTCTGCTCCATCAACCACTGAACCTGCAAATAGGCTGCACATACAAATGCTGCCTCCTGCTCTTGTCACTGCCATCTTGCTTCTCTTTGTGTTTTCTCCTAACCATACCCACCTGCTGTCCTGTATCTTATTCTGAAGTTTGAGGGAGTGACCATCTCTGGTACACTGAATGATTTAGCCCATGATTGATGCCTTCAGTGCTACTGCCAGAGGAATACATTGCATTTTATTAATAATAGTTAATACGTTAACTACTTTTAATCCACATCAGACTGTTTCATTGTCCCTTTTGTCCTTTTATAAGTGATACACAGAATAGACTTTTCATGCAGACCCCTCCAGCATGAATCTTTGATTCAAAACTGTCCATACGTACAGCCACACCAGTATGCCATTAAAAGCTCACACTGGATCTGTGCAGCAGCTTAGATACAGCATCCATGTTAGAAAATATTCCTCCAGCATTCAGCCTGGGCCAGGAACCACGTTTATGAACCATGAATTGTTTGTGGCTGGTCAGTGGTGCTTACAGTCTTTTGGATGTGAAGAGGGACAGAGACAAAAACCTAAAGACTAGTGGAGGCAGACGCATAAAGGTGGGCTAGAGGAAGGACGAGAAGCATCTGGTGACAAAGAGCAACAAACACAGAAGTGAGACTGCTGCAGAAAAAGTCAAAGAAAAAGAGCAGAGTACGCAACACAGCAAAGAGCATCAATATCTTTGAATATCAATTTGACTTTGAAATGTGTCCTGGATGTAATGTAAACTAAAATCCATTTTTTCCTGAAAGGTGACAGCTGTGGGGCTAAGATGTGAGAAAAGGTTGGGAGGATCCATTCTCACCTGTGCTGTTACACCATCAGAATCGCTCCATCTCAAAGTGGTATGAAACATCACTTATATTTCAAGATTAACAGCTTCTTGATGTGTATGCTGTAGGGTGTTTTATGTCAACTGCTACACAAAACTTGTCTCAGACACTTTTAAAATGGAATTCTCATTGATATTCTTTGTTTCTCACTACGCATCCATGATTATGTGGTTAACTTATTTTTAGGGATATTATGTGCCATCTGCAGTAAAAAATGGTCCAAAAGGACACATAGACCTAAAGAACTTTTGCATCGTCACAGAACTGAAGCACAGGCCTATGCTCCAAATACTTTTTATATCAAAAATAGAGAGACTTCCATAAAAATTCATGTGATTTCAGATGCTTCATAAAACAAGAGTGTTTTGTTTTAATACAAAACAAAAAATCCCAGAACTGCCTTATGTCCAGACGAGAAATACATGGATAACAATTTGCTAATAATGCATACCCATTATTTGCCATACTTCAGGTAGAATTTACTACCTTTCTCTTCAGCCATCTCAATATCAAGTGTCTGCTCTTAACCAGACATTCAAGTTTTTTTCATTTTCCAAAGCAGTAGGAACTGTCACAGGACTATATAAAACCTACCTCAGCTCCTAGGTAATGACTAGGTTGAAACACTCAGTGGGGGCTCCCCTTTCTCTGGTCGTTAAGGAAAAGTGGCATAGACAAAACAGCTGACTTTGAGATGAGAAAAAATTCTACAGGGTGAATCCTTCTTTCTCGGTCTAGAAACTGGGTTAGAAAGTCATCCCAGATACATCATTTTCTGCGTCCTTATTTGAACAGAGAAACTAAGAGAAGCAGCCTTGCTTATTATATGTTAACAATTCCACATTGACATCAAGCCTGGTTGATGGTACCTAAAGCTGAAAATGAATAAAATCTTCACTAAATTGCTTTGAATGTTCAAACAATGTTCAAGACTGAGTTTCCTTTTTCAACTGAGGCTTATGCAACTTCCATTTTTTCCTCAAAACATTTGCTTATCCATATATTTATCACAGAAATGGCCTTACCTCAGCTGCATCTTGCTGGTCTCTGAAGACAATTGCATTTTTTATGGTTTGGATAAAAAACCCATTCAGTTCCTTTTGCTTCTTGTTTGGCAAAATCCGGAGCAATGGGATCATTATGAACGGGAAAGAAACTGTAAGAGATTTTAAAGAGGTAAACACAGAATTAGACTGTAAAATCATATCATAATATCCCCCTCCTTTCATTAATATTATAAAATTAGGCAAGTGGCATGTGTTACTTTTGTGAAATATGATTTTTCCTCTTTCTTTCCCTCTTTTTCTTCCACCCCCACGGGCTGGTAAAGGACTTCCTTTCAGAAATTCCATGTTAGCCAGGACTCCCCTGCTAGACAGATGCCTTCCAAGCTTGCTTCCACAATGCTTCAGGATTTCACTTCAGCTTCTTGATGCCACAGAGCCACCGCAACAAAGAGGAGAATTATTTTCCCTGCCTACTCAAACAATTATACAGAAGGTGGGGGATCTTGAACTAGCCTAGCAGCTTACAGTACTGATCCATGAAATTGTGTAGCAGTTGCTCTCACAGTTCTCCAATATTAGGATATCAGTTTGACATTTTATTTTGTTTCCCTAAACAGGCCACAGACTTTGGAAGTGGGATGTTATCACAAGTATGGTCCATGGCGTTTACAGTCAGGTACTAGAAACCTGAGGGAAGTCTTGCATCTCAATAAACCCCTTGTCAGCTTATGACTAACGAATCAGTCGTCTGAAGACCCCTGTGCTGCCAACAGGGCAACATGGTGTGGAAATTCAGACCACATAATGTACCAGCAGAAAGAGGTCAACCAAGGAATCCAACCCCAAACCCTACAGAAACTTTCTTTAATGAAGGACATGGTCTTAGAAATATAGGGGCACATTTCTGTCCCTTCAGAAATTAGTCACAAATCACACTTTGCAATCAGGTTAAACATTAACCCCAGGACATTTTGGATACACAACTCCATAAGGAAACAGTTCACGTGCTGCTAGTACAGGTGCAATCTGTAATGCCAGCAGGATCAGATGGGCACAGGAAACTTTGCCACTGTGCCACCTGACACTACTGTGAGCAGGGCTAGATAGCAAGTCGGTGAAACCTCAACAATTTTGATTACGCTGTGGCTTCCTCAGCTACAATTCTCACTACCTTTGCATTAACGATGCCACCAACGCTGTGAAGCCTTAGCTTTCATGCCCTAGAACTAAATGGCTTTATACCCCATTCTTGCCTTCCCTAACTATTCACCTGAAAATAAATGCATTCTGTTATGCACAGCCTGTGCTGGCACTTTTCATTATTATCCTTTCTAGCCATCAACCAGGATGTTACTGCTATTCCAGTAAGAATTTGGAGGACTTACACTATCTGCTTATGATTCTTCACCTATTTTCCTTAGCGGGTTATTAGCCCACCATTGTTTATGGGTGGGATTTTGATCTCTACCAAGCAAACCAAGTGCACAAAAACTTTACTCTCAGGCTCCGAAGGGCAGTTACTCTGTTTTAATGCAGACGCGTATTAAAAGAGATACTGCAGAAACTACAGGTCTCAGAAACCTTACACTCAGATCAACCTGGAGCATTGCCTTCCCAGACTCTCAGTTTCTGGAGGAAGTTGCATTAATGGTGACAAGAGCTGTAGAGCATATGGTGGAAATCTCGAGGGTATACTTGGCCCGTAGGTTGCATTCTGAACACCTCTGAAATAAAGTCTGCTATACATCTTCCTGCTCCTGCTTCAGCACGTTTCGTAGCTTGAGAATGACTTTTAGAAAATTACCATAAAGAAGTAGACGAAGGTAGAGTATACTCACGGATTAGAATGAGGAGGGGCTTAAATAAAGACATTTCAAAGAATGTTCTGCAATTCTTAACAAAGGGGTCATCGGGATTCTTCTGAGAATCCACCTCAGTGCCAAAAGCTACGCTGCCAACGACATCCAAGGTAAAGCAGTTGTAACACCTGCATTGAGTTGAAGAATGATAAATCATTAGCTACAGATTACATATCCATTAATATCTTGCTTCTACAAACATCACATAACATTAATTTTTGCCTCTGATTTCCTTTTTGCTTTTAGATTTGAGCTTTGCCAATAAGAGAGGTTTCCATCATTCTGACAAACGCTGGTGCTTAATAATGATCACCTTCTCTCTGTCTACAAAGTGAACATATTTTCATATAGCTCAATACTTTCACTAAAAAATAAACATTTTCATTTGTTACTACCTAAAAATCAAATGCGAAAGGTCAGAGATTAATAAGCATTTCCTTAACATGCATCCTAACAAAAGAGATCATTCCTTTCTCATTTTAAACTGCAGAAACCACATCTATTACCAGTCCAGTCTAAACTCTCAGTGACAAAAGGTGCTTAAGTAAAAATTCCCATTAAGGATTTCCTTCATCTTCTTGATAGCTCCTTTGTAATGTAAAATTGTGGACAAAACCAAGAGGAACTGACACTACACAAAATCTGTATCTCTGCAGACGAGCAACAAATGCTCTACAAATTATCTGTACACCATGATCTAGAAACTTCAGAATTTACTGAATCTCTCCCCACATACCTGACCATCTACCCAGTTGTCTCGCCATCTTTATTTCTGCTGGGCATTAGCAGCTATATTTAGTTTCGAGATAAATGGACTGAGAATGTAAAATATCCTAGAAATTTGATTCTTCTGATCTGTGGTCAAGTTTGCAGTGACTGCTCTAATTACAGTGCTAATATCAAATTCTCTGGTGTTTTAACCCGAGTGAGCACATATTAAGAGAAGGACAGGACTCAGACTCAGTACGTCCTGTATATATATTGTGATCTTTGGGCACTGTCATTCTGATGACACCAGGGCAGATTTGGAAGATAACAACAGTAGTGAAAGGTTACGTAACTTCTTTGAGTTTTCAGCTCTTAGACACACACGCACACACACAAATTATTAGAAGCTGAAATGTTAAAAGAAGGGGCTCTGCAATAAAACAATAATTTCAGAAGTGCTCAATCATCTACCTCTCCAAGGTACTGAAAAAGCTTAAAAACTAAATTTTCAGTCACTGGCAAAACACAAAATGGCTAAAGACAACTAATGTACAAGTCCACAGGAGGTTGCAGATAGGGTATTTACATCCAAAAAATAGCTCCCAAGCAAATTCTGGGAAACTGCAGTGCAATGAGACTCACATTTGTATATGTCAAACCTGCTGAAATGGTGGTATGATAAAACAACCAGAAGATCATACTCTGAGATGGTCAACATCATTCATTTATACTTTCAAAAGGTCTTTTCCAAAGTGCCTCTTGAGAGGTGAAACCCTATCATGGATCAATAGCTAAAAAAACAGGCAAAGAAAAAGGACAAATGAAAGAAAGAGAAAAGCCTGGAAGGACTCAAAAGGTCAATATTCATCAGAGCACTAGGCTAAGCATAATATATCTCAAGGTTTCATAGCATGTCTTCAGATGTTTAATAAAGAGATCTCTGTGTACACACATACACTTTCATATGTACTTGAAAAGAGATGGATGAATTGCGACTAAATATCCATTTCTTTACATGAAACAAAATTATTTGCACTGCTCCACTTTGGGGGAAATCACAAAGAACTTCAGAGGGCACTGGCCAACCTAGCAAATGAAGTGTATGCAAAATACTGCCTATTAGCAAGAATGCATTTGAACTACTCATATGCGTACAGGGTCCTAGAAGAAAGGCATCTGCTCAGAGAAGGGGCCAGATAGCGTTGTGAACAGTTCAGTGAAGACCTCTGATGAAAGAGCAACAAAAAAGATAATACGATATTAAATGCATAACAAATGGGAGAAAGCACAGTATGGAAAATATTAGTGTCATTTTATAAATCAATGGTGCATTCTCATCTGGTGTGCTGATCCCGCCGTTTCACAAGAGGCTAGCGTGCCATTAGTGGGGGTTAGGAGGAATGTGGTAAGAATGATTAAGTGTTCAAAAAAGCTTGTATAAAAAAAGCAAGAGGGTGATGGACTAGAGGGATTTGATACTAGATCAATTCCTATATTTGTACATTATTGGCAGACTGTAGAGAGCAGACTGGACAGGGACTGATGCAGCTTTCCTTTCTGCTTCCAGCTGTTAAAACTTCATTAAACAACAGCTAGGAATACATTAGATGCTTTTCCAAAATTACTTTTCAAGTATGCAATGGCTGGCCCCAGGAAGAAAAGGCATCTATCAGACACATAGTCTATTAAACTATGATCTCCACTTATAAAAGCGAGGGAGGAAAAAAAAAATCTTCTTTTATACAGTAAGCACATATTTAGAATAACTGCTGCTATTGACTTTTTTTTTTTTTTTTTTAAATCTGCTACTAATTTCTGGCATGTTGAACATACCTCTGAATATCAAAAGCTTTGCCAGAATCCGCATAGACTTTCAAGTTACACAGCAGGACATCACAGGCCTGGTTTATTAGCGGTGTCATCTAGAAAGGAACACATTGTATTGTGAAAAACATTAAAAAGTTTTAAAAAAATCATCAATTACTCTAAGCGAGTTTTATCCAGTAGACGGGATGGAGCTCACAGGATCCTCTGCAGGTGTGGTCAGGCACTTTTGCACAGGTGAGACGAAACGTTGGGAGTATCTGCTAAAAGTAAACCTACACATTACAGGGATGCCCTTCTCCAGCTCTGGGCCTAAACACAAGAGGCCCTGTCACTTACCTGACCTTTGGTTCTTGCCCACTTGTGGCTATATACACAGAGAGCCGTCAAGCAAAGACACCCCCCTCTCTCTGAAATCATTCCCTGTTCCAACTGATGGTTTATTGTGATCCGTAGTTACAGTACATTACATTTAGGTTACATATACTCCGGGGCAGAAGAAATAATATTTTCCAGAGTCACAAAGCCCTGTAAAGATATTAACATCAGAGGACCAGCATTTCCATCCTGCTGCCCCCCAGTTTGAGGGATTTAACATTGTCCTGGTTTGAGCGACACAGGACTAATGTGTCTTTCAGTAATTTTACTTTTTAGTAAAGTCTCTTCTAATGCTTGTGAAAACTGCACTTTTAGAAGACTGCCTGAATTTGTGAAAATATTTACTTCATAGCTAGCTATGGTATGCGGATTTCAAGGTCTCAGCGTTTTCAAGCTAGCTGGATGCGGGGATGAGGAGGGGCGAGACCTGGGTGCTTCATCCACGCTGGCCAACAGGATTATTTCATACTATGAACATCACTTTCAATATTAGGTAGAAAGTTTGCCATGGAGTTCTCTCTCCTATGATGGCTGTGATCCAGAGAACTTCTTGCCCTGGTGCTGGACCCCTGAGCCCTCCCCTTCCTCCGGAAGCCACAGCGCTGGCAGTGTCCCACATTTGCTGTCCACTGCTGGGAGTGCACAGTTTCCTACTGGTAGAATGGGCTGAGTATAGTCCTTGTACATTTTATATTGCTATCGGGATCACTATTGGTTCTTTAGTGTTATTAATGTTCGTTATCTAGTCTAATTCTATTAAATTTGTTTATATTTCAATCCTCCAGTTTCCTTGTTTTTTCCTGATTCCCTTTCATGAGTAGGAAGGGATCATCTGGTGATAGAATAATTGTCTAAAGGACAATAATTTCTTGTGGGTTCCTCAAACCATCACAAACGTGTACATTAGAAAAGCACCATGTACGCCACTACAAGTTGCTGAAGGCAAACTGTCATTGCTACATGAGGAAAGGGTTTTCTGGCATGGTGATGCCATTAAATCGATTTTCACATGACTTTATTCAGCTAATGGCTCTTCCAGTCACTGACATGTGATGGTCAGGAAGACTTACCCACAACTTACCCACAGCCTGGCTGTAGCTCACAGTACAATAGTGTCCTCTTCGGCGCTTCATGGAAACCATGACATAGGCAACCATCAAGACCTCATGAAAGTCTCTCTGTCTCTTTCTCTTTAACTTCGTACATATGAGAGGCTACAGACACTTGCCTTGATTACACTTACTAGGGGGGGCAGAAGGAAGGGTGTAGCAACAATCCAGCTGTGACCCTAAAGGCATTATCTGTTATGGCTCTTTCTCCCTATAGACTGCCAAGAGATCCTTACAGCCTACAATTTAATACCACAGTCTCGCCTCAACAATTATGCCAAGCATCAGCAGACATACGTACAGAAACCTGCCTTTCCTTCCTGAACAACCTCCTTCAGCGTACGGATGTCAACAAACATGAGAACAGATTTGTCCTACTCCTCTGCCATTCTTGTTACCAAAAAAGACTTACTGCAGCCTCTCAGCACACTCCGAGAGCTACGCAGCCTGCCCAGCCAAGTCCATTTTGCTTGGCACTTCTATCTCTGTGAAACTGGCATAACACTTGGTGCACAGGCACACTGCCATCCTAACACATGGGCAAGACTATACTCAGTCAAAAGGCCAATGCCGGAGCATCCAACGCGTTTTCCAAAGGCAGAAGTCTGAGTCAAGAATGTGCCTAGCTGCTCTCGAGGTCCCGTACCTACATGGGACGTAGCAGGTTGTCGCTATTTTGGTTCAAAGTTGGATTGATTTAGGCTTTGCCACAGCCTCACAAGACAATTCTGAAGCCAGATTAGTATTTGGTAAAAGAAGCTGGTATGTGTCTGGGAGGTGCACACCACGTTATGTGGCAGTTTTGTTCCCCTTTTGGCTTTCTAAAGAAGGTCCCCTGCAGTGAGCTGCTTCTCAAATGGTTCAACAAAATTAACACGTTTCTGTTCAACAGACTGAGCCAAGGTGAAACGCTTTATAAACTCTGGGTCCAGCCCCTCCAATGAACTGAATCAGTCAAGGAGAACAAAATGAAAATCCATATTTTAACAGGTATGATGTTCCCTAAACAGATGGTGATCATTTCAGATTTTCCTTTTATTGCCTTATTTTCTCTTTTATTCTTCATCACATCACCAGACCTGCAACCACCCAGCTGGTTGCTTTGCTTTCCAACAGCTGGCAGAGAGGGCAGGGGCATGTACGCCTGGCCTGGGCATCTCACAGCACCTCTGCACTTTCCACATTCCACCAGCCTTTCAAAATACCATTGCGATTCATTTCTAGCCACGAGATGTTTTTATTAGTAAATCTAACCAGGGAAATGGGGAGGGGGGCACATGGATTTGATTTATTGTTAGTATGATAGGACAAAGTCATATCAATGAGACAATTATTTGCATATGAAAGCTATGGGGGATATCTACTAAGGAATCCTGGGTTTGGGTTTTTATTCCTCTGAGGGACATAAATTAGTCCAAGATTGCTAACTAAAAAGACCACAGACTGAACATTCTCAAGTCCCTTAACACTTTAAACTCTTTTTTCAATTGTCAAGAAAAATAAAGTTGTGCTGGGGGAGGTGAACTATACCAAACTTCGAAAATCGGCACAGAAACAGACAAGTCGATCTGCACCGCCTTGGGTATCACTAACTTCCTATACATTCTCATTTGCCAGTCAGAATATAAAAGCTGCATAACCTGCCTGAGATTTGGTTCTTGGTGGGTAAACAAACCCCAGCTGCTCTGTGTTCAGATTGGCTGAGAGTAACAGGATGAAGAAAAATCTAAACAATATGGTCCCTGTAAATATTTGATCTGCCAGTTATCTAATAGTAAGAGTAGCCCAGAGTCCAAATTTCTTGCTTTCTGCCAAAGAAGAGCATTTGGGGTTAGGGTTTTCATGATGCCAGGGGCTTTGCTGTATAAATCCTGCCAATATGCTATCTGGCACATAACAACAATTAGTTTCTGATTCTGCATATGCAACAGTGCATGGGGATGATTGCACTGTTCAAAGGCATCAGAGTCACGTTCCTCTAGTTAGATATGGTCCTCAGTATTCACTATTATTATTCCCCTTATTATTAGCACCCAAACTATAAAGTAGGCTGGATCCTATTTACTGTAGACAGACACACTGGAGACTTTACTATTCACATACAGTATGCAGAACTTGTGTTGGGCCTCTTGTCCCCACAAATGGGTTGAAATATAACGGAAGGAGAAGGAAAAAGGATACATCATTAACATAAGAATTGCTTCCGCACCAGATTTCAAGTCCCTGACTAAAAAGAAAAGAGCAGAGTGTCAGGAAGATGTTTGCATTAGGATTTGTTTCTATCTCCTCACAGCGGGACCCTGCTATTCACAGCCACGATTTACCAAAGTGAGCAACTCAGACACTGACTTGCGGCTCAAGGATATGCACGTTTCACATATCAGCTTAGCCATCGCATTAGTGATTTGCTTTGTCTCCAGTGAGCACGCTTGCTTTGCTGAGTAACAACAGCAATTTCCAGAGACCTTTCCAAAACGCATCTGACCAATGTGCAGAAGCGGAGTAAGAGCAAATCAAGGAAACCTCAATGGCTGGACTGTCAGATCTTATGTCCTAGTGGGACCTGGAAGATCTACATGCCTGAGAGTGACACTAAAGGATTTTCCTGTGTGTCCTGGTTTGAGGTAAAACAGCACCAATTTTGTTCAGTAACTCTGCTTTCTAACTATGCCTCTTCTAACTGCTGAAATTAACAGCATATTGTGCAGAAAACTGCTCTTTCTCAGAGTGATAAGACCCAAGTTTATAGCTGATGCCAAGGCACGGTATGCAGAGGCCCTTGCTTAGACTTACTGCGATAACGACCAAGGCCAGACACCTTGTTATTTGCCCTGTTGGAGGGCTGGAAGCAGAGGGGCGTAGAGGGGTCCCGTCTGTGGGGAGGAGCAGACAGCACAGGTGACCCAAAACTGACCAAACAGTGTATTCCATCCCATCTGCATCATGCTCAGTATAAAAGCTGAGGGATCAAAGGCTCAGCATTCCGTTGTTCCGTTGTTCCGTTGTTCCGTGGTTCCGTTGTTTCAGTTGTTCCGGTTTTATCTGTTTCCCGTTTTACGGCTTCACCTTCTTCTCCGACTTGCTTGGGCTTTTGCTCTTGCTGGGACTTCTGCTTTCCTTCTTCAATGGCCGGCGTCCGAGGAGGACTCCATCGGTTCGTCTGCCTTTGATCCTGACCCATGTGTTCCTGGATCCAGTTCCCTTCCGTCGCTGAGTCCGGTCTGGGACTTCTCAGTGCCTGCTGGTGACGTGATTGTCATCCTGGGAGCTTGATACGGTTTTGTATATATTTCATTATTTTCTTTTGTTATTTTATTCTTTATATTTCATTAAAGTAGTTTAGTTCTTACTAAACTAGTCTCTCTTCTTCTCTCTCTCCTGCTCGGCAGGAGAGAGGGAACATCTGTCGCTCGGCTTGCTTGGGCCGATCCGGCCCAAACCCTCGACACTGTGCTGTTCTGCCATCTTATTACAAGTTCTGCTGTGTGTCTCCCTTTGTTTGAAAGAAAATGCCTCAACACAAACTCCACTTCGCAGGTTATTTAGGACAAGGCCACGTTATGCTGTGCTCTCTGCTTTAATTTTTGTATTCTGTTTTGTTTTAATGGCTGTTAATGGAGGAGAGGATTACTGGCATACTGATAGGAGATGACAAGACTACTGCAGCACCATCAGAATAAATAAAAATCAATAGGTTTTCTGCTGGTGTTGGCTGTAAAAGAGAGAAAAGCTATTTATCAAGTCTGACAAGGGGTCCAGAACTGCAGGATCATCACAGGCACCACAGCAAAAAGAAGAGGAGCAAAGCAAGAAATACTAAATAGGGAATCAAGATTGGCACAGCAAGATTACTAACATATCAGCTTGTTTCAATACATAATAACTGAGGAGAGCATGACAGGAACATCAGGAAATGCATCTTTTACTTAAGGACCTCCAGGTATTTCACTTCACCAGTTCCTCATGACCTAGATCTTGGATCAACTTTCAGTGGTTGGTATTATTCCCATTTAACAGAAGAAAGTCGTTCCTGCACAGAGAATTTAAGTAGCTCCTGCCAGATCATCCACAGGCAGTCAATGGCAGAGCTGGAAGTGAAACTTCTTGGGTCTCCTGCTTCCTATTTCTCTTTTCTTGTTCTTAGTGCTCCCATAGCAATGGGAATATGAGGTCCATTCAGAGGCCTCATTGAAAAGATTATATTACCAGATCTGCTACTAACTCCAGTGGCATTTCATGTGGGATGCTACCAAATCTTACTGCAGGAACAAGCTTAGAAGTCTACCGATTTATGCAACGCTCACCACTATAGGATTTGAATTTAATGTTATCTGGAGCCAAAACTTCCTTTAGTTGGAGTGGACTGCTTTACTAATCTTTACATGCTTGTTAGAAAAAGAAAATTAAAAAGGGAGAACACACAATGTATAGAAATCCATAAAAGCAACAGTGAAACAGTGCACGGCTCTTAAAGAGAAGTTGAGGAGACAGAGAAAGCTGGAGAAGATGCCACAAAATCTTGAAAAATCTTAGGAAAACGACTCTCAGCATGCACGCAGCAATCACTACACTGGCTACCCAACAGCTCTATAACCTCTAGTTTCAGTTAATTGCTCATAACTTTGCAAATTTCACAATTTCTGGGATCAACTTTTCCTCATTTGGTGACTGGTAGTTGGAGATTTTTTGTCACACTCAGCGGAAATTCCTTAAGCTTAGTGGACTTCTCAGTGACACTACACCGCTTCCGTGGAGAGACAAGCGCAGAGTATGCCTCTGTCCCCAGCCACAGCAGCTACATGCCTCTGTGGGGCATCGCGGGTCAAACCTTAGCAACATACAACCCGTCTTGGGTTTTGTCCTCCAGTAGCCAGGCCAAAGAGCGGCTTCTTGTTATTGCTAGTGCTGAAGCTCTCCTTTAGCCTAGTAGTAGATCCTTGTGTTTCTGAAACGGAGGTAACAGGAACCTACGCTCAACTCTCCGTCCCTCTGTGCATCTTTTATCTGAAGTGATTGCTATGGGGGGCACAAGGAGTTGTTAATATTTATTGCTCTGTCACAGGCCAATAGCTCCCAGTTCTCTCAGAGCATCCAGACAGACAAGTCCATGTTCAGAGCGGCACTAAGGACTGCGGCGCTCAAGGGAAACCACTCTCCAAAGCTACTTGGGAGGTCTGCAGTCTCTCCAGCATCACTGGGGAGTTTGCACAGGGGAACGAAGGCAAGGCAGACATGCAGAGTCACCAACAGAGAGGAACACTTTGGTGGGGGGTTTTGTCAAAGCTCAGATTTCTGTGGCAAAGGAATCAATGTCTTAGGAGAAGAAATGAGGAATTTGTCTAGCAGTATTTATAAATACATGTAAAACAACATATGCAGGTTCTTATGCAATAAATTAATACCAAAACTAGCTTACTTGTAACTCTTTTGAGTTAGAGAGGAAGAGTTTCTAATAAACAGGATGTCTTCTACATAACTGAATACTTTGTAGTATGGCCAATACTAGAACGTGGTATTTTTATTTCCATGCTGCTGTGGAGGTTCTGAGAGAGTACTAAATATGGGAGAGTTAAAAAGTGAGATCATAATTAATGAGCATTGATTTCCTTTGAGAAGTGTTGGCATGGCTTCTAAATTAAGCAACAGCAAGAGAGGCACATGGGTGAGAACTTAAGTTGCATTAACTTCAAATCCCAGGACTGTTCATGTATTTGGGTAGAAAACGAAATGCAAGGCTGAGGAGTGCGTCCATCCAAAAGAGCTTCTTAATCTCACACGGACTTACTGCAAGCATCTCTCTGTGTAGGGATAGATGGTCTTCTGGTGGATGGAACAGAGGAATAAAGTTGGGCTTTTCAGAGACCTTCCCCACTCCTCGTTTTCCTACTTTCCGTAGACTGAGAGGAGAAAGTGACCATTTCTAGGCCAGCCTTCCTTTTTTCTTCCTACTTTTTTCTTCCTACTGCTACCCTCCTCCTGCCTTGCAGCTCCGCCACCAAGAAGTGCACAGTGAGCGCCGTGACTTCTCCCACCTTGGTTTGACTGGTCAAACCCATGCCTGCCCAGCCCCAAAGCACAACACCCAGGGCCTCCACCTGGTTGCCCTCACCATTCTCTCTCCTCCATCAAGTCTGCCCCGCCGGGGTGGCTCTCGGCAACGCGAGGGGAGCGTGGCTTCACCTTTTGTTAGTTGGCCAGCAAAGAACCGACAACCTGCAGTAAGGCAGATTAATTTCCGCTAGGAAAGTACAAAACTGTCCTCTCCCCACAATGCCACCAGCAACTAATTGCTTGCATATTTAAACATCCTCGCCCTGCTAAAATTTTGCAATGGAGCCGGTGACAGAGCAAATGTCGGGGCGCATAACCAATGGCGTTGTCAGTCGTGATTAATCAGCATCTCCGCCAGGCTGGCGGCCAATTAGAATTTACCATAATAAGGAGGTGACAGCCGGCGTTGCTAAGCGACCGCTGTCTATAGAGCTGGGAGAGCCAGACACATTTAGATGTTACTGTGGATTTCGACAGCGGCATGTCAAAACAACACAAGCGTCTGCCCAGTGGAAAATTTTACAACCCAGGACTGGGCACCGGAGTGAGGCATGGTTCCCTTTTAGAATAAAATACAGAAAGGAAGAGGTGTTTTTTTTTGTTGGTGGTGGTTTCTTTTCCCCCCTTGAAAGAAGACTTTAAGCAGTCAATCATTTATCTGTGTTTAATTAAGAGATATCGTGCCACTGGAATAGGACTTTGTTACCCGGTAATTCGTTCCCATGGCTAAGCAAATGCTGAGACATTTATAGGAAATTAGCAGCAGGTCAGCACGGAGACATTTATTTTCAGTCAGAGGTATTTATCTGGCAATGACATTCTGTTCCAGTGACTTACTTTATTATATGAAAGGATTAAAGAATAAAAGGAGGAGGGGGGAAGGAGATGGAGAAATGAAAATAGACTGACAGCAGTTCCCGTGTTAACATGAGAGATGCTGACTCTGCAAATCACGGAAAGCTATGTTCCAACTGGGAGCAATAACCTTTCCCATACTTTAGCTTAATCCTAACAGGGTGGGGGGAAGGAAGGTGTAAGGCTCCTTTTTGAGTTTGCTACACTTTTATGGACAAACTGGTTTATATTAAGACAGAGGATCATATTCTCAGATGAGCTATTCTGATTTTCACCAATCTCTGACCTGGACCACAGGGTACATATGCTCAACTGCATGTGCTCTTCAGGTCTAAATAAACTGGCAGTTTCCTACTAAATAAAGTAGTAGGTTTTGACCTGTTCTCAATCTAGAGAAATATAAAGTAGATGATTGCATGAAAGAAAACTACTATATCTTCTAAATTAGGAAAACAACACAGCCTACACCTTACCTCTTTGAGTTTGGTATCGCTGAAGGCTGGGGCCAGGAGGCTCCGGACATACTTCCATCTGTCATCACGAAGACAAAGGATGCTGTCAAGCATTGGCTTGGAAATCAAGTTCGGCTTCTAAGTCAAAAGAAAACATGATTTGGTTTTAACATTAATGTAACTAGAGCTACTCGAGACTCTGGAACTTTGAAAGATTGGCCATGAATGGTGTTTGTTGCATTGCTGTCCCACAATGAGAGAGGTTCAAATCAGTGCCAAACACCAAGCTAAACATGGATGAACCTACAGAAAAGCTTCTCTTTTGCTGCATGCATTTCCTCCTGGACTTGCAAAAAAAGCCCGGGGCCAGTCCAGTAACTCCTTGCTCAGACTGTTCTGGTTCTGCCATTCCTGGTGTTCTCCTTTGCTGAACCTTGGCTTCTCTCCTCCTTTTCTAAGGTGACTAGCAAGAGGACCTGTCAACACTCCCTCTCCGTGTGACATGAGTGCCAACGCACCGCACGTGGGTGTCGGTGGGGGACAGGATTTCTGGTGACAGCTGGTATGTCAGACTGTTACATGCATTTTAAAAGTCTTCAGAAAATACGTTGATTAGAAAGCAAATCCCAGTCCTTACTCTGTCTATAAGGAACACTCTCACTAAGTTGTTGCCTGGGACTCTTATGGCTTCAGCAGTTAGTCAAACATAGTAGTTTAAAGCACTGTCCCATGAAGTTCTATACCAAGATGATTGCTATGGATTTGCTAAACTTTAATCCCCACTCCATGAACAACTAAGAAATCCCTATCCAGACAATAGTGATATTCACCGAGGAGTAAAAGGATAAAAAAGATGAAAGAGGAAGTGTGTCAGAACACAACAAAATTACACCTAGAAGAGGTGTCAGGCGACGTCCAGCCCCATAGCAGAATCTACTACAACTTATATTATTGCCAGAGGATGTTTCCTAATTGTTCCTGAAAGCCTCCAACAATGGAGATTCAATAATCTTCCCACGCAAACTCTTCTGGTGCTGGACTGCTCTTAACCATGGTAGCACCATCTCTCTTGCTGGAACTTAGGGTCTTTAGCTTATGCGTTCTGCAGGCTACACTCTTCCCTATTCACCCCAAAATACTACATACCACTGCATAACAATGTCACCTTGTGTACTGGCTTGTGGTTCCCTGCAACTCTCAGATTTTTTTCTGAATAATTACTCCCTAGGAATTTATTTGCAGGCCTTTATCATTAAAGTTGGTTATTCCTAAGAGTCATATATAGAACATGTCCTTGTTGAACTGTGACCATTCTCTTTATGATTACTTCTTCAACTGATCAAGACCACTTTGAATAGTAGCCCTTTCTTTCACAGCATTTTTCATCCTTACCAGCTTAGTGCCTTCTATACAAATTGTTATCACACTCAGTGCCATCATCTAACCCATTCACAAAAGTACAGAATGCCAAGAAGCCACTTCTGGAATCCTCCCAGCTCATGCTTCCCTTCTGACAGTGGACTGTTCCCAAACACTTTCCAAGTCATTTTCAATCAGTATTTCAGGTATTGTATAGCAATTTGCTCCAGACAAACCATCCTAAAAGTAGTGGATTGGGCTGGAAGGTGTACACTTCTGTAGATATTAGGCTGTACAGAGACACTCATTTATACATGTGAGATCTTCTGGCACCCAGGCCCCTGCCTACCTGCCCAGGGTAGCAGTGGCAGTACAGTCCCCCATGTTACGAGTAGCAGCAGTATCCACTTTACTGGGAAAGACTAAAGCAAATCAAAGATGCTTTGGCATTTCCAATGCCATCTGTTGATCCCTTTCACCCTCTGACATTTTCTTTCAGTCTTTTTTTCATTACTAATGTACATGAAAAATGAGTTCTTACCTGTTACCTACCCAGATATTTCCATCTCATTTTGTGCCTCAAGATTTCTGATTTTATTGTGCCTACATGTTGCTTTTTATCTGTGTTCCTGGAAATCTGACCTACTTCCCACTCTGTAAAAAAACTTCTTCTCTTCAGGGGCCATGAAGAGCTGACAATTTAGCTACACTGGTCTTCTACTGCACTTCCTTAACTTTCCTCATTATTGGAAGAGTTTGCACTTAATATCTTCTCTTTAAGGAGCTGCCAGCTCTCCTTAACACCTTTTTCCTTTACACATGCCAGAATCTCGCTACACCGCATAAGCTTGTAAAATGCAGAAGCCTATTTTATACTGCAAACAGGCTAATGGGATAGTTTTACATTCTCAGCAACACCACCCAGTATAGTAAACTGATGTCACTGAGCTGACACGACAGACCAGTTTTGAGCAAAGGTGAGCTGTTTTCAAGTAGAAGAGTACATAGCAGGATATTTAGCTGAAGGAAGAGACTGACTCAGGTACTCTCATCACCTGACTACTGTAAGATAAAATATGGGCAATATTTTTAAAGTATACATAGACTATCCTATTTTGTGCAGTAACAGGGTAAACTTGGGACAGGCTGTCAAAACTCAAGTGGCTTGGACTGTTTTCTCTGAGTATCTTCTTTAAATAAATGATCTGTTTTCTAACTTGTCAGTAGGTATCTGTTGTGAGGACCAGAAATGCAGCTAGAGAGACCACTACTCATGGGAGCACCGCCTCATTCGTTACAGATACTCAAAGGCACAGTAGAATCAGAAGAAAGAGGCTCTGGACAACTGGAAATGAGCATCATCTTTGAAGAAAGTACTGTATGCCAGCCTCTGCTCCATCTGGTTCTTATGTGCTGCCAGGGAAGCCCTTTACACTAAATCTTGATCCAGCTGGTCACCAAATAAGTATCCCTTATACCTTTGGTCTTCAGTTTCCAGCCCTGAGGCCCAGATTGCAGAGCTCCTGAGCACTCACTAATGCTACTAAAATCAACAACAGGGAATGTGCCCTGATCACACGAAATGCACTAGTTCAAGAAATCAGGTCATTGAATGGAGGCCCCAAATTAGCAAACACTCTCAGACCTGTGCTTCAACCACCAGCCTTCACTTCCAATTTACAAAGTGGAGATACCACATCACCTCCTCAGAACTGCTAACGATACATTAACATTTCTGAGGTACTCGGAAACTACAGTGAAAGACCAGACTAACATTTCCTACAAGGAAATGACTGATTTTGCCTTCCAAGCAAGCTTTTGTACAGACAGAAAAAAAAAAAAAGGAAAAAAAAAATTATAGGGCAACATTTGGAAAAGTGTTTTGCATCCACTCCTAAATTGAAGGCTGCCCAATCTGTGCACTCTTAAGACAAATCTCCTCTGGAAGACAAGGCTCCACTTAGATAATAATAGATGCGATATAAATCTGACTGCATTTGCCTTGAAAGCGAAACCCCTTCCTAAAACCAAACATTCACCCTAAAAAATGCTCCTAATTGCATAAAGACCATATATAGTATATTCACAGAGAGGGGCCCAGTTACTGAACAAAAAGCCTGTTAACCGTAATGCTATAACTATGACACTAACCATAGCATTGCCTTTTGAGCAGTCTACTTTATGTCGGTAATGCTCCCTTAACATATTTTTGGTGTGTATAGTATTATATACATATAAACGCTGCAAGGAAGGGAAGACAATATTGGCCATAAATTATTTTACTCTGTCTCTTTAAGCCGGGTACACAAAAACATGTTTGTGTTTATTGGAATAGCATCAGCGTGACTGACAGTGTATAGCAGATTTCATTTATCAGGTTTTCCTTATCGTTTCTGCAAACACTTTCCTCCTAATTGCATAACCTATGTTACAGGTTCATATAGCAGGAATGAAAATGGATTTGGTATGAGAATGAGCCTGAAGTATCTTAGTGAAAGATGAAGTGTCATTTCTCTCCAAATGGACAACGTACTATCTGTATCTGAGAATTCTTGAGCCTATAAAAATCACGAAAAAAATTACCATGGGAGGCAGCTGTAATATTTTCAGGGGTGGGATTTTGATTTTTAGGCACGGAAGGAGGTTGCTTTTAAGTCAAATGCAATCAGACTTATATTCCATCTAGCATTATCTAAATACTCAAAAACTGCTCTGCGCTTCCTTCTCCTGTGCAACCAACCATTTCTGACCGTGGTACAGTAATGCTGCATGAAAACTACTGGCAGCATGGTAATCTGCTGCAGCATAACTGCAAGTGCTACCGAGTTCCCACCGTCACAGACATGCCATCAGAAACGACAAAGAAAATTGCTTCCAAACAAATCCTTTAAAACAGCGGTCCTTTTAAAACAGAAAATAAAATAATGGTTGCAGATGAGCAGCATCTTTGCAACTGATGCAAGAATTCCCTCCCCATTAAGCTGTTCCTTAGGCTGACCCTTCAGACCCAGTCATTGGCTTGTTTGTCCCTGAGTCAATTTGGCTTGCTGTGTATTACTAAATAATTCAGGCATGCGACTCTTCTCTGGCTCTGAGGCCAAGTGGTACAGAACACCTCCTGTCCCTGTGGTTAAATCACTTTCCCGGCGAGGATGGCCATATCCAAACTGTTTATCGTCATGGTGCGTGTTCACCTCCTGAACTGTGCCCAGACCATGCCTGGGGGACAACGAATCAATACAGGACAAAACCATGCTAAGAAGCATGTCAATATGGACATCTGTGGGACCAACTTATCCACTAATAACCTGTCCCTGGTTTATTCTGGAGTATAACTGTAGCCTTCTCTGATTCATAAATCATTTGCTCCTTTTCTGAGTTTGTTACTAGGACACTAGGCTAAACCTCTGGCAGCCAGCAACGACTGCATGGAGCAGGAGGAAGGATAGCAGCACCACAGTGTTCCCTCAGAAACCTTCCTTTGGTAGAAAAATGAGGGATGAAGGTCTGCAACCAGCAGAAGACAGTTAACGTGGCCACATACTCTTAAAATATCCTGAACAGATGAATGTTCAAAGAACCTAAAGGGCACCTCTAACGGCCTTTAAAAACTTATTAGCTCCAAAACCTATAATATAAACCATTCACCTCCATAGAACCAGATGCTAATCTACTCTGCGTGCTTTGACAACATAGCAAGAAATGAAACTTTATAAAACAGGATCTCAGAAACTTTGTTACCTTAAAGTTAGACTTAATCATAGCCTAGTGCTAACAAAACCAATGAAAAAAGATTTACTTCTGCTAGAGTCAACCCTCAGCACTGAAAGCCTGGTGAGAGTCAAACAAGGTACTAAGCTCTAGAGCACCCAAAATCCCAAATCCTAACAGTAACTCCCAACAGTAATTCTGGCATTAGTCATACCTAGCAAACACCATTTGCCTTCACGTAAAGCCTCAGCTTTCTTCTGTCCCTGCAGGCTTTACAGGATCCAGCTTTAGCAGGAATCCCATGCCCACGCTCCCCTGAACTCTAGCCCCAGTCTCAACCCTACAACCCACAATAAAGAGAGCCATTTGCTCTTCTAATCTCCAGCCTTTCTTCTGTACCCATGGACATTGCAGTAATCAGGGTTACATCTAGCTCTGAGTAGCCTCCTTCCCCTTTTTGGGGAAATTTTTGGAGTATGTTCCCAATGTGGGGTCATCCTTCTCCCAGCCCTCGGGAATGCCATGCCACGTCTGTGATAGCTTTAGTGGGAAAGGGTCTGGGCTTTCTCTCACTGGATAAGCTCCAGAAGTGATGAGCAGGCAGCAGCGCTGACACATCAAAGGGTTAATTTGTTTATCATCTTATTTACAAAGAGGGTTGTTGTCCTTGTCTTGCTAAAAGTACACTTGTGATTAGGTATTGCCATTCTGCTTAAGAAATTGCATTTTAAAATTGATTTTAATGAAATGAAATTTAATGAAAAAACAGAGAAAGTTTGTAGCAGGAATACAAGACTCCATCCCCATTCCTCACCCAGCAATTATTAATAAAATCTTTTCACAAGATTACTTGTTCAACCCTGCTTATACCACTTGATTGACAGGTCGTCACCACCAGTTCAGCCAGCAGGTGGAACCAGTATGCCCATGAACCGCTCAGATGACATTTCATCCAGCCAGTGGCAGTGGCATGAGACTTACAGACCAACATAACACTTCCTATTAAAAACAGTAACAGAAAAAACTCCTGAGATATCTCCTGGAATACAATCTTACCAAGCCTGCAGTAAGTGAATCATGAAAGTGAGAAGGTAGAAAATGCCTCCATATATAAGTTTTAAAAATTCCCTGCTGGTAAACTGATACAGTATCTTCCTTAAAACTTGCTCTGTGTTTTTCAAGACGAGAAGTCATGCTTAGACTCTCCCGGCATTCACGACTTTCAAAGACACATTGTGTAGTGGCTTCTGGTTGAATCAGGAGAGCACCGTGTTGCATGTTACTAAAACCAGAACAGAGTTGGTTTATGTCACATACCCTGTAGTTCTTTATCATTTCCATGTAGCAGGTTCTTGCTTACACAGCTCTTAGAGCCACATCTCTTCAAAATGTGTATCACTTTTCACAAATCACCACCATATTGGAGCAAGACTCAACTCCTTACCCAAAGACCACAGCCTTCATGAAGGTCAAAGACCTGGCATTGCCCACTGGGAACCACGCTCCCAGCAGGACCGCTCTGCTCTGCCTTCGAGGGGCCTCCCACCCATGTAACACCAGAGACAATCACTAGATGCAGGTGTTGTCTCTCCCAAAGTAGGCTCACTCTTTATTTGCCTTTCTAAAACTCCATATCCAAATCCTCAGACACCACTGCTCCCAGGTGACTGAAGTCAGTCCTTCCTCGACCATTAAAGCTGTGTACACACATTTCTTCACAAACACTTTCCCAAACCCCCTCCCATTAACCCTGCTGATAGTCTATTACACTTTTTTCCCCTCTATAAAAAAACATTTAAAACAGGTTTGATTTTAGTATCTATGATTTAGGAGGTGTTCTTATGGCTGCAGAGGGAAAAAGAAAATCACCAAACTAACTCCAACATGTTTCTGTTGCTTTGCCATTCCATAAAAGTGTCTAGTAAAAGCCTGGGGAGAAGGTGAGAAAATATCCATGAATTATCTATTTCATTAAGCTTTTGGTCATTCAGATACTTCAAAAGTGTATTACAAGGTAGAATTGGTTTTAGTGATTACAGCAATTGTCTACTGTATAGATCCGACTATACAAAAAGGCATCTCCAAGCCCATTCCTTTGTTGTGAAGTCAGGATTTTCAGCAACTGACTAATGGCTACTGTTCATCATTACTCATTGGAAAAATGGCACAGGCAACACCAGCTTACGAGTAAATACTGGCTTTTTTCCTCTCTGTGGCAAGCAGCCTGGAAACATCTGTTCTTGTCTTCGCAAACATTCTCTTAAGTCATGGTTTTGTCAATAGAAACCAAAGCGAGTCATTGCTATGAGGTAAATATAACCATTCATAAATGCTAAAATAAACACATATGGCCTCCTGCAGCCTGACCCAGACTGAAGCAAGTCACACATCATTCCATTTGTTGGTGTAAGCAAGATCAAAATTAAGTCCACGCCTTCATCAGTTTGCATATGGCGGTCAGTTTGCATTTTTGGGATCAAAAAAATCAAACCAAAGAAAACAGTATTTACCGTTAAATTACGAGTTTTGGTATTACAAACAAATTCAGGTTGAACCAGAGAACCTGTGCCCTGTACACAGTTTCTGCTGTGCTGAGAAGCAGTTTTTAAACACAATGTTTAAATCTACTTTCCATCTGATGTAGCGGGACTTTTTAATGTTGGATAAGGTCATAGGACTATTACAAGCCTCTCTGTATACACATAATTTTCCTAGAGGAAAGGTTGAGGACCAGAAGGTTCCTTTTGCAGGTTGCATGGAGAATTTAAAGAAAAACAGTCCCCAATAACTTGCTAGAGATATAGTCCCCCTTCTTTCCATCATTGGCATACATAGGAATGGCAGGCAATGTCCATAAGAACTTGGGCTAGATCTTTCTGTTACACAGGAACATCCTATTCCATAATCTGCTCATTCAGAGACATCTATGCAGCACCCTGTTCACCTTCTGGAGAATATCAAGAGAGTTTGTAAGTATTACCCAGCCTCCCACTGCCTGTCCTCTAGGCTGCTGAGCCCTGTCATAATCCTGACCCACATGCCTTAGGCATGCAGCTAGATACCTCAGAAGGGGATTCACCAAAGCCAAGCACAGAGTTGTCCAAGCTGCCATGGGAGCAATGCAGGAAGAGTCCCACAATCCCCTATGGCCTCACCACCTCCCTTTTCATGGACATCATAACACAATGCACTCCAGAAGAGAGGCCACTACAGCTGTGATTAGGGATTACTCCCTTTCTTTCAACTGAAAAGTGAATGAAGTCATGGTGGTAACTCCCTTTCCATCACTGAGGAAACCGAACTCACACATGGGAAAAAAAGTTGTAATCCTTTCCTGTGGATAAGGATGGGAAGAAAAGTAAAGAAATAAGAATAATGAAGAAGGAAAGAACTATCACAGAAGCAGTACAGGTTAGGGGACAGTGGAGGGAGGGATGGTCCTGAACCCTCCTGTCCTCTCCAGGAAACACTTAGAGTGAACTGAGACTGGACTTAGAGCATTCACTCCCCTTGTGAAAAAAGCTTCAGTCCCAGTTCCTCTCCAAGGTCTGTTTATACAACACTATCATTAGATAAAGACAGCCGAGTAATATTTTGCAGTGGTATCTGAAACCTTGGCCTCCATGATCAGCAATATTTTGCAGCAGTATCTGAAACCTTGTCCTCCCTGACCCGGATGATTGCCCTACTAGGCTGCAGAGATTCACTAACCTCTCTACCATGAAAGCCAAGGACCACATGGAACCAGGAGTAGATTCAACACATAAGGCTGCAAGTGCATCTTCCCCAAGAATCACTTCTAGATTGCTAGGTAGGGCACTTCCCAGAGATAACAGATGAGCACCTTGGAATGATTTCCAACACAAAAATGCATGAAAGCCTTTCTTTTGCATTCTGGGCAGCTCCCCTTGTCACTGGGGGCTGTATTGAAGAGGCCCAGTTCCATCACCTTCTCTTGTGACTCGAAGGAACATGTTTGCTGCTGCTACATTTTCTTCAGAGCCCAAACCACCAGCCACTTTCAAAGGTACCTGTGAGGTCCCTCTCATTTTGAAACATCTTATTCATAGGCCTCCTAGGCCAGACATGAGCTAAGTCTCAGACCTGCTAAGCACTTCGGCACCAAAGTGCTTCTGACCATGCTTAGAAAGAGAATTGTAGGTGCCTGTGAAACCTTGGTGTGGAAATCACCACCTCCAAGGGACTCAAGGCCCTTCCAAGCACTAGGTATGGCTGAGCAAGAGTTTTTAATCTGTGTTTTCAAATTAAGCTCCTCAAATGAGGGTTAAAAGCTTAGGACTTTCTGATTACTAGCAGAGGCAAACTAGCCGTGTGAAGGGAAGGCTTAACAATGGCTTAGTTTAAAAATATTACTTGTATGCAAAACTTTTATTCAGAGCAGAGTATGTGTAAAATATGTCACTTTTTCATGTATTTTGTATTTTATTGACAATTTTGGTTTGACCTCTTTCAGTCAGATGTTGTAATATAGAAGTAAAATTATATGCAGGCCAGTTTAGCTTAAAATCTCAAAGCACCAAGAAACACTAAAAGTAAACAGATGAGTAAGTAGCCAACTATGACCAAAAAGCTGAGAGTCTTTTCAAAGGGTTTCTATCAGTCTTCCAAGTTGCCATGTAGCACCTAAAGGCTGATGCCTAATAACCCATTGCCTGTGTGACAACATCCTGATATACAAAATATACCTTAAACTGTCATTTATCTAATTTGAAACAGCATTTGGAATCAGTACTTCAGACCAATGATACCCAATATGTGCGAAACAACTCAAGAAAAAAGTATTTAACCTTTTTTCCCCCCAGTGCCAAAATGAAAATTTGAAAACAATGACAAAGAAAGCAAATAAAATTTTGCTTGTGAAGACTCCACATGGTTTTCAAAAATACAAATGCATTCAAGATGCTATTTGAGTCAAACTACTGGAAGAAAAGGGCTATTAAAATTAAAAACACGGATGCAAACTCTAGCTCAGGAAGTCAGTCCTGGACAGTCAGATGTTAGGGGGCTATTCGATAGGAAATACCATGCTGCACTTGCCCTGTTCTCTGCTCTTTCTCTAAGCATCTGCTGCTAGTCAGAGACAGAGCACTCTCTGGCCAAATATGTCCCTCTTATGTTAGTTTTCCCTTGAAAAGTTGTTCAGAAAGAAAACTCTAGGTCAGCTGTAATGGCAGCACAACAAGCTGTCAACAAATCACATTTGCAATATCCACTTAACTGAAGAATTTGAATTCCCGGCCTGCTACTTCACAATTGTTTCTAATTACATTAAGTGTGTATTTACACATCAGGGAAAAACCCAAACTTGGTGTGTTAAGATCTTCACATCTATCTGTCAAAATACTAATGCATTTTGCTGATAGTAGTAGCTGCTTTCGTTTCTCATTTATTTGTCCCTCAAGAAGAGCTAGGCTATAAAACTTTGCAAGTAGTTGCATAGCACACTTTCAGGATTTTATCTTCCAAGATTTCGTATTTGTGGTTATTCATCTGGTTCCAATCAAGTAAAAAAAAAAATATCCTAATTTATCAAAGCATGTCAAAACACGCTTATAATGCTTATGTGAAATAGCGTTTGTTCATTTGACTCTCACAAATTAATTTGAGCACATCAAGAATTAAGTGTTTGTCATAAGATAATTTCAACAATCATAAAGTCCCATTGTGTACAGATAATATTACAGGACTTATCATGAGTTCCCTGGAGCTCGCAATTTCAGTGAAAGAGCCTCACTTCCCAAACAACCTGTAACCAGCCTGTTCCTCACATCGTTCTTATTTGATTTCTTCCAGGAGAGCAGCTAAAATGCTCCTCTGAGTATCAGCAAGTACCTTGTTCAAAATAAATTAACAGTATTAGCTGCTTTTGCATTCTCAAACATATTAGGCTTGTAATAGCAGGTGGTGCGGATTACGAAGCATGAAGCACGCCGCCATATCTTGTCATCTTAAGAGTTCTAGGACAAGATAAAATTTTAAAACAACCAAAAACCCTACAGATTGGAGTCCCCGCCCCAGATGCTCACCCATCCCTTCATTGCAAAACAGGCCTCCTTCAGGCGAGGCAGCGTTTGGAGGGCCTGTTTCACCACCTTGTGAAACTCCGTTTCACTGCCTTGTCACCGTGACATGGAACTAGAGCGATGGGTCGGATCCCAAATTCTCCCCGCCTTACATTGCCCAAAAAGCCAGCACTAGCATTTCAGGTGTAGACAAAGCTGGAAGCTCAGCAAATGCACGCGAGGACAGAGCAGTATTCGGGATGGAGATTCTCTTTTAGTGAGTGCCCGGGGAAGGAGCGTGTGCCAGCTGGGTATTAACCCCACAACAGCCACAAGCACACCCGTAAAGACAACACGGAACGCGAGTGGAGGCTGCCGTGGTCCTGCCTGCTGGGACTTCCCATTTCAAGGAGAAAAGAGGACTCACTCTCTAGAGGACCGTGCCTCTAGTAAAATTGCCGGGCTGCACCCCTGCGCAGCGTGCACATCGCACTTGATTGCACGCACCTCACGTTTTTGCAAGTTATCAGTATCCGTGCTTCCCAGCCCAGCATTACTGGTGGGTAGGAGAAGGGGGAAGAAAGGGGTTTTAGTTTCCAGTCATCAGTGCTGGCCAGTGTAGCACGAGCTCCCACATCACAAGAACTCATTTTGCCTCTGCACAGCTGCTTCTCCCCCCTCTGGGATCGGCGCTGAACCCCCCAGCGTCCGATAGCCCGATAAGTACAAGCAGTCTTGAAATGGGAAAAAAAAATCAGACCCTCTGCAACATGTCTAAAAACCTGCTGAAATTTTTACTTAGAATAAATCTTAAACCTGGGGCCAGCCTAAGTTCTCACAGCCAAAGCTGACTGTGCAGTGCCAATGTAATATAAAAGTTCCCACGAGCGCCAAGGGAACAGCTGAAAGAAGTGAGGAAATGAGAGCTGTCCCACTTGGACACTGAGGAGGGGAAAACCAAGGCTGCGCCATCCAGCAGCCGGGGCATCCAGGGAACATCTAATCTGACATGGTCAAACAGCAATTGGAGAGGGGGCATTCCCTCTGAAAACTCAAATCAAACATTAAACAAAATAAAACCAGAGACGGTTAGAGAAACTTGACTAAAGCCACATGGTTGAGAGAAACTGGAAATACTGCAAAAAATCAACTTGTTTTTCCAGGCTTTCTGGGAGAAAAAAATGGAGAAAGTTCCAACACAATATCTTGTTATGTATGTTTTTGGAACAAAATAACTTTGCAAATTGAAACAACTTTGACTTTACCTTAGAAGCTGTAACAAAACTGAAATAAAATATTCTAATCAACTTTTTATTTTTGTTTTGGCTTTTGACTCACCAAAATCAGCCACAACATGAAACTTTTATCTTCCACACATTTCCTAACCAAATGTCAGAAAACATTAAGGGCCATGTAAGGTATATATTTTTTTTTAACTCTTGATGTTGGCAATATAGCATGCCATCTATTCCTATTGCACTCAATTACAATTACATTAGGAGGAAATTCAGAGAGCAAAATAAAGCATTAAAAAGTTTGAAAACCTTAAACTGAGCGCAGCCTTTGTATCAGAAAGTATATGTAAAAATGGGTCCAAATCTTTAGTTACATAATCCTATACTATTTTTTTTCACAGGATCTCTATTTCAATTTGCAAACATAACATTTATAATGAAAATAATGTCCTGAAAGGTTTTAATATTACATACCAAAAAAAAAAACTTTCACGTGAAATCAATCAGTCACAAACTTAGGATTCTCAACCTTTAGACAGAAAGCTCACATGACGACTTGTAGAAGTTAGTGAGCTGTAGAGCCCTGTCACCAGAGAGCGATACTAGCAAGTGAGTTTCCTTGTTCTTTAATAATTTTCGTTGAGCCTGTGTTTACTGAGATTCTTCAGGGGCTTATAAACTTAAGCAGTTTGGTCAGATTTTCAAAGCGGTTTTTATATCCAGCCCTTACACTAGAGGGAACAAAGCCAAAGTCAAAGAAAAAGACTCTGGTTTGGGGTTTTTTTCCCCACAATGGTTAAATAACCCTACCTTTTCCCTAGGCTTCTTCTCCGAAATAGCGAGACCATTTTGACTGAAAAATTCTAAATGGAAAATATTAATTGAAACAGTTAAAGTTTGATAATCTACTGAAAGGTGAACATTGTAATGGAACACATTGGGCAACTTTAATTATAGATATCACCATTGCCTCTGCTACAATACAGCTCCTTTGGAGCTAATGAAATACCCGTATAGTCCTGATGACATTAAAATGTGACTGAAGGTCAACGACTGGTTAAACTGGAATGTTTCTGAGCCATTGTTAAATTATTCAGAATTATTTTAGGAAAGCTGCATAAAAAGTGCAAGAGTGCAGTTTTAGCTTCATCTAAATGCGCATACTGAAAATGGAAAAGGAAATGGGGAAACTGTCCTTTGCAATTGCCTCGGAAACGGGAAAAAAAGCGTATCTTGTGTATCTTCCACTTACAATTTATCTAGCAGAGGAGGACAGTGCAAGATAGTTCTTGTTTTTACTACTTATTTCCCCAAACTCTTTGCTGCAAGAGCAAGCATGAAAGGAAAAGAAGAAGAATAGGACATTATTTCAGTAAAGAATGTAGTTATTTTAGTTTCTATTGCTTAACAGCAGTGAGAGGAGCCTGGCAGGAGTAAATAATTAACAATGATCAACAATCCTTTTCTTTCACTGCAGGATAGCTGTTTCCTGAGCCGTGTTCCTGATCTGTTGCTGCGTATGTGTCTGTGGGGCTAAATGGAGCCTTCAGACACAGGTGAATCGATGTGAAAATGAGCAGCGGCCAGGAGTGCTCGAAGCAGGGAGCACTTGTTACACTGGGGAGCTGGGAGCAAGCCATGCAGTGTGAAGACTTGAATTTATCCCTGCCTCCTCCTCCTCTTTCCTTTTTCTTTTAAGGGTGGTGAATTTAAGGCTGACGAAAAGTCAGCAGCGCCAGCAGGCGCTCTGCAGCGTTCCTTGGTTCGTGGTCAGGAGCTGGATGCACGGCCGAGCGCTTCCCCCACACCTGCATAACGCTCCACAGCCTGTTCCCTTCCGAAGGCTCAGCCCAGCCAACTATTTGCTATCAACTGTTTACAACAAATGGTGCCCAGGTACGTGGCTCCTATTTAAACAAAGAAGAGTTCTCACTAGAGACTAAAGTAAGACCTGCCGACTCATTTTTCACTTGTGATCCATGAGATCTATAGCTGCAACGCGCTGTCAGTGGCAAGGAGCGCATTGTCTCTAGACATCCTTTCCCATGGAGTTTTGACTCTTGCGGAATGAACGTTACATCGTGTACAATCACCAGTGAGAAAACAGAATAGCAAAAAAATTTTGTGCTCAGAACCAATTTCCCGGAATTAATTGCTAGGTAATTTTGTAAAGATCAGAAGGCAACTTTCCAGGCTTTGGTCAGAGAACCACTACAAAAACAGCTGCATCAATTTAAGGTGTTACTACCCCACGGGCTGCCCGCCACTCCCCATCTATTGGAGATTACCACCATTGAAACGGAGCTGGTGGAGAGCCCGTGTGAGCGCTCATCATCTGCTTCAGCGCCAAGTCAGCCTCCACAGTTTTGAAAAAGTCTGCATCGATACATAAACCAAGATGGATTAGCTTCTGAGCTGAACCAGATGAGGAATGCTCATATGATCCATTTTGTAGGCCTTGCTGCAGGAATGGTAACTTCAGCTAAGACACCTCAACAAAAGGTTGTTAGCTTTGTACTAGATAAGTATATTATCATTTTATATATATATATATTTATATAAAAAAGGTAAGGAAAAAACCTTTCATATGTTTAAATTCAAATATAAACATAAAGGCAGGTAAATGGATTAAGCTGTCTGAATGAATGACTAAAGAGAGAATTATTCTCACTAGTTTTGAGACGACAATGCTACTTTTAGAAGACTTAAAATGAAGAGCAGAGGCTTGCAAGGATTAGTATAATAGTGCTCACATGTATCACATTAACTCTCACCGAAGAGGAACAAACTTCACTTTGCACACACACAAGTCTCCAAATATAACTCCTACCACATTCGCAACAAAAAGCTCGTCCATGAAAAAGCTCGTCACCTGCTTGCGTAACAGCTAAAAGAAAGGATTCAAAAGTGCCGAGGGGAAGCTGATTTGTAGGCAATGGAACAATCAGGAGAAATGATGCCCAGATGCAACTTCTGGCACTGGAAGTCTCCATAGCACTTGTTGCTGGAGGCTGGGCAGATAAGCCAGAAGGAAGATGAAGGAAGATCACTGTCACTCTCTGTCTTGCTATTATGCTAGTCTTTTGACTTCTGCTGCTGGCCACCTTTGAGAGAGGACACGCAGCTAGGCTAGACAAATCTTGGGCACAATACATGACAACCGTTCGAAGTATCATGTATATTGCTGTGTCACATACACTCCAATGCTCAGTGACGAACTTCCAGGCTTCTGGGTCCATGCCTGTAAATCAGTTCTCCGGGCTGTGAAATATCACTTACACAGACCTGAAGGGGTTCCTCTATCACCAGACGCTTCAAAATGACTTCTTATTTGTGAGCAGGCAGTTACCTCCAAATGCGGATACAGACACAAAAACAGAGCATGCTGCTGGGTCTGAACTCTGATTGCTCAAGTATGTAAAATGGCCAACTTGAATGCTGTGATCTGAGCCTATATCAATTCTGGAATAAGTGACAAACTAATTACTCTTCTCCTAACAAAAGCAGACTGGGAAAGGCGGGAATCAAAGGACATGGCGCTCTACTGTATGTCAAGAATAGGGAAAAGGGAGAAAATTGTAAACAAAACAGCCAATCTGCTATTGACAAATAACAGTTTCAGAAGTCAGAAATGAGGGACTGTTGAAAACCCGTGCTATTAGACTGAATAAGCTTCAGAAAAAATACCCCTACAGCATATGCCCAAAGAAGTAGGCAAAGTTGAACTTCCCTTAAAGAACAACAAATCCGCAGAAATCAAAGGTCAGGACCAGCAAAGACCAACACGAACTGCATCTCCACTCCACATGTATCACACCTACTCATAACACAGTCAGCTAAGGACAGGATTAGATAAGGAAGCAATACTGTATTTAAACAGGAAAAAATATTTATCAGCCTTAAGATTTCACATATTTCATCTAGCAATAAAATGTGTTCTTTAAATAAGGAACGCAGCCCTGGGAATAGATAGACCTTTCCTGTCTATAAGTGTTGTTTGTCTTCAGCATTTCAGCATTAAAAAAAAAGTGCTGCAAAGCCAGTAAATAAATAGCCAATGTAAGTTTGATGAAAGATTGGCTCAGAAGACTGCTTTTGGCCTGAATAGAAAGATATGCTTTCATCCTGTTTTGACTATACTCATACGTTTACCTAACATAATTGGATGTAGTTAATATTGCAGGAGCCTTCAAGCAGTGCACATTTCCCTCATTAGTGGGTTTAAAGCCTTAATGATATCTCCTGTGCTGCAGAAAAGCCCAATGTAGGCTTTAAAAGTGATTGGCAAGTTTCAACAGGAGAAAAACTGGGGGAAGGGAAGGCAAAACCTAATAAAACTCCGATCATTTTCTTCAGTCATTTAGAAAAGGAAATTTTGCAGAATGATAGAAGAAAGAAAGAAAAAAAAAAAAAAGGTTAGGATAAACAAGCCCAAAAAGGTAATTTCAAAAGTTGATCTTACAGTAAGTCAAAGAAACAGGGAGTGGGTAGAAAGAGGGAACGTCCCATCACATACCTGCAACACACTAAGATGCACATACTTAGTCCTACACAAAATCATTCTGACATAAACAAGTGCATACACACAGAGTATTGTCAAATCAGCATCTTCCTACACCTGCAGCAAAACCACCTTTTTGTAGTTTCATTATGCAGCTTTTTCCCCCCCCCCACCTCCTTTAAGTCTCAATAGAGTTGGCAGGGAAGCCTTGCATCTAAGAAAGAGAATGTCACAATATACCATTAACTAAGTACATGCAAAGGGTTTGGGTTTTTGTCATTTGTTTGGTTTGTTTTTGTTATTGACTAATTTTGACCATTTTCCAGGAACAGAAATTTCACAGGCTGGTTTAGATTCAAAAGAAGCGTAATTATGTACAGCTGTATTCAGTATTTCTTAACTGCCTTGAACAATCAGCGAAAGGGAGATTTGCACACATTATCAGCCACTATCATTAGTGCTGTAAAGTACGTAATCCATCTGGTGTTCTGGTGTCTACCTAGGAGCAGGTATTGAACCAACGATGGCTGCAGCATAATAGCATAAAGAAAGAGCATTAAAAACAAACAAAACAACACAGCAACCCTAGTCATTTCTCAATACCAGATTGTCCTTGAGTTTGTGTTCCCCCATGGTTTTGCAAACCATTTTTATACATCTAGGCGTGGAGAGCGGAGAATTAAAAATGTAAATTTCCTCAACATGCGGTTTTGCAGTCTTCACAGGGGAAGAGGTAGCAGGATACCATGGTGATGGCAGCACTGCAGCCCATTAATAAACCAGGGAAAGAGTCAGGGATAGATTCAAATACTTAGACCCATGCTGAAAAATAACTCACTTCACAATAAATCCTGTAAAAGATAAGATGACCGTGCATCTCAACATCAGCCGTGGTCTCAACCTACTGATTCATCGTGTCTTGATGGGGGGCAAGGGAAGAGGAAACTTGTTTTTAAGCCTTCTAGCCTCCTTACAGTCAATTGCATTGCTTTTATATTGCCAGGGTTTATGACCCATAGCATCTAAAAACAGACAACCCATGTCTGGAAAAGAGAAAAAAGTGGCAAGTTTTTATTTTGTATTCCATCTGTGTGTAACCCATCTGTTTCCACCGTCGCTGCTAGCCCTTCAGACAGGAGGGATCAGCCGGTTTTATTTGCTATCTTACCTGGAAGTGTGACAAACATTAGTGTTTTCTTACTCAATTAGAGATTCATAAATCTCAAGCAAACAAATTCACATGACCCACCTGGACAACAATATATTAGCTGGTTAAAACACCACCCTTATGAGAAGCGTGGCTTTCTCCAAGCCCAGCTATGTCTAACCCCTGCTGGGGATGTGCTGACCCCTTGCAGGAGAGCTCCCTCCAGCCATGACAACACAGAAAACCTTCCTCAAACAGCAAACCAGCTAAGTAACCGCTCAAAGGAAATAAAATGTCCGTTACAGGTTCTCTTCTTTAACAGAAGGTCTTTCCAAGTCAGTCAACCAGACCATCCTCTAACTAATTCGACTTAACTATGGTCAGCATTTTCAGAGTGATTGCTTGTAAGCTGTTCTGTGGCACTCCAAACTGTTGTTTTCAATACCGCCCCTAAGCGTTCAGAAGTCTTTATCAAATACTTAAATGTATGAGTAGAGGCCACGTTCACCCTCTTTACCAGGCAAGGCACACAAAAAAGGCTCCTAGTTAGGGGAACATTCCCAGTCTGGACAGACTATTAATAAACACAGGTAAATACACTCTCATGGCCCACTGAATTAAATGAGACATAAGAATGTGCACAGAAGTAAGTAAATGCTAACATCTTTTTATGAATAGTAGTCAGCAGAGGTGTTCAAGATAGGTACAAATGAGCTTTCCTACCTTGCAGGACAGATTTCACTCGGTTCTGAATTAGAATTACAAATAAAAATTACAAACTTAAGATAGCCCTCAAAATTCATTCAGTTGAAGCTGTTAATATTAACTTTACTACTTGGGGTTTTTTTAAATACTTCAAAATAGAAAGTTACTTAAAAGGAAAAAGAAAAAAAAACCCAAAAAGAGCTTTTAAATAAACCTTTTTTCCTCTACCTTTCTGAAGCTTCTTTTAAGAACAAACAAAAAAACCCTCCCACCACAACTATTTGAATTAACCGATAAAACAAATCCCAAGCCTTTGCCATCAGTTCTGAAGCACTAACATTCACTAATGATAATGTTCAGCTGGAAATTCCCAACATACTCTTTTACATTTGTTAAGGTGACAAAGCACTTCCTAAATTATTTGCCCTTGTGAACACAGGAATTCTGTAGCAAAGCCAAAAACTGAGCTCAGAGCTCCTAAATCCCAACCCAGAGCCCTAATCACAAAACCAGACTTCATCTCACTGGGATTCAGAGGATCAGGTGGTTCCCAGAACACAGTCTACTAATATGTCAAGTCTTTCTTTAAGTCTAACTGAAGCCAAAGTCTGATTAATTTTACAGTCAATAGCAGTGATCATTTGACAACATTAGTTTTGTGCTATTAGCTTCAGGATATGGGGAATAAGGGGCAATTTGTTGTGCACGCATAAAAAGACATACACAGTCTGGAAGAAATGACCCTCTCAATATTTATTATTTTAATTTTAAAGTGTCTGTTGCAAGCATATGCACTGCTACTTTAAAACATTTAAACAAAACTGGATTTAATTGCTCAGAAAAATTAACCAGCAAGCTCTGAAAGCAAACAGAGGAAAGAAAAATGAAATCCAGAATTAAAAGCTATTTTACCAGGTAAAGAAGGCAGCAAATTAGTTACATATACATCAGCCAAGCTAAAAAGGTGTCCTAGTATGTCTACAAGACAGCCATGGAGGCACACTAGGGAAAGAAAGCAGATACATCATTATGGTTGTTGAGCCTTGGAGCTCCTGCTCTGGCACAGCTCAGTGAGAACCATCAGGTCAAAACAAGGATAAGAAGCTGTTGCTCAGCTCCCTGGCAGGGACTGGCACTGGAAAATCACTCAGGCATCTGGGCTCACACGACTGTACAACAGCACCCACAAATAAGCAGTCAAAAAAATTAATATTAAACAGTTAAGTGCTATACAGCGAAACGCATTCCTTGCTAGCATAATTCCCTTTCTAGAATGATGCTGTACCAGCCAAGATTTCAAAGCAACTATGATCTAGCAGCTGTAGAAAACTGCTAGGCAAAAAAGTAAATCTTAATAAATTCACTGCTAGAACACCTTTTCACTTATGCTCGTAAGGCACAGAATGATTTTTGGAAGCACTGAATATTCTCAGCTCAATGAGATTGAGCCTTATTGTACATGTGGCAGGATTGACACTTGCTTGAATTTGTCCTACAAAGGGAGGGAGGAGAGAACATCGCAGCTCTGTATCACAAAGAACTGGATGTTCAAGGCACGACCTGCCATCAGGCGTGATGGCTTTGCTGCATCAGGAACAGAAATGTCACCACGGTGTGCACAAAGAGGGACATTTTGTGAAGTTTCCATAATGAAATAAGGCACAATTGAGCCTTAAGCCTACACAAGGCTCTAATGAAGACTAGAGACTCAGCATCTCCTCAAATCACAGAGACCCCAAATCATTATGTGTGCATCTGTATGCATCCATAAATATATACAAATATGCATGTGGGACATGTTGGCTCCAGAATTGTTATGCTGGTCACCTTCCATGTCCTATGTGAACCCAACAAAAAACAAAATGAACCAAGATGAAGGAATGGGAAAACAAAAAAATATATCTAAACAGACTGAGGCAGTGAACAAACTTAAAGCACATTCCTTCCCTCCGCTGCCACAAAAACCGGCTTGTTTTTAAAACTAAATATCACAATCAAATTATTAGCACTCGCTAGAACATCACTTGTGTACTAAACATCCCACTGAACAGTCATTTTAAAGGATGGAAAAATGAGGATCTCGTTATATATAGTTCACGTTTTTCTCTCATTTGTTTGAATCATTTTTTAAATATTGACTTGCCCACTGTCATACCGTGCGTCACTAGTGCTCCAAACCATGCGCCCACGAGAAGGTGAGCCTCCAAGCAAGCACACTCATTTGTTTTAAAATTGAGTTCATCGCACTTCGCAACAACAATTTGGAAACAAACTAAGAAATTCACATGGAAGGATGGTGATGATGGCATTGGCACAACCGGAAATAATCACAGGACATTTAATCTGAAGAAAATAAACATTTCTAAACAAACCAAGGGTGCAGGGGCAACCGTGTATATGAAGGTTTTTGGCAACAGTACACAACTTTTCATTCCTTAACTATTTTCACGTGACATGTCTCCAAATGAATATGTCAGGGGGGTTATTTTTCAAAAAATAACCCCCATATTTGTGAGAGAGAGACTGAAGAAACAGCTCAGCCCATAAGCTGGATCAGACTATGGGCTTGGACACACAACTGAATTACCACAGCTTACGGAATGACAGCACATCAGCGGGGCTGCTGCGTACAAGCAACGCCTGTACTCTCAAAATCAAGGTGGAAGGCATCAAGGAAGATCTTGCACAAGACACACAAGTGCCCCTTTACCTGCAAAAAGCCGGGAACACACACACACACACGCACGTCATTCCTGAGGCACCACACTGAGCTGTTTGAAGCCAGTTGTGCATCCCAGCCCCGCTCTGGAGACGCATAATTGCTATCAGTTGGTGTAGGGTCGCCTAAAGTTAATGGAAGCACGCTGATTCATCCTGGCTGAGGCCCCGACCCCAAATTCATGGAATTACAGGATGGTCAAGGTTGGAAGGGACCTCTGGAGGGCATCTTCTATCAAATTTGGATAGACCTTTTTTATAGAGCAACATACACAGACACTTTTCTTGCCAGTACTGTGTCCACTAACTAGAGGCCAGAAAGAACAGCCGATGCAGGGGTGCAGCAGCTCTCCTGGACCGCAGCTGAAAAAGATGCAGAAAATAGGCTCCTTCCTATTTGGTGGCTGTATTTTATTTGTTTAATGCCACAAGTAGGCCTAAAGCTTTACAGATTTAGTAAAATAAAGATGAGGCCAACAGCTTAGCGTAAGAGGCAAATTCTACATGTGAAAAGAGTAATTATGTCCCACACAGATGAACTAGGAGGCGGGGAAGAACAGACAGAAGCAAAAACAAAAGTGGCTCGGGCAACCATCTTTTCCTTCAAGAGGGATACAAGGAATTTGTACTACTTCCATGCTACCTTTTTGTTCTTACTTCTACCATTTCAACATTACTTGTTGTTAATCCCTTGTTACTTTTTCCACTGTAGCAGCGAAGCTCCTGATGAGAAAACAGCAATGTTTTCTTACAGCTCCTGGAATTGGTGTAGGTTTTTGTATTTTAAAATGTCACCCTCCTCCGGTTGGTTGGCATGCAGATTTAAGGATTTGGTCTGGATTAACTACTTGTTTCCACTTGTGATAGCCACATGGATCCTGGCAGAGCACTGACTCCAGCAGCCTGACAAACCTTGACTAGCCAGTACGGATCCACATTTTAAGCAAATGCTTTGGCCTACAACTTCTGAATCATTTAAACTACACACCAGGTAATGTCTCTCTTCACATTGATCCATCTTAACATTCTGCTCCTACATTTTTAAAAGTACAGTTTAATGATTCTCAAGTACTAATTCAAAAACAGATTTTCAATGTAGAAATTAAAAACAATCTGAAAACAGATTATGCATCATTATCCTGCCTGGCAGAATGCAACAAACATCATAAACCTATCTCACTCACAGCACAGTAATGCAGCTAAAAATGGTCTTACAGCTCTTAAAAGAAAACTTCTATTCAAGAGACAACTTACCATAACTGTGAGAAAAAGGTATCATTTACTGCAGCACAGCCCTGCTTAGAATGCTGGCTGAGGTTTCCATGGTTAACCAAAATTAAAATCAATTCCATATTTTTTGGCAGAAGGTCTATAAGCTAATTTTCATCTTTTCTTCTGCAACTGTAATTAAAAACATAGGGAAAAGGCTTCATATGCCCCAAGTATGAAGGTACATTACAGTAGACATTTGTGTTTTTAAATGGCTACAGCGCTCACCTTAATCAAGTCAAAATTAAGTGGGAAAGTAGACTGTCATTATTGCTTTCTTGTGATTATACAGTTAACAATAAATACACACCATGCCTAGAGGGGAATAACACCCTGCGTGCTAGACTTGGTTGCTTGTTCTAAAAGGAAGTGAACCTTAATGCAAATTTGATCTGCAGTCACCATACACTTCTGTCACAAGAATTACTAATCAGTAACTCAGAAACAACAGAAGAGGGCAAGGCAACCTAAAAGCTTTTTTACAGCAATATTCAAAAGTAAAGATGTGAAATGTACAATATCAAAAGGAAACGTAATTGCATGAAATGAACAGGAGTTTGGCTTCTGTTCACAAGCAAAATCTACTGCGTCCATTTAGTGAGTGAGCAGATAGGTTCAGTGTGAGAGAAGTGTACAAGTGGTCCAGGCATCTCTGGATGTGGAGACAATGACACAAGATGCTTCCAAAAGAGTCCTCTCAGTGCATTAAAACCACCCTGATTTCATAAAGGTCTTCTGATGACTTCCAGCAAGTGCACAATCACAGATTAAGCTCATTCTTCTTATGAGCGCTCAAAGTGTTGTAGACAGCTTTAATAGAAGCGCGGTGCTCACCGAATCATCATCTTATCAATTTCTGTCTATCAAGTACACTGTGCACTGTTTGCAACTCTTCACAAGTTCTATTTCCCATTGTCTCTTACTCTCATATATACATATTTTAAGATTAATTTAAAGAACAGTAAAATAAACATGGAATATAAGCTTTTTATATTGCTTAATACACTTAGCTTCTAGAATTAGCCCTGCACAGCCTGTAACTTAGTGACACTTTGTTAATTTAGGACTGCTGTAACTGCCACAGAGTGTGGTGAGTAACCTGCTTTTGTGGCTTTCTGGGTTAGATAACTCACATTACATTTCATCACTGGCGGATAAGGTACTTATCTTTTGGGAAATGCATTTGGGGAGGTGGGAAAGAAAAGAAAAGCACAGTGGTTTTTCCCAAGGCCTGTTCAAACCCAGTGGTCTCACCACCTTTCCCATCCTTCTCACCCTTAAAGACTGACACTCTTAAGCTCAAAAAAGGCTTTGGGTTGAAATAAGAAGTCTGTGCCATGTCTGGACTGAAAGATATTAGCCTAGCTTTGCCAACAGTACTGACTCCAAAGTCAGTTCCATAACCGCTCATCAGTAGACCATCTGGGGAAGGAATGGGTAAAATAACGTAGGGGGATCTATTTTGCATTTTGAATTCTCCACTGGCAAAGAGAAACCCTCACTTAAAGCAGAGGAGCCTGCTTTGAGTAATTTTAAAATACACAAACAGAAGCAACCCTACTAAAAGTCTTAAAATGACATTTATTCAGTCAATATATGAAGAAAGAATTCTATTACTTTGAAAGTGCTTTTCTCATTTTCACCTTTCAACCATTATTCACATACAACCAAAATCACATCTGAATAAATTCCACTGGCCTCCATTACATACTATCCAGTATTATTTATTTTCATATAGAATCGTTAGCAGGCAGCATAGCTGAACACTTCACTGAGGGAGCTGATGGTGAATTAAAGAGAGAGGCAGCTTCCAGTGTGAAAATTCAAGAGGGGGAAAAAGATCCCCAGGTCAGATGTGGAAGGACTCAGAAACAGAAGGCTCCTTATCTTCAGTTAGTGAAAAGCAATGGCTGCAACAGGGGGAACAAAGTGGAAAGTGAGAAATAACAACACTCAAAGATTGCAGCTGTGTGAGAAGACCATGGGACAAGCAGATAAAAGCATCTAAGATGAAGCAAGTTCATTTGAATTAGACTCATGGGCATTAAGCAAAGCCAGAAATAGCAACAGTGCACAGGGGGGAAACTGTTCATTTTGTTAAAGAGAGGGCTAGGAGTTAAATTTTCTCATCTGCCACAGGCTTTCTGGTAAATTTTCTCATCTGCCACAGGCTTTCTGGTTAGTGGCAGGGATGTCACTCAGTCTGTGCCTCAGTTCCTCATCCATAAAGCAGGATGTTGTGCAGAAAAGCCACAAATGGTTCAGGGGAAAGTAAAGCATTAAGGGCAAGATATGGGCCTACACAGACAGCTATACCTAACAGATCACTGATGAAAGAGAGAGGGAGACTGGCTGTAGTGACCTGACCTACCTGAATTTTAGAGAGGAACAGAAATGTTACAGACCATGACAGACGTACGACCCCAAGTGAGATAGAAAAACCTCTGTCCATAAAAGCTTGGAGAGAAAGAATTTGTCAAATTTGCCAAATAAGAGGGGTGACAATGCACAAACAGATATACTCAAATGAGAAGGCTGAGTATACCAGGGCCTGAGTATACCAGTATATCAGGCACCAGCTACAACTATGAATAGCGGGTACAGTCTATTCCTGTCAAATATGCAGGAGAAAAGCATGGGAAAGTTCTAGACAGGAAGAAGTAGGGTTCCTGCTTGGGAGTGGAAGAAGGGAAAAGGTGGGAAATTGCTTCAAATACAGAGAAAACAGGGGAAAGACCCTTGCCACACACAACTTCAGCCTAAGAATCCCAGCACGCTGGGATTTTTCCACTCAGATGTGAGTTATAGACAGAATGGATGGTGACTGGTACAAGTCGTTATTAAATAAGATACAGGTAGTCACAAGATGAACCTCGTGTACTGAAAGAAGCAAGCAAAGGAGACAAGCAGTCTGCAAACAGACTGTCTGGTTGCAGAGAGGAACAGAGAGGCAGAGGAGACAGACAGCTGATCAGAGATGAAATTTTCCCTGAGGACACAAACAACCCTCCTGAATACATGTGAGTTTATTTGAGCGGGTCTGAGCATACAGAGGGGCCAGGAGGAAGTAGGGAATGGACAGCACTGAGGCAGTGTGCGATCACAGTGACAGTAATTCCTTGTAAAATGCTGAGGCACTGCTGGAAATCTTTACTATCCCTCTGGCCATTCCCCCCTCATTATTTATTCTAGCCAGTACTTGAAAAAGAGCTTTTTAATATATATGTGTATATAGATAAGTAGAATAAGTAATCAACGGCAAATGTATAAATCCTTGCTAACTCCAAATTCATTCTTTGCCATTTGTTATTTTCAGAGTGCTAAGTATGAGAAAGCAAGGCACATTAGCTGCAGGAGGCATGTCCCTGTCCCAGGCAGCCTGCTCCTGCCTTAGAAAGTCTAAAAAGACAAAACAGACCATGGATGAAAGAAATCAAATAACACTGTCCCCATGTTACAGAGTGAGAACAAGGAAGAGAGCTAGTAAGTGATTTTCCCAGGATTTCACAGGAGGTCAGTGGCAAAACTGGGTATTGAAAGCCTCTCTCTTCAGCATCCACCTGGTGCCTCAGTCTCAAGGACACTGTATCTCTTTTAAGGATATTCTCTTTCATTCCCACAGTGTTCTGGTAAGAAGAATCATTGACTAAAATGCATATAGTGATTTTATATACCTTCAAGTTTCTTTGAACCACATTGTACGTTTTCCCCCCTCTCTATTTCCAGCTCCCTTGCAGTCGCTTTTGGTCAGAGCTCAAATTAACAGTAGTACCACCTCTGTCCACAAAGCCAACCTTTCTATCTACTTACAGTTCTGTTGGTGAAGTTACTGAAGTCTGTCACTAAGATTTGCTTGATCATCTCTGGTGTGGAGACAACCACAAACATCTGGCGACCAATGTAGTACCTACAAAGAAAGAAATTAGAGAGTCATTTCAGCACATAACGTCAGCCAGAGAACCATCACCCTCCCTAAAATACCTCTGTTGGCCTGAAAACTGTTGCCATGAATAAATATCACAGAAAATATATTCCCCTGGGTAAATAAGTATCTTTCCCCATCCATCTCAACTTTTAAATGAAGATGCATGGTCCTGGAATTTAAAGGAAACAGCTTAAAACCTTTCGCTGATTAATTGATTCTCAGACAACATTTTAACATACAGGTTTACACACACTATGCTTACTGTGAACTCCGTACAAATTGATGTAGGATCACTTTGTAAACCAAACTACAGAGGGGCAAAACATTAGTAACCAACAACCCAAACAATCACAGAAGACCTACAGAATTGATCATCCTGCAGTTAGCCATGTGAAATGTCTTTCCATAGCAAAGCCCTGTCTACAATGAACTTTTCCAGCCATGCCCCCAGCCCGGCTGCTGTAAAGGCACACTTCCACCATTCCTACTAGCGCTGGAGCTGCGTACATCTCAGACCCCAGGCTCGGCATTACCGCACACATAACCATCTAACAGATACCACCTGAACCTCACATAAAACTAATGGGGGGGGGGGAAGGAACAAAAAAGAGAAAAACCGTCCACCAAGTACAAAGAAATTAATAAAACTTTAGAAGAAGACTGCGTGATAGGGGTCTCTCACTCTCTGCTTGTACATCCTCTATCTCCCGCTTCCAGTTTAACACAATCTTTGGAGCCAGGGTCTGTCCTTGGGGGGCTTCACACCATTGTGGATGCCGCAGAGGTACTGGGACCCACCCTAACCCCGTAACTCCTAGGAGTGCAGAGGTCCCTTCTCCGGCAGCATTCCCTCCAAGGCCCACAGGTGCTCAATGCTTGGCTGCTCTGCAGGGAGAGGAAGGAGTACCACCAGCGAGCAGAGATTGCCTGCAGTCCCTGCCTTTGCTGATTGCTGTACCAGAAAGACTATGCAGGTGGTGCTGCCATTGCTCTGCCAGGAGAGAGGAAGAGGAGGCCGGAGGCAGGCACAGGAGGGCCAGGCAGCTCACAGCAGAACACAAGAGCAATACCACAGATGCTGCAACGCCATGGTAATATCGATGCCTAATCATTTTGGTATGATACAGCTTAATATCAATATATTGCTTATCACCTGTCTACATTGCAGCAACAGAACAGACAAGCAAACCCTGTGCTGAATTAAATTTAGTAACTGGAGGTTCCCATGGCAATGAAGCTGCAGCAGCACTGATTTCACCGGGGGCAAACAAGTCAGACAAATATCTTGATTCCAAAGCAGGGTTTCACGGTCCACCTTGACCCCCGTACCACCAAGACTCATAATAAACAAATGGCAGAGAAGAACAAGAAAATCATTTTCTTCAGGAAGGAAGAGATCATCTTCTCTTCTCTGCTGGGTTTCAAGAGGCAACTCTTATTTCCCAAATCCAACTCACAGGCTCCACTTGAACCTTAGACGCAGGCTGTACGTCCTATTAAAATAAGCCTTTTTCACCTCTCCCAGTTTGCTAAACTACAGCAAAGTAGCTGTCTGTTAATGGTCCAACTTTTCTTCAGAATCCTAATAGGTACATAAGAAAGAGCTGGGGCCTCATTTTAAAGAGTGCTTTGCCAAAAGAGGATAATGCCCTACGTGCCCCTTCTGCATGTACTTTGTACAATTTCTCTGGCATTAGAGAGCCAAAGCAAGCTCCCAAGGCAAAGACCTGTGCTGGTCCAAACGTACCCAGGATGGTCAGCCACGAATACTGACCTCTCACACTCACATCTTGCTTTTCTCTTCCCCTCTCCACGCTTATCGAGTTCTTTGTCTCATTTACTGGTTAGTGACTGATTGTCCTCCAACACACAGCTTTTCATAGGGACCAAATCTCTAACAGCAGATTCCAAATCTGCTGAATCAGAAGCTGATTATGTCTACCCAGACAGCTTAATCCTGACCACCAAGAGGGACCACATGATACATCATGCAAAGCATATGTGTCTGTGTGAGAGGGAGACGCTTCTAGTTTATTTCAAACTTGGGAAGTTGCAGGGCTCCAGCTCCAGTCCACTGAAATAACAGGACAGTACTCACAGTCAGAGCCCTTATGTCACAGTGCACTTTGTGCTTGAAAGCATTCAGGACTAAAATTTGGGACAGGAGCATCTCCTACTCAAGCGGCTTTTATGAGAATGTGACTCACAAGCCAAGCCTGTGCAAACAAATCTATTCATCATCCTCCAACTCAGACCAGTCACCCGAACTCCCAGTTCTGCTTCCACAGCTAAGCTCTTTCTTTTATATTTACTCTTCTCTAACTTTCTATCTATAGGCACCTGGTTTTCATTTCCTTATCCAGTTATAAATAAGGGCAGAGAAGGAGAAAGAACAGAAGGGGGAAAAAAAAAATCTCCTAAAATTAATAAACTGAAAATACTGAAAAAAAAATCTTAAATTGCTTTTTTAAGCAAAGTTTTGCCTGCTTTTAAGGAACGACTGCTGTAAAGCACTCACAGGCTACCATCTTTTACTGTATCCCAAAGAGTAAAAGCTCTCTCCCTGTTTTTTTTCCATTCCTCAGCTTTCTGTATATAATCTTTCTAACCTTTTCTAGGACACAAGAAGAAGAAGGGGGTGTGGAAATCCTTTGGAAGTCAAAATCCACAGGCTAGGAACAGGACTTCCATGATCTTCCCCTGAAGTTAAGGAAAAAGGACAAAACAGATAAGTATGAAACAAGATCATCTAAGCTATTTAGCTACTTCATTTAGCAAACACAGGTCAGGAATCTGCAAAGCCACCAGAAATATGCTCAACTAAGTTTTAACATATTTAAATGCTTTTGCAGGATTGAGGCCTTGCTCACGAACCACGAAGATATCTCCCAACAAGGTTTTTTTTTCACTTCTTCCAAAATGGCACATAAAAGATAAAATCCTGCTGAACAATAATCTATTCTTCTCAAGTAAATAACATATTCACCCCTGCCATGTAACTTCATTTTGATTCTGTATTACTACATGAGGATATCGCCAGCCTCACACAGACTTAGATTTATTATTGAACAAAACTCGATATTCTTGTCAGATTTTAATAAATAAGTTTGAGAAAAACAAAAGCCTCCCAGCAAGTGCATTACAAATGGATTCATGAATAATTTAGGACAGCGCTTTTTATTAACTTTCTCTAGGTTAATCTTTTCACAGGGCTTGTCCACACACAGAAGTCCTACCTTTAACTACAGTGATACAGTACCGTTACACTGTTTGACCCAACCCTTTGCAATATTTTTATGCAGGGCATTCAGGGTGTAATACACACTCTCGTGGCTATCTAACTCACTCCTGCACAGAAACAAGAACGCATGAATGTAGTATGGCATCTTCGGAGCAATGCTACTCCGTCCACATGGGAATCTGTTGTAACACTGCCATACTGGTAAAAATGAATTTCATGAGCCATGCATGAGTGTAATTTTCCTGTGTAAATGAGGCCTCAGTTATTTAAGTTACGCTGTTGGGGCAATTTCTACTAAATTTCAGGTTAAACTGCAGCCCTCCAGAAGAGAAGGAAAAAATCCACATTTTTAGACCAGCTCTGTTGGAAGGTGCGACAGGAAAGACCTTCTTCCCAGTACCTCAACAGCATGAGGCCAGTGTTAGCTTCCTCCAGCAGATGAAAGGGCGGACAAGGAGCCGTCATCCCAGTGGGCTGCTGGTGCAGAAGCAGGCAGCCCTGTTCTGCACCATCCCCAGGAGGGTCAGGCAAAAAGTTTTTCAGAAGTGTTCAATGGAGGGCACGGATCTACCTCCCAAGAGCTGCGGAAAAGGCAGGCTGCCCTCCAGTGTGTTTACCACAGGTCAAGAGGGTGGTTATATTATAGTATGTTGAGGAAAGGAAGTTAATCTGCATTCAGGGTGCTTTAATAACTGAAGAGGCTACAAACACCCAACACGCTCAGCTGCAGCAGTTTGGTTTGTAAGAGCAGAGCAGCACCACTTTTAAGGCAATTAACAGAACAGACAGAAACTTCTGCCTCATGTTCAGGTTTCACCCAGGAGACTGCGGTCCTCTTTGCAAACATTTAGTCATTTACTAAATGCGTCTTTTCTTTTCTCAGCAAGAATAAGCGGCAACCCAGCAATGATATCTGATGTTTTGCATGTGCTCCACCATTGCTTTCTGCAGAGATGGGGCCCAGGTGTCTCAGCCCTCACCTAGTGCCTGCTGTGGCCATGGCCACAGAATTTATGCCATGGATGTAAGAGACAGCTGAGACATGATCTGCCAAGTCCAACCACAAGCCAAAGTAGGAACAGTGAAATAAGAGCCACATTAGACTGCCCAGTCTCTGCTACAACACCCAAACACACCATCTCCCTTTCCAACAATTGCCAGGGATGCCTGGGAACACAGATTTCTCTTCTCAGGCGATGTAGCAGATCAATCGACCGCTTTTAATTTGAAGGACCAATTTATAATTATCCTCTCTGTGCCCCCAAGATCACTCTGGTCACACTGCACGGGTCATCTGCTGCCAACAGCATCCCTCAGGTCCTGAGCCACGGACATTGTCTCCAAGCAAAGCTCACAGCAACCTTGCCTTGCTGCGCAGGAAAAGGTGGAGTGCACACACGCACAGTACGTCATGGCCATACGTTTTTGTGTAACACCTGCGTGGGAAACACCTGCAACCCTTTCACCTTGTTTACAGTGCTGCTGTCAATTCACAGAAGACTTTGATCTCCCTATGTATTATCAGTCTCAGGTATTACAAACACATCACATTAATCATAAAACACATATATGCTGTTAGGCAATAAACAAGGCTTTGTTTTCTATGCTGCAGACTGGTAGAACACACAAAGATCATCTGGAAAGCTAAATGAAAATAGAAAATTTTATTATCTCTGTCTTCCTCAGGGAAGAGCAAAGAACAAAGGAAAAAAAAAGGGGGGGGCGGGGGGGGAGAGGTATGCAAAGACACAGATACAAGGGAAAAGGCTAATTTTCTTAGGAGGCATTTCCTTAAAAAAAGTTCCTTGATCACTCTTCCTCTTTTATTTAGAGACACCCATTCAATACAGGCAAACAAATACAAAAGACAAATATCACACTGTTTGTTTAAAAAGGGACTCAAGCTCAATTATTTCAGAGGTCAGCAAATTGATTTGTCATGAGCACTGTCCCTTTCCAGCTCTTGCAGGCAATTCGCTCTCTGTAGGACTAAGCAATAGGTAACAAACAGCTTCAAAGCCCAAACACAATCTTACGGAAAGAGTTACTTTAGGCCAAGAAAAAAGGAAAGAAGGGGACAAAAAATTGTCAGGTACCATGAATCCCTTTATTATTTGCATTATATTAGCAGCTGAAGGCCTCCAAGGTCCCTGGGCCCTAATTTGGCAGGAGTTATACATAAGTAGAAGGCTTATTCTGGGCCTGTGGGTTCTGCAATTTAAATAAACAGGAACGACAAACAGTGGGGGAAACAACCAACATCCTCTGTTTTCCATCTGAGGGAGTAGGGCACAGGCAGGTATGGAAGAGCTGGGAATTGTCAGCAAGCACCTTTTTTTTTTTTTGACTTCCTATGGGAACAGAGCTCCTTAGCCGCCACGTACACCTGGAAATCCCACACTGGCTTTCTTCAGGCAGGGGAAGTCTGCAGGAAAGTCAGGAGCTAACTCCTGTGCCACTTCTCCTGCGTCCCAGGCTGTGACTCTAGCTGGCAGGGTGCCTTCCTGGACTGTTTTTATAAAGCACTGACAAGCTGTGTATCTCCGGATTAAGAGAACTGAGAAATGCACATTACTGCTTAGAGGGGAAAAAAAAAAAAAAAAATAATCAAACCCACAACACCCTAAAGCCAGGTGAACCTATTGCACATATTGAAGCCTTGGTAGCACCGGGCAGTCTCAGGCACAGAGAAAAGTTTCAAAGCACACACACACACACACACACACAAAATCATGCCTCAGCCAGAGACTAATCCAACCCATTGTGTAAATTCATGAAAAAGAAGACATGGCCACAGTAATTTCTATTTAGGAATAAATTGTTCCTCATTTCCTTTTTCGATGAACTACACTTCTTTTCATGTCATGAAAGCTTTAAAATAAGCACATAGAACTATTAATTTAATTCCTGACTGTATTAAAAATATCATGTAACAAGATGCCCAGACACTCATGCACAGTTTCTGTGCTGCTCTATATTGCTATGCATCCACCTCTTTGTCCACATACCCGGGATTAAAAATGCTATCTTCTACATACCAAGAACCTCTGCGCTATCTCAAACTTGCACCTTGCCAAAAGACCTCTGCTTTCTGACATGCTTAAGGAAGTAGCAAAAAAGGAAGAAAATTCCGGGATTATTTATATTCTCCCCACCACTAAAAGCAGGGCTATTTTTAAAGGAGCTCCTCCTTTGTCAGGTGCAGTAAGAGACTCGTGGTATGAAAGTAATATATTTAGGGTTGACAGTAAGGAGAAGGAGGGCTGATTGGGGCCATTACAAGGTACAGAGCTGGTACAGTCTTTCAAGGACCTTACACCAGAGTGCAAACGAGATCTGTTTCTGGGCATCTCTAACCCCCACTGGGGTTTAGCAACTTGAGGGCATCACACACATTTACTAATCCCTTCCCCCTTCCAAGGGAGCAATGCGGGAGATGCAGACTCTGCATGGCTGTGTTAATTCATTCATGAAATGAAGTAGATGACATTTACCCACATATAAGGAATGACAGGGATTAAATTAAGCTCACAAAGTGCCACGAAGAGGGGGGAAAAAAAAAAAAAAAACAACCAAACCCACAACCCAAAACAGCCCCTTTGAATTATACAAGCATATTTGGCAATCCACGTCCATTTGGTTTTCTGAGGAAATCTGAGTCTAGATCCAACTGCATGCACAAAACCTCATGCCTGTGTTTAGGGGCTGGGAAGAGACGCAGCAAAGGCGATGGACAGGGATAACAGAGTAATTTCTTTTCTTGCTCCAGGTGGGCTGTGGGAGAAGCCGTGCACCAGGGTGGTGCGGAGCTGCGGGGTCGCAGGCTGTGCTCCTCCCCAGCTGGGTAGCGGCTGCTTCCCGGGGCTGCTGGGGGTTATTTTTATCTTGGCAACTGGGCTAAGATGATTGCCACCGCCGCCGCTCCGCGTGCTTGCATCATACCGCTAGTGCTGATTAGCTACATCAGTATTCCACTTCATTAACGCCACATGAAAGCTGTAAATAGGGTACTGCTTTTATAGAATGCTACTGGAAATGAGAGGTACTGTGATATTAAGAAGAAACCAGTTGCTCCTCCCGCCTGGGCGCTATTTGCTACTGGGTGACGCTGAAAGCGCTCATAGCTCTTCACCTCGGCAAGAGCTCCCAGAAGAAGCTTTCTACATCTTTTCCCATGGTGTTTCCCACCAAGCTTGGACTGTATTAGTCTTTGTTTTGCTACCCGTGTTTAGATTGCGACATTTTCCCCAAAGCTTGTTTTGTCTGCGCTCGTTAAAGCAGGGTATGCCTGACTGACCTCACGTGATGGCGCAGCAGACATTTCCTGTGGGTTTCAGCATATTTCTGTGCCTGGCCTTTCTGTGGGTTTGCGAGCTGCAGCACGAGCGCAGCCTCATCTTGGGCTCTTTGCACTTAATTCACTACCAAAGTACTCCTTTGCCATATCCTGAGAGAAAAACCATCAGGTTACTATTTCCAGAACACTGAATTCCTATTTGTAGGGAAGGCTACGTGTGGGAGATAGCAAACTTTCTGTGTCTCCAAACTTTACTTGCTCCCATCTACACACTGTTCATTTGTATGGATTTGTATGAGTCTATTATTTATATTCAACAGTGCTACCTATTTTTATCAGTGTAGTGAAGGAAAAAAAAAAAGGCTACAAGATGGCTGAGGAGGATAAGCAGACAATGTTACTCAGGCTAAACACGGGCAGCCTTTTTTCCATCTTTTTTTTTCTCTGCATAAGGGAAGGCGCGAGATCTGCTCAGTGCTTATCCTGATTTCTAGTCAGAAGCTCTAAGCGGCTTCTCTTGACAGACAGGTAAGCAATTTCTGGGAAACAACAGGCAGTATTACCCTGGCAGGGCCACAGCCATTTTGGGTAAGATAAATGGGGATAGAGCAGCACACTTGAGGAAGATGAGGGATAGGACTGTGATGTTACATCAAATAACATGGCTGAGAGAACACATAGAAGAGGGATGTGCAGCGCAGGGCTGCTTTCTAGCAAAGCAGAGGGGGGACACCCATCCCAGCAGGTGGCTGTGAAGCCAGGGAGGATCCTCAGTGTCCCAGAAAGACAGAGAGCACGCCTGTGTTGTGGTGCAGGCTCCAAGGAAAATTTGGGGACAGGGGACAAAAGGAGGAGAGCATATGTGCGACCGTATGGAGAAAATGAAACAGGAAGGAGGTCAAAGGATTTAAATATAATTTGTGATACTATGACATGGCAAGCTATAAAACCAGCTGACTATAATAAAACCACAAGTGTAATGCAGTTGCTAGTTACACACCCATCACTAAACTTCGTATAAGCAAACACGCTTCAAGATGACTAAAACAAAACCTGTGTAATCTGACTTCTGCCTCTCATAAAAGCATTTCTGACGACAATAACATTGAGGGGTTTATTATTTTTCCTCCCTGAGACCTGACATCAGGGTACAAAGAAAAGCCATCTGTAAGTCTGCGTTTCTGCAAGCTTCATCTCATATATACTTTACATATCACAGCTAGGACTCGTGTGACAAGTTTTTCACATCTCCGGTTTTGGTTAGCCATTTTAGCCCTAAAGGAAAGAAAAGGCTTTCAGAAAACACTGAGTACCTCTATCTGCTGAAAAGTCATGTCCTCATACATATCTTCAAAAGAGGCATTCAAAACAGAGGCATTCAAAATCAGTGGGCTGTTTCTGTTTGTTTTAGGTCTGCACTTTATCTTTTACTTCTTTGTAGGCAAGACAGCTCATCTGCCTCCTGTAAATACGATCAGCAGTGGTGGACGATACAATATTTTATTTTGCATGGGTTTGAAATAAACATATACATAATTTTCTTTCCTTCTACTCCTTCTTACTGACATTTTGATCTTAAATCAATAAGGGAGTTATAATATATCGCACACCATCCCTTTTTATTCCTCTGCTCGGCTTATATTAATGCAGACGCATGCATTTCTGAAATAATACTGTCTTAGCATTAGAAAATTTTAATTCCTCAGTGATAGATAGGGTTCAATATACTGATTTTTTGCATCATAAACGTAACATGATGAAATGAGTGAGCCAAATTGAGTTTTGTGTAACTACACATGCATACACCGCTTTGTTGAATAAGAAACAAGACACTTTGACTTTGTCATGGCTACCAGCCTGAAGAGATCTGAAGTTCAAGCAAATGAAAGCAGGGTTTCATAAGTGGGAAGCAATGGGCAACCCGTTCATCTGGTTTGCATGCAATAAAGACCCAGATGCCAGCCAACACCGGACAGCCTTACTCGGGCAAGTAAAGGTTTGCCAGAGTGGCCACGAGGGGGACAGTCATTGGGACTCGCTTTTTTTCTCAATCTGCCTTAAAAAAAAAAATAACGTTGAAACAAAGCAAAAAAGGATAGTAACCACCTACTAAGCTCCTGGGAATGTACTTTTTTATGGTACAGCATACAAAATGCACACAGGAAAGATTCATTTTTTAAAATCCTTGCATATCTGTGGTAGTGTGTACTTTTTCTATACATTCTTAAGATCTACACACATACACACAAAATCATTTAATTTTGTTAATGCATTACTAAACACACACTTCGCCCAATAAAAGTCATTTCCCAATGCTTTATGCATTTATCATGAAACCACTAGCAGAATTCTTTACAATAAAAACGCTAGCCGTACACATGACCAAACTAAATTATCTTGGGAAATGGCTAATATCTGACCATGTGGAAACATTAGAAAGCAGGGCTTTGTTATAGGACTAGAAGGAAAAAATAAATATATTTTCTTACAGAAAAATTACAGTGATAAAAATATTTTTAATAGTAAAAAATGCTGCAGCTCTAGGAAATTTTCCTGAATCAATTCAATCTGTGCCGTGCTGGACTTTAAAAACCCATTAGAAATAACCATGATAAATTTCCTAACCTCTTTCAGTGCACCACGCAGAAGACAAAGGAAACTGCAATTCAACAGAGATAGAAAAGAAAGAAAAGAATGGAAAAACCTGATAGCCTGTGCATCAGTGGTAACATCCTCGCTAACAACAGGCAAATCTGCACCACAAAGGATGAGAGGAGCAGGAGTGATATGTACATCTGACAATGGCACTCCAAAGTAATAACTTCCAGGAAAATCTGCTGTTACAAATGGACAACATGCTGCTGAGAAGTAGTTGAGTCACGACTTTCATAACATGGCAGATTATTTCAGCTTTAAAATGGACGTACTGAAAAACTGGATGTGTACAGCTCTGGTAAGGCAACTATGGGGATAACATCCTACAAACAGCTAACATGCTCACCTGGTTTAAATTATTAAACCTTGCTGAAATCCACGCATGTTCAGGGATTTTCCCCAATACTGAATGCGCAGTCACAAGACATAGATCATGTTTCAAACAGTAAGATTAGCAAGAGCACTACCTAGTTGACCTATTTTCCATTTACCACCTTGTACATATTACCAGTTGTAACAAACACGCTTTTTTTGCTGCTCCATTTTGTCGGGGTGGAGAAGGGGGCAATTGTATAACAAATGGCATATATGCCACTGCATCCTGAAACAATCCAGAACCCTGAGGATGGAGGAGTACATTTAGCCCTCTCCTTTTCCAGGGACGTACCCTTTCACCGAGGTCCTGTTCACCCATCTCCTCCTTCTGATGACCAGCCAGGCTGCAGCATGTCACACCGATGCTGGGACACGATTCCCACATGCACGTTGCACACGTTTCAGCTCTCTTCACTCACAGCTGCATTAAACAGCTGTCCCTGGCCTGCATCTGGCTGCCCAGGGACATGAGCGAGATGTAGGCTCAAGAACATCTCCTCTGTCTCAGTCGTACCTGTGTGGCAAAAGACCTCAGGACTCCTGTGGACCTGCCCAATTTCTGAGTCGTCTGAGGAATGTTATCATCCAACACTGCTTTGCTATGTTAGTGCCCAGGTCCTCTGGATCTCTGGAGTCTGCTGGAGCAGCTCCCTAGAGCCCTTCCCTCCAAACATTCAAGCATATGTGAAACACCAGCAGTCATACTTAGGACTTCCGAGGAGGCAATTTCTGAAACAAAAATGGCATTTTTAATTGCTCAAAGTCTACCTAGGGAAAAGGGACACCAAGTAGATATGAAAGCAGACCAATGTAAAAAGTTCATATTCCTTCTAAATATACAAGTATTGGGGCAAGATCAAGCGACTCCACCCTCATGCTGCGATGGAGGTATAGCAGAGATACAACCCGCTGAATCTATTCATAACTCCTACAAACAAAGCAAAAAAACCACAAGCACAACTGTAGGATGAACCACCACTGAAGTAAATATATTGATCTATCAAAAATGATTGAAGACTGACAATAAAAGGGTTATAAATGCTTAGAAGAAAGAGAAAGCAAAACCAGAAAACCAACCCACTGAAAAACTCCCACCTGCGTTCACAGGGAAAAATGGACTGGAACAATAAAGCACAATGGCAGTGCCTGTACGTCTTTGGTAGCTGCCCCTCCCAAAAGCTCGAACAATCTTGCTATAAACCAAGCAAATGAAAATGTAAATGCATGAGCAATCATCTGGGGGATTCAGATGCTTCGTGTCCTGTAGGCAAAGAAGGGAGGAGAAAAAGGTAGGAAAGCAAGAGAAGGCACCACTTTTAATATTTGTAATTATTGATCACGCTCTCCTCTCCCAGAGCCTTTTTAATCCAGTAGCGACCTTACAGTTAAATATGCAACGCTGCCTGCATGGCAGCTTTAGCACTGCCAGCAACACCCGCTTCTCCTCTGACCTCCGCGCAATCCGCTGCTTCGACTCCTCCGGCAGGGACAGCCTGCGGATTTTGAGGGTGTCAGCCAGAGTGAATAACATAAACAGCTGCCCGCAGAAATCCAATATCCAAAATGGCAAGCTCAAAAGAAGGATGGGATGGGAAAATATGCTGAACGCAACACCCAGAGCAGTCCTGTGGGTATGTATAAACACAATGGTGTATCAAAGGGGCATCAGGGGCTACTTGAGGGCTTACAAACTGTCTATTTGTTTAAATATTTTGCTAAGAAAATGAACATGAGGAAAATTACAGAAGTTTCACAAACTCGATCCTGTTCTTCACTGTTCATGAAAATCCAGTTGTGTTACTTACTGGGCAAAAGCAAATAAAATGCCACTGATATGAGAGAAAATTGGGTCTGTAGTAAGAGTAAGTTTAGGTACTTCAAGTATTAATCTTCTCATTTTAAAAGACACTTCTCTGCCTCAAAAATCAGAATTTAAATTATTTTAATAGAAAATAATTTCATATTTAACAGCTAATGCCTTTCCATGTGACATTATGTTACCATCTGACCTATTTTAATATTTGCCTCTGTGCTGCACTTGTAGACCTACTTTCTCTTTCTCTTGCCCCATGCATAGCTTATTTCCTACTGGGCCAAATGGACAGCCAGTGGACATATAAAATGGTTATGCTGCTTTGATAACATTTTACTTTGGCCCTTCACACAGAGTATTTCATAAGATGTTCCATGCGATAAAAGGTCCCAAAGAACCAAGATCCTCTCATAATGTCACTTTGAAAGACACTGCAGCAATTCCCAGTGTCCTTGCCAAGATTCTTTTTCAATAAAATAGATTCCAACATTGACAGAAAAGCTTGGATTATTGCTGAGTGATAAAACGTCTACTGCTAGCCCTTACAGAGTCAGAACATTGCTCCCAACTCACTCCTTTTTCTGTAAACTACTTTAAGACGTCTGGATAAGTCTGAAAATTTGCTGTACAAAACCTAATTTTATTCAATAGGCATCATCATCCAAAAATTGAAGTTATATAACATGAGAGAGACCTAAAAATGTTGGGTCAAGATCCTCAAATAGTCACGGCTCTATGCCTTTAATGGAGCTACTCTGAAGTAAACAACAGCTTGAAGGTCCAGACCACTATTTTCAGGCTTGTTTACATCAGGGACAGAGGAGATCCTGGGACAAGATGTGGTTTGAATCTTAATAAAGTTAAACTAGAAAAAACTCCTATGGGCGCACACCCCTATCGATACAATAATTGGCGGGGGAGATGGTCATTTTTTTTCTCCGGTGTAGTTTTTGTCATTCCAGAACTGTTGTGTCTGTGCATGGGAGGTTTTTTGACATTACTATAGCTGTTTAATTATACCAGCACAATTTTATCAGGATGACTACAATAAATCCTCCTTCAAGACAAGCCTTCAGGTTTAGCCACCAAATTTAATGGAAGGAAAGAAAGATTCACAATCCCCAGGGTAATGGTGGCTCGGCTCATTCCACACTCCCCAAGCTAGAGGAAAAAAAAAAAAGAATAACAGCTGAAAACAACTTGTTCCTCTGCAGCGGGGTATACTTTTGCCTATTGCCTGATGAAATCATACCTAGTTCACCAGCAGAAGGTCTGACATAAAGCAGACTCTCCAGGGAAAGGACAGAGGTAGTCAGAGAGAGAGAAAAGGGTAATTTGAAGATGGTGCCAAACCAACAAAGAAGAAGGAGATATTTTGTTCCCCTTACTGCTAATAAAACATAGTAGACTCAAATTGATCCCCAGACTAATAAGGTAGAGGAAAAACTAAAACCTATATATGAGAAAACAATAAAAAAGTAATGAAGAGATTTATAGAAGTACATAAAAACCTTGGAATGACGTAAAAATTGTCAGGTTATGTTACTTTTTTCAGCTCAACATGGATAAGAAAAACAGGGAGGAATAAAAAATTAGAGCATGGAGGAAAGATAGCGTAGGGCTGAAGGGGAGGGAGAGAAGCAAGAGAAAGAAAATGAAACCAGAGGAAATATTTAGGACGGAAAACCGTAACAGCAAGAAGCATGAATACAAAGCCCACAAGACAAACCCTAGAGCCAACAAAGTGGCGGCACCATCAAAGGACAACAGACACCAGTGGAATGTGAAGTGCCTCTGTACATACTGGGCAAAATGGCAAATATGACTATTTCTAAGAAACTAAACAAGAGGCATCCCGCATCCACTCCCGTGCAACGCTTAGGTGTCCCAAGGGGCAGAAGCCTCACGAGGTCTTGTCCAAGGACTCCCAACATGGGTAGAGAGGGTCTAACCAGCATCTGCGTCTCCAACCTCATGGTCCTAGCAAGGTGGGTATGAGGAGGGGACAGAGCCGTGGATGCTCCAGCCTGTGCTGGGGCTCGCAGAGAACACGGACGTGCAACAGGCTGCTGATTTGCAGTTTCATCTCTGCATCTTTCTCCTCCAGTCCCCAGTGGGGGATACATGTGGAAGGGAAATCCCTTTTGCTTGATGCTTCTTCTGGCACACGAGAAAGCAATCACAAGCTCCTTTTGGATTTCTTCAGGCTGCCACAAAGAAGGGTAAACTGGCAGTAGGGAGTCAACCTGGAGAGGCAGTAACAGGACTCTGCTATGAAGAGCTGGGCTACCAAGGAGGGCAGGAGGAGCTCTTGCGTTGCATCATGAGTTTAAAGTTTATCTGCTTCAAAGGCTGCCAAGAAAGGGAAGGGAGGTGGGCAAGGGACATTGGGAGATGATGCATTTTCCTCCCTCTGTATAGAGCAGGGGGGAATGATTCAGGAACTTTTTTAAATTGCCATGTGTGGCACTGGGAACACCGGTTCATAATCATACACATAGCTGGTGATCATTAAGTTAGAGGTCATTAATAGCTCCTGGACGTTACATATTGTATGTGTATCCACTTCAGGTTTGCATCAATACTTCTGGGTGCTGTTGGAAATTCTAATGAAAGCATTTAATATGCACAGCTAAATCTTTCAAAGGGAATTGGTATACTAAAATAATACCCAGATTTTTCAGCCTTTTAAAAGCCCTCAGCCTGCTTCTTCCCAAATGGTAGAAAGGGGGAAAAAATACAAGGTGGACTTTACAGCTTGTTAAGAAGATTAACAAATGCAGGCTCTGGTAGAAGGTGAAGAGGGTAGATCAAGGTGAAATTAAGTCTAGGAAACTATTTTTCATGACTGTGGGGTTCACTCAGAATATTCCCTCCCCCTATCTTAAATTAGGATGACACAGTCTGGTATGCAGGTGCTGGTCGTAACAGTGTCACATGATAAGAAGAGGCAATCTGTTTAGCAGTCCCAACCCAAGCCCCTTAAAATGATGATTTTAAGCATTAATTAGCTAAGAAGCAGGCAGTACAGATCAAAGATCACCCATGTTGTACATTAGATGTAAAACGCTCCTCAGGCAGCCTGTTTTCAAAAGAAACATCAGTTTTCAAATAATCCTAACCTGGAGCTCAGAAGGACTATGCTTTAACAGCTAAGTGTTGCACTACTAACGTTTAAGGAAACAGGGAACTAAGCAGCACCTTCCCGGGAGCAAACAGAGGTGAAAACACCTCTCAGCCAAAGCTGCTCCCTGCACATGCAGAAGCAGACCAAGGCTGGAGGGGGTCCAGAGAAGGACCCCAAAGAAGAGCAAAGGACTGGGAAGCCGGCCATGTGAGGGAAGGCTGAGGGAACTGGGTTTGTTCAGCCTTGAGAAAAGGCGGCTTAGGGGAGACCTTAGCACCATGTTCCAGTATTTAAAGGGCGGCTACAAAGAAGATGGAGACTCCCTTCTTACAAGGAGTCACGTGGAAAAGACGAGGGGTAATGGGTACGAGTTACTCTTGGGGAGTTTCCAATTGGACACAAAAGGAAATTTTTCCACAATGAGAACAATCAGCCATTGGAATAATCTCCCCAGGGAAGTGGTGGATCCCCCCAAATTGGCCATTTTTAAGATTCAGCTGGACAGGGTGCTGGGCCATCTTGTCTAGACTGTGCTTTTGCCCAGAAAGGTTGGAGCAGGTGATTCTTGAGGTCACTTCCAACCTGGTATTTTATGATTCTACGATTTAATCGGCTTCCTCAAATGCTAAGATTGAGTACAAGGGCCTGCTCTGCTGCTTCCCTTGTCAGTCTTCAGAGCTGACACAGGGCTGGTCATTCTTAAAGAGCCTCTCTGCATCCAGCCAATGCTGTCTCAGTGGTGCCATACTGACCAGGGAATTTCCCTCTATGTAAACACTAATTTAAACTGCTGTGAGTTCAGAAACAAGCACCAGGAACATGGTGCAGGTGACAGGCACTGTCCTTTGCTGCCTTGCCAAGTGCATATAAAATGTTGTCTGTCTCATTTGGTTGGATTTCACACTCTCTTTCCAGAGGTGTAAAAGATTACATCAGGTCTTTGACTTACATTGGCTTGAACAGCTGCAGTAGAGTCATGGAGCAGTCATGGATGGAGGAAAGGAACTTGGAAAAAGTACAGCAGGGAGCACATGCCTGCACCTCAGCCACCCCAGGGCAACATCTGGAGTCTCAGAGAAGAGATGGAGAGCTTTGCACACAGAAGAGTTCATCACTTGCATCAACCTTTTCTGTCCAAACGGCTCTGCCTGCACAGAGAGCTGGAACTGTGACATTTTGGTGGGGCTTTGACTCTCTGCTTGTGAATACCTAGAACACCAGGGTCCCTGGACCTGACCGGGACAGCAAGAGCCTACAGTGACACATCAACAGCCATCAGAGAGTAGACAAGCTCAAGTTGCATGGTCCTCATGGGAGATCATAGTAAACACATAAGATTTTGTCCGTGGCTAGGAAGAGCTCATTAATGAATGCCTTCAACATTACTAGTACACTAAGCATCAATTCCCAATGTTCCAGAGACCTAAGTACATTTGAAACACGCCAGAATTAAACTAGTCAACTAATTTACAATAAATTCTGCCTATAAACTGTATCCCACAGGACTCTGTACGCAGAATGTAAAATGCTCTATAATGATCAGGCAGCCCACAAAAACTATTACAACTGTAACAATAACACTAGACTCCAATTCTCAAAACAGTGTGGTATGCCACCTTTTGGGTAAATCTTTAGGCATCAGTCCCATAAAAGGCTATGTTTTTAGGGCCAATTAGCTTTAGAGAGAAAAGGAGAAACTGGTGATGATATACCCATAAGTAATTCACAGGACTTGTTCCAGCAGCTTGATTTAGCCACTGGAACTAACTAGAACTAATACCTAATTATGGTTAAGTGTGGGGAGTCAGATGGGGGTGTAGCATTGTACTGTGAGATTACATCTTAGCCACGAATGTTGTTGGGTTTGGGTTCTTTTTTAAAAGACAGTTTTTAAAACAGAGGTTACTATTAACAAATTCTGAAAGTGTTAATTAAAAACAAAAGAAGGGCTCTCAAAGTTTAACTTAAGAATATTAAGATTCTCCTATTGCTGGGTCAATTTTTGAGATAATGTTTTCTGTTCCAGAGAGAATGGCTAGCACATTGCACAGAGGAGCAATAAAATTGTCTACATGCAAAGTGCTGTCAAAAGAGAGGGTGGGGAGGGGGAAGAAATATTTTTGTCCCCATTAACTTCTTTCAGCTACAATAAACCAAGGTGTTTATGTGTACCAACAGCAGTTAAAATATTTTTCAGGCACAAACGCAATTGTTTCTTTTATGGCTCTGATTCAGCAAGGTAGATAAACTTCTGCCTGACTGGAAGCATGTTCAGTAACACCGTTGACTTTAATGGGGTTACTCATGTTTAAGGGTTCTGCTGTACTGTATCCACAGTTTGCAGGTATTTAAAGGAAAAAGAGATAACTTTAATTCACAATAGCAATCCTAGGGCTGATCAACAATCCTATAGAGTCAAAGGCCCGTATCACAACACATAAATGTGAAAGACAGTCAGGCAAAAAAAATCTTGACAGAATATGAAAGACTTGACTCTGGCCATAAAAATATATCGCTTGTTAAGAAAACAAAAATCTGGGCAAGGGAGGCTACCAAAAAATCTTTATCAGGTTAAATGTGAAACAGAGATTTTGAAGAGCTATAGATCAGAAATAGGAAGCCTGTTTTTCTTCCCTCTCCCCCATCCTTCCCCATGCATGATTTTCTCTGAAATGAGAGTAGTAAATTGTTTAAAATATTAAAATAAAGGAAGGACCACACAAGAGGTAGTAAGACTATTAGAACCCCGCTTTAAAAGAGGAAATAAAGATTGTTTCACAAAACTAAATTACTTCTTTACGTGAGCCTTCAGAGACAAAGATGAGAATACCTGTCCTGGGATTACTCTTTCCACATAAAGCAGAATAAGGTTAGAAGCAGAGAGTTTAAAAAAAAAAAAAAAGTTTCTGAAATGAAAACAGAAATAAAGACACTGTTTCTTTAGGTAAATTGACTGCATGATAAAGACATCAGCTGTTCCCTGCCCCTATTCACAGTAGGTTTGCCCCAAGGTGCTTGAGGAAGGCAGAAGGAAGGATGAGGCTTTGTGAAAAGTTCCAGATGTCCAAATCCCAGAATCGCATGTCCCTCTTCTGTCCACAAAAGGGGAAAGCCTCAAACCTCCATGGTGACTGACTAGTGTGCCTCAGCCCTGATGCAGAGACCAGGAGCAGCAGCAAGAAAAGCCAGTTTCTTGTCCACAACTGTTTGATTATGGCCTCATCTGCAGAAATGCTAACTAGTGCCATCTGCAGCGACATTTTTGTAGGAGAGGAGAAGTCAAGCGTTAAGACAGAACCAACTCTGGCTGCATAGACTTCTGAAAAGCTGTCAGCTGCCAGTGTAGCTTACAATCACAACTCACCCCTGGACACATTTCAGGTTAGTGACTGGCTCCGTGATCTAGCCTAATCCTTTAAACCACTCAACCATTTAAGTGACCAGGCTTGATCTTGGTTCCGCTAACAACTTATTAGGAAATCATTTAAGGAATATTAGGAAGTCTTTAAGGGAATGGGGGAAAAAAAAAAAACCAGACCAAAAAAAAACACCCCAAAACCCCACCACCCACAGATCAGACATTGAGTAATTCTATAGACACCTTCAGAAAAATCACCTGTCCTATCTTAAGTTGCTTTCAGTGTATTACTTAAAAACATGTGGAAGTAACCCACTGCAAAACAAGACACTCTATATATGGAAATGGAGCTCCATTCACATCCGTGTTCCCACAAGGTGCTTCAGCAGTGCATGCACGCACCCGTTTCTGTGTCTGCACCTCAACATTCTTTCTGTGGTTCTGTGCTGATCCTGGGATGCTTATGCTGGAGCCCAGCAGAGGCTCAGTTTGGGTAGATGCAGTTTGCTGCTGGTGGTTTTATTAGGGACTGAGAGTGGCTTACAACTGGATCTTGTCAGAAACATTCTCATTAGTTCCTCCCCCCAACAGAAAATGCAGATTTTGAGCTCATTGATTCTCTTTGTCAGTTCACAGCCTGACAACCCTGGGCTCAAACACCCCGATTGTCTTTTGCTTTCTAGAGGTGGTTTAATCCAAATCCCATCATTTTGCTACTCCTAGACCCCTCTCTTCATCTCTACCTTACCTTGCTCTAGTCCTCCTTAGCCCTTATTCTTCTACATAGTTGGTCAGACTTCCTAGAGCAGGTTGAAGTTGAGAGTTCGAGTGAAGGAAGAGTGAGAATAGGGTTTGACCTGCTGCAAGCTGCTTCAGATGCAAAAGGATGTGAAGAAAGTACAAATTGCACTGATTTTTAATCTTCTGTTCTTCCTCTTTGATTATACACACCGAGATCTACGTTAAGAGCTCTTACACTCTTCTCCACATGCAAATGCACTGCTGTAGTCGAAGGTAGAACAGGTTCATTCGTCCTACCTGCGGCTATATCGTATTTTCTGTTCCTTCACTGGTGGTGTGTTATTGGGCCAAGAATATGATACTTATTTTGGCAATATTTTCCAGCTCCAAATCAGCCATACATGCTTACAGTGCTATAAAGTCATAATGATGCAATGGCAGTAGAGTGGTCAAACGCATACAAAGTGTGTTTATAAAGTAAAATTAACTCGCTGCCTCTACAGCTCTGCTCATGTTGTAGCAGCTGCTTTTTTGATTCCATAAAGCATACTCTTCCCCTTTGTTTCTCCTCTTCAACCCAGAAACTTTTTGTTTCTCTGTCTGCTCTTACCACCTGTTTCCAATCAGTAGCCATAACCTAAAATTGAAATGGGACAACTTGATATGGTACGGGTGAAAATAAAGTGTCAAAACATCAAAGTTCATCCAAAAAATAAGTGACATAAGTTACTAATTTCTACAGAAACAAAGACTACTTTCCTGCAAAACTCTTGCCATAAAAAGCAGAATATTCAACACAAATCTTAACATGTATCAATATATTGCTTTCCAAATAGTATATTTTTCATTTTTTATTTTTGGTATGGAGAAGCAGCACACACATTTTAGAGGAGGTATTTTTATAGAAGGTACATCAAACTATAGCTGAACCAAAAACTACCACTCTGGTGCAGGATGTCTTCAAAAGTCACGTCACTGTCTTGGATACACCCACTGAACAAAAATGCTCCAACTCTGCTTTTTCACCAAGCCAGAGCTGTTTGTTTCTGCCTTGGCCTCCATCTTGGGCCATCTCTGTATGAAAACAGTTTTCACAGCACACACTCACAACTGAAGACTATTTGCATTGTCTCTCTCTATAAAAGAGTAATACCATCACCTCTCCTTTGGATCCGCACACAGGAGCGAAGAAAAAAATGCTTTTGTGACCTACAAAAGCCTTGCTTGAAATAATTCTCTACGACTTGAGGCCTTTTGGAATGGAAGGGATATATTGTTTTGACTTGATTAAAGCTGAAAAGTTGATTTGACATCCTGTTGTCAAGGAAACCAATTCACACACAAAAGAAAACAGTTGTGATGGTATCATTCAGACTATTCAAGTGACCTTAGAAAGAAAAAAAGGCTTCAGTTCCAAAGATTTGTATTCAACTCACTTCACCACTGTAGAAATAAAGATCATTGCTCTTTATGCTTATTGGAAAGCAATTTTCAATCTGGAAAAAGCAAAATGCCACATCTTCTTCCAACTGCCAGATCCAATACTTTGCTGGGACTGTACACATAAACACACCTACCATTTATTGCTTATTTCAAAGGACACAGAAAGAATCACACAGAAGACACACAGGGAAGGCGAAGAAATTTCTTTAATTGACAGGACCGTGATAAATACCCCCTGACACATACCACACCTATCGAACAGCAGTCCGCAAGCCAGGTTTTAAAGCATCCTCCTTCACCTATAAATAAAGCCTACCTCCAGTACAGCAATGTTTGGGCCCCGCTTTGTTTTCCTGGGAGATACCAAAAAGCAGCATTTATTCTCTGCCAGCCTCCTAGATCCCTCACAAATGGAGTGTTTCATGCACACAATATATGGGACGTAGTTATGGTCAGTCTGCTCACTCCTTGTACCTACAGGGTCCCAAAGAGGCAGAACTGTCCTGGCTGACCACTACCACCAGCATCCAGCTTTGCAGCCCATCCAAGTCTCGCGGAGGTTTCATTCCCTAACAGCTGTGGGTAGGCTGGAAGAATGAAACTTTCTATCTATCCGCTCACAGGCTGTAATTATACATCTCTTTCTCCGATGACATAGCCTCTGCCTGGTCGAGTGAGCAGACAGACGACTAAATAGCAACTTGTCTCAAATTCAGCTTAGAAAAAAATAGGCATGATATTAATAAGGAGGGAAATATACTGAGGAATGAATGCCACTGTTCTTACATTATTGTCATTTAAGGGCATCACACCAAAGGTCACAGAGATAATAAGCCTCAGTCATTTTCCATTTGTTACACAACATACAAATTGCCACAGTGTTAATGAATATCTTTCTCCATTCCTGGCCAGCCAAGACACTGTATTATTTCCTCTTAGACAAGTACCTAACCCTTGGAATTCATTATTTCCATCAATTCTTGCAGCACTTTGTCCTTAGGGCTGAGCATAAATGCCACAAGGCGGCTGTGACTAGAGCATCAAATGCTTCATATGCCTGGGTCTGACTTCTTTCTGATAGAGCTTTTTTGCTGGAAGAGCATACAAAGCATATTTATATCATTTATGATCAAATATGCCCGCACACATTCATATATGCTCTCTTAAAAGTGTCTTAAACCCCTTGCAGAACACAGGAAAAAAAAAATTTGACATTGTTCTTTGTGGATACGGCTTGATACTTATACACTGAAACAATAGTTATGCTAGAAACACCAACTGACCACAACAATAGAAGCTACCACGAAATAACTGCATTTCCACTTAAAATGATGACAGCTGGAAAGTAGTTCTTGGAACAGAAATGACATTGACGGAACTGTGGAAGGGCTTGTATGAGGGTATATACTGCTGAAACCCTCTTTACCCCTAATAAACTGCTAAGATAGCACAGCTGAGCTATAGAGAAAAGAGTGCTTCATGTCTAATCTGTACTTCATTGTTTTTTAAGTTTAGGAATTTTGCATAAGTATAGATAGCAACAGCTGAACCAAATTCATCCTATTTCATAAACTAGGTGAGGTTTTTTTAAGACATTATTATTTTCACTCTTCACCGTAAGTATAAAGAATATGCAGATGAAAAAAGAATACTGAAGGCTTGTAGCTTTGTATAGTTCTGAAAAAGACTAAACTTTATGTGCATAATTAAAATCAGTAAAAGAAGAACAAAGTCTGACACCAAATGCTGAACTAAAATAAGCCAAGGTTACTTTCTACACGTGATCAAACAACCTCCACCTCTGTCCCCTGGACTGAGACACCGCACTCTGCATTTTGATGAACATCTTATCTTGGCATTTTCCCCTCTCCCGCCCAACAAACCCAGACAGCAAGAGCCGGAAAAGAAGAAAGCTGATGGCACTGCTAAGCTTACCCACAAACAGGTCCGTACTCCGTTATGAGTTTTGTGTGGTTTTCCCAAAAGCCCTGGATGAAAGGAAAATAACAAAGTATTTTAGAACAGTACTTAACAGAAAGTGTATTACACAGTGTTGCTAACACTCCCACCAAAGTGTTGAACCTCAACTAGGAGAACTATGGTATTAACTCATAACCTCACCTTTCTCTCATTGCCCATCTATGACAGTAGAGTCTAGAAATGATGACTGACAAAAATTCCAACCCCAAAAAAGACCTGGAAAGCCATGTTTTCATCAGGGTTTTACACTCCAAAATATGTTACCATGTCATGATTATTGTTTTTTAAACTAATTTCATGATTGAGGTCCTGACTTACAATTTTTTTCTCATATGTGTGTGGATGGAAAAACTGACAGAGAAATTAATAACAGAATAAGTATATGACTTAACTACACACAAGAGAAATACAGGGAATGTGGTGAGTTTCTCTTGGTTTGGTTTTAGTTATATTATTTTAAAAAAGCCAAACCCCAAACCTGCAAAGTTGTTTAGCATGAGGCAGTCACCTGGGATACTCTGCAGAATAGTAAGCAGATTTATTTTAACAAACTTTTACAATTTTTCCTGGGTGTTTCATTTTCATAATTGATGAAAATTGGTATCCATTTATATAAATAAACCTGCCACTATACTAAATTGTTAGTGTCCTAAATGAATTCAAATTGATTAATCTGAAAGAAGGTATGCAAAATGTATCCCCAAAAATGAATATAAAAAAAACCTGTTTCAACAAAACTGCGATATTTGAGAATCATACTGCATTGTGTTTATAACTTGTCTATGGAAAAATAACACATTTTTACTGCATTAATCTGCATTTATATTAATTCAAGAAAGACTATTGTGATCTATCTTCATTCTTCAGAGAAAATTCACTAACAAAGTAGAATACTTATGCCTCATATTGAATCTTTCTTATTTTTTTATGACATACTGCAGAATATTAGCTAGAACAATATGAACTATTGTAAATGCATTAACCGTAGACATAAATAAGCAGGACTGTGTAACGTGTGTATGCTTTGGGAGCATTTTATCACACTAAGCAAAAGAAAATCTGAGAATCAGAAGTACTTATCCTACTTATCACCCTTGGGTGCTAACTTATCACCCAAATTAACAAAGTACTTGCCACGACCTACAGTCCTCCTTTTATAGAGCCCCTCAGCTGCTTTTTATTCTTAATACAGTCGTGCTCTTCTATTTTTTTAATCCTGGACTTGCAATATGTTTATTCTACAGGACAATATATCTCCAGGTTAAGGCAAGAACTTTAGGTTTTCCTTAGGCTACAAAAAGCTAAAGCACTGGATGGCATGTAAGAAAACACACTAAAGATAAAATTATGAAAGAGGTGATTTAGATGATTGTCTGAAAAAGACGTATATTCTCACCTGAAAAATACTTTACTGCTAAGGTAAGCAGAAAGGTCTCATCCATTAGCAGAGAAAAATCAAGGTGGACAAAGCCTTTGTGATGCCACAAATATATACAGATAACTGAAAAGGCTTTCATCTGCAGACACCGAGGAAGGGGAAAAGGTACATGCACATTCACACCAACCTGCATTTTTGCTACACCGATACTTCAGCAGTCGCAGGATTTCAGCCTGCAATAGCTACGATTTCAGCATCACACAGGTTGCCTACTGCCTTCTCCCCCGCCGACCCCGACCCCCACTGGTGCAAGGGGAAATCCTGGGGCCAAATCTGCCCCCATGCACACCGCCCCAGCTCTGTTCCCCCAGTGGCCCTTGAGGACAGACGGCGAGAAGCACGCTCGGCTCATCGCCACGCTCCCACCGCTCTGCCCGGCAGAGGGACTCCAACCTGCCCAAACCCCACTGATGGATTTACAGCCCCCCTGGGACACTGGGGCGACCCAGGGCGCTGCTGGAGGTTACTGGGCAGAGCCAGAGACAGGGTGCGAAGCATCACAACCCCACGGGCTGCACAGGGCAGAGTGTCCGCCAGTCTTGTGCGACGATGCCAAATCAGGCCTGACCCCCCGCCCGCCATTCTCCTAGCCTGAGCCTTTGGTGAGGACACCCCAAACTACAGCCTGAACCTCGCCTGAGAAGTTTTGCTTTGGATTGAGAGCACGCACATACGTATCGCACTTGCTCTATCTACCAGCTGCATTCCAGCGAGCCAGCAGGATATTAACATTTACAAGAAGCCTAGGCTTTAAATGATTCAGTGAAAAAGCCTTCCAGAAAGCTGGCTTCTTGGAAACGCTGCTCCTGGCTCGCAACAGGAGACGGGTCAGACACAACGCATTTCAAATCAGGCCTGTTAACCAATAACTGGTTTTCCACCTCCAGGTCTCCTAATGATTGCACTAGCTTAAAATTAACCACGCTTAGTTTTTCTTCCCCAAAGTGAGAAGTACAAGCCGACAGAATGGGGGGAGGGAAGGAGTTGAAAAGTATCTGGGAGAGATCGTGAGAAAGCATCCTTGGGAGTAAAAACCCAAAAGAACTTGTTCTCTACACTCTGGAACGCTTTCTCACATCCCGCACTATCGCACACACGTGCACACCACTGCCTGCTCCCGTCGTCAATCCCCAGGACCCGCTGCTATCCTGGCCCGCTCCACACAGGCATGGTGAGCACCCAGGAGTAGGTCTCATCGGGATGCCTGGGAAAGATGAGCAAAGAGCCCACACGGAGCCCCGCAAGGCTGCAGTGGCTGGAGCATGGTCAAGGTAGAGGGAACGTGCGTGTACATCTCTCATAATCCAAGGCATGCCTTCCAGCTGGAGGAAGCTGGGGTCATATGAAGGCACCGGCATTTCTCCTCAACAGTCATCAGGAAGGACAATGAACCTGTGACAGTCTCAGTACACAGTGAAGGGACACACCACAGCCACACAGCTCTGCCAGTTTTGCAGCATCATCCCTGAACACAGCTTCCAGTAGACAGGTACCTTGAAAACATCCTCCTCCTCCTCCTATGAGTCATGTTTGAAGCACAGCAAGTGCTTTTGGTAACTTATTTACACTAGCTGAGGTCGATCTGCTCCGAGGCTCCTTATTGAAGGTTTGCCCAGGTTTATAATTGCAATTGTACTTAATGCACACAGGATAACTAAGCACCTGCCCACCAGCAGCAACTCTTTGACAAGAAAATGGAGATAGAGACCTCTCTGACTCAAGACCACCCAGAGGGTGAACACGAGGAGAGGAAGCGAACACAGAAATAGTGCCTGCTGACATGCACCCAGTGGCTTAAACAGCTGTAAGACCAGAGCTCTAATGAAACAACGTGGGGGTTAGAAAGGGGATAAACCAGGAAAAATGGAAACATGACTCCAATTTTTTAGGAAAATAGAAGGAAACTGAAAAGGAAAACAGCGCATGGTATTATGAGATGGCACCATGTGCATCAGGAGGAACCGCACCCCATTAAACAGTCACTTGTAACAATGAAATGTAAAAACATAGTCAGTAATGTTGTTCCAAGTCAGAAAAATCACTTAGCTTTTTCTTTGTTTGCAAGCTGCAGAATATGAATTGCCAACAACTCAGAAAAGGGTTGGAGCAGGGGGGGCTTGCTGCGTGTGGCCCCTACAGTGAGGTACCCGCCTGATGACAGCCCATTATCAAACAAGATAATGCAGGAGTATGAAAAGCTTCTTTCCCTGAAGAAAGCATATTTTACAGCATCTGGTACACCATGGAAACAGCAGCTCAAGTGGGCTGACTGCTGCACACCCAGAAGGCTTCTTTGTTTACATGGCTGGCGGTTGCCTCCCTACAGGGAATTTGCATTCTCCCCTTCCTCTGAGCGTGTACCATCAGCCGCATCTGTGGGTAGCACCACTCGCACGGCCAAATCCCGCTCCCAGGGATACAGGTGCAACCCCTACGGAGGGGAACACGATTTGGGTCTGCAGCAGTCAGTGCCAGGTCTGGCCGTTGCCAACCATCTATCTTGAGATACCGAACACCGAGACTTCAGCCTGAGCAGCACACACGTGAAAGGGCTTCAGAAAGGGCTCTGTTGGCTCAAGTATCCCCTTTCCTTTTGTGAATAGATTCTGCCACTGCAAGACAGATCCTTCAGCAATTTCCTCCCTGTTGCATATTCACCTTGCTAGTTCCTCACAGCAAGGGAAAAATCTGCAGCGATGTCATCTTCCCTCCTTGCTGAAAACGGGTGTAGGCACTAAGCCAAAGTTTTCAGAAAGAGGCAGTAGTACCATGCATTTCAATTTTTGGGGTGTCTAACATGAGGCATATCCAACCTATTCTCATTAGTTGCTCAATACTTGCAGATCTCATGGCTGCAAGTGGGGACTTAACAGACTTTAGGCTTAAGCTCAAGCTTAAGTGACACGGACTGCATGGAGGATGCTTTATAGCATTTCAGCTTGCTGCAGCTGGAAAACAAATCACATGGTTTACAAACTTAGCTGTAGTCCTTAAGGGACACTAGATCGTTTGAAGGGGGGCCATATAGTTGGGATCCAGCAGATGCGTGCTCCTGACAGTAGCTCAAAATTTGGACTCCAAAAAAGTGACTTCCAGAATGTATGAGGGGGGTAGCCCTTGCATTTTGTAGTGTACTGAATGCTACAAAAACTACTGAGCCGCGTGGAGAGTGATGTGGTGAGCACATCAAAACCCATTGCAAGTGGGAAACTTTACCCATGCAAGAACAGCCAAGGGAAAAAGAAAGGCTTCTTTTGTTGCCCTTTTCTGAAGAGCACCATGTGTTACCTGATGTCAGACACTTACCAAAACAGCCTCGATTCAAACCTGTGACTCAGAAGACAAAGACGCCACATCCCATCACTAGTCTTATATATGCTCCACTCTCATCACCCTGTAGTCACACATGATGTTCTGCTTCACTGTGATATTAATAACCAAAGCATCATTCTTTGAGTGCACACCTCATATCAAGAGATAAAAATCTATACAGTTATTTATGGTACATAATGACAATGAATTACATTTATGGATCAGATTTTTGGTATTCAATGGGCTTCACATGTCTTTTTTCCTTAGACCATCTGGAAAAAAAACCCCAACTGCTAATAACCTAGTACCCAAATTGATTTTTTTTTTTAATACAAGCTAACATTTAATTAAAGCAACCTTGTATCAGACTGCAGCCCACTTTGAAGGAATGACCCCAGACTGTACATCATCTCCAGTAATAATCCTAGTGAAAACGCTAGGATGCCAGCAGACCAGAGGAGGAAAACAGCATGAACTTCTAACCAGCCTGATTCTGAGCCATGTACATAGTTTGTTTCCTTTGATCGTTACCCTTAATGGCTGTCCTCTGTGTGTAATTTGGTTTAATTTATGTGTATGCCATTTCAGATTTTAAAAAACACATATAGCCCTTCCAAATTTATTAAAAGCAGTCTTCCTACCCTTAATAGTTATGAAGAGAGGTTAGTGTTATGTAATTAAGTTAATCCTCATCTGTAAAGGCTAATTAACCGAACACTAATTGAATCTGCATATGAAAATTTGGACAATGTGTTCTCATTACACAATTAAAAAAAATTACCTGAACTAAATACCAAACAAATTGTAAATTTTTTCCTTCTACCTTTTCAGGTCTTTAATAAAAACTAAGCGAGCAGGTTTATTTCTGTGTGCTGCACGAGCCCTTGCTGTCTGGAACACGGAGTTGTCACATCAGCATTTGGAGAAACTGGTCCTTCCCTGGAAGGTGTTTTTTTTCCTCTCACATGAGCTCTCCCTTTCACTCTGCCCTTATCCCATGCCCTTCATCGTCTTCTTCTTCTTCTGCTGTCCATCACCTCCCCTGGTCAGACAGGGCAGAGGCTTTTGGGATCGAGCCATATCACCCAAAGCATCAGATGGCATAGAGATACCACCTTAATGGATCATATCACCCCAAAGGAACAGAAGACTCAAAACGATTCAGTCATGCCAATTCACCACCCCAAAGCCCACACGCAGACAGCTAGAAGCCACCTGGGCAGTTTTGGCAGGGCACTACCCTTTCTCCCCCAAAGATCACTTCCCAGAGAAGTCCTAAGGAGAACACAGCCTCATCTCATTCTCCTCTGCCTGGGTGTGCCTGCATTACAAAAGCAAGACATGCTTTGGACCCTTTTCAGCCTTCGCTTGAGACATTTACAGTTTAAAACAGTCAGGTTTCCAAGAGGGAATTAAGAAAAGCACATCATCCTTTCTGGTATTTGCTGTCTCTCCCCATTAACCAGGTTAATGGTTGATTCTAATAGGCTGGTAACTGAAGAGTCGGCGGGAGGGAGGGAGGGGAAGCCAAGCAAGTAAATACACAATTGCGAGCCTGACCTCAATAGCGTGCCAGATCTCCCAGTGCATGGAACACACACAGTCCTCAGATTTTCCCATAAACCTCACCGTAAGTTTTTAACATTTGAGTCATAAGCACCAGCACAGCGTAAGTGGCATGGCTGGACCGAGCAGCTGCAGCCAGTTAACAGTCCCTTCAGGCACCACTTCTGGCCCACCAGTAACAAGCCGGCACCCTGCTTCCCAGCAAATACCTAAAGGGAAGAGGGTCAGAGGAATGGGAAATGGGATGCACCACGTGTTATCCTTCTTTGGGAAGATGACATGTTGTCTAGGCAAGGGAACAATGGAAGAGGTACACAGACCTCAGGAATGCATTTGATCTGGCGGCAGGAGAACAGTCATCACACCCAAAAGGATGAAGATCGGGATAAAAATTGACAGACGGTAAATATGCAAGATGTAGGGAAATGAGTATGGAGTGAGTCGAAGGAAAAAAGTACAGGCACAAAAGGAGGAAACTCATACATTTCTCAAGGGTCAGTCTTGGGACAAGCCCTGTTTTGACTGACTTGGGCACAAAAAGTAGACAGACTTTAGTGAAGTACATTCATGGTACCGGGTTGAAAGACAGATCCTTTCCTCAGCAGGCAGAGAGATTCAGATTGCCATATCAGAAGAACTGAGTGACCTAAAGAACCTGAACAACTGCAACAGAGGAGAGTCTTTAGTTGAAGGCAAAGCTTCATGCCCTCAGAGGGACTATGTTAACCCCAAGAATTTCTGCAGTAGCAGATGATTGTTAGAAAATGAAAGAGAAGGGAAAAACCTGGATGGCCACGTCAACCACAGGATAATGATGAACGAGTATGATGGAAACTGCAAACGTAGAATATCTGGGATATGCTTTCTCTGGAATGCTGCATGCAAATCTGATGAGCAACGTTCAAAAGGAATGAATTAAAAATGGAAGGAGTGGAGAAAAGGGCTACAAGGATCCTCAGGGAACACAAGGCCTGTCTTACAAGTAGTAATTAGGAGAGTTCATTTTAGCAAACCAAAGGTTCATTTTAGCAGACCAAAGGGAGGAGACATTCTTGCTGTCTATAAATGTACTGGGAGTAATCACCAGGGAGGGAAAAATATTTATTTAATATAAAGATCTACATTACTAAAAGATCAAATGAGTATAAACTGGCCATGGATAAGTGTTGCTTGAAATTAGATGAAAGTTATTGACTATCAAAGTAGTGTGATTTTAGAACGGACTCCCAGTCCGAATAGTAGGGTAAGAACCTCAAGGAGGGTTTTGAGGCACAGGAGATAAGGTGTGGAAAAAAAAATGGAGTGTAGGATGAATAACCCAGCCCATCTACGCCAGCCCCTCAGGGTGATACACAGCCACTTCCAGAAGGAGAGACTCTTCTTGTGGAAAAGATTTACTGCACTTTCGTATGTGCATGCTGCATTCACACTTCTAGTTGATTCACCTTAACTTTCCAAAGCATTCCCACATAGATATGGCTTCAGACATTAATTTGGCATACTGCAATGATTCTCGCTTTCTTTTTGTCTTTCTCTTTTCAATCTCATTTCACTGTACAAACTTCATTTCCACAACATCTCTGGGATGGTAAGTGCCCATCTGTCACAGGTGGGGAGTTGGAAGTACACAAGATTAAGCAATTTGCCAAATGCCACACAAGAAGTCAATGGCAGAGCCAGAGACAAGTTGCAGGTTTCTCAGTCCTCCTTGGTATGTTACAAAACCATTCCTTCTCTGCCACAGAAACACAGACAGTATATGAGCTAGGATTATCAACAAATTTGATCTATTTCCGAGCTTTCAGACGTATCACATGCCTGAGGCTTTGGAGCAAGGCAAGAAGAAAACAACCCTACATACATGGTTAACTCTGAAATGCTTTAAATAGAGAGAGGTTTCTTCCTCACCCAACTGTTAGCTTAAGATTCAATTACTCTTATCATAATATGCATAGCTACAAATGTAATTAGTCATAAAATTATCCAGACCCTCAAATTATTCCAGCTGCTGTATTTGACTCCCTGATTCTTGCAATGATGAATTCTCCAGACTGATCATACTGGCTAAAATAATATTTCTTTTTATCTATTTGGAAGTTGCCTGACGTTAGCTTAGACCTTGTTTATATCTGCTGCAGAGCTATAATTGCAACCTTACTATTTTTATTAGGACTACTGTCTAGATAACACTTAAACCTGCTAGGCCCTCATTTTACTTAATAGTAAATGTCACAGAAGACACCTATTCAGGCTTCTAGGAACCTTTATCAAAAACAGAAAACATGTCATTATGAAGACATGTACAAAGAGAAATACAATTTGTGCAATGTGTGTTCATGAAAGGCTCCATATGAGGTCTTACAGACTCACTGCAATTTCTGATCCTGTGATAAACATATATTTATAATAAGTCAAAAAAAACCCAAAAAACAGAAAAAAAGGGAAAGGAATGATGGGGTTTTTTTTTACTGAAGTATGTAATTTCCACTAAATCTCTTCGAAGTATCCTGGGTTGCTCAAAAGAAGCGTGGCCAGCAGGTCAAGGGAGGTGATTCTGCCCCTCTGCTCCACTCTGGTGAGACCCCGCCTGGAGTTACTGTGTCCATCTCTGGAGTCCTCAGCACAGGAAAGACATGGACCTGTTGGAACAAGTCCCACGGGGGCCACAAAAATGATCAGAGGGCTGGAGCACCTCTGCTGTGAGGACAGGCTGAGAGAGTTGGTGTTGTTCAGCCTGGAGAAGAGAAGGCTCCAGGGTGACCTTGTGGCTTTTCAATACTTTAAAGAGGGCCTACAGGAAAGATGAGGACAAACTCTTTAGCAGTGCCTGTTGCAATAGGACAAGGGGTAATGGCTTTAAACTAAGAGAGGGACGATTCAGACTAGATATAAGGAAGAAATTTTTTACAATGACGGTGGTGAAACACTGGCACAGGTTGCCCAGAGAGGTGGTAGATGCCCCATCCCTGGAAACATTTAAGGCCAGGTCGGACAGGTCTCTGAGCAACCTGATCTAGTTGAAGATGTCCCTGCTCTTTGCAGGAGGGTTGGACTAGATGACCTCGAAAAGTCCTTTCCAACCTAAACTACTGTATGATTCTGTTAGTTGTCTTCTGTCCAAACTGAATGTAATTCTCTCCTACACATCTCTTCTTGTACGTAATTCCACTGGATCACTAACCATCTTTGTTGCCTTTCTTAATATTACTACATCCTCAAATTACAACAGGAAAACAGAATTACAGTGCTCTCTATAGGAGGGAATCCATTGTGCAACAGAAGACCATTGCAATGTGCTTTTTCACTGTGTGCTCAATGTCTCTCAGATGGATTAGCATAAGCATTCAGCACATCTTACTAATGGTGAATGAATTTTATTAGTTTTCTTTGCTGGCCTCCCTTAAGTGAAGCAAAGCAGTAATTGCATAATTTGAAGAAATAGAAACAACTTCTTGTAGGACAGACAGACATGCTAGCTAAATCTAAGGACAGTAAACATTTTGGGAGTACTCTGACAACACAGCAGTCTTTTAGGGGGCAACAAACTGGCATTTGAAGAAAAGAAAGTTGACTTCTTTCCCAAGAAGGGGAGACAGGAACTCTTTTTTTCTCCAAGGAGTTTCTCCACTTCTGAAGAGTGTCCCCCTCCTTCTCAGATCCATCAACAGCAGATTCGTTCACATTACGAAAATGTCATTTTTAAGGATAAAAGATATTAATCAATCCCATTGTGCAGTAGTCTCTCTTAGATGCCATAAAAGGCAAACAGACTTTGAAATAAGTACTGGAAAAATTACATGTCCATGTGCAGATCTTGCATCTTTGCCTACAGAATTAGGATGACAGTGTCTAAGCTTTTTTTCTGATGTAAACTCTGGGCTGTCTAATATTGCTTTAACTCACTAGTGCCTAAGTGGATACTAATCAGACAGGTGGGTTTCAAGAAAACCTCAGCTTTAGGAAGCAACATTACTCATTCAGTGGGTGAAAATATCTTGGCCTCCTCAGAGACATTGCCCTTGTATAGAGCTAGGGCTCTCTACCATTGTTTATGGAGTGATTATAGAATCCATGCCACTTAATTATCTGTGACCACCAAGTTTGAAACTATGAAACATACATCTGAAAGATCTACAGATTATGACAAATTCCATCTGTGTTCAGCGCCCAAGTTGCAATCTTTTATCGCGATGACACTAAGACACAAAACAGTGCCAATATCAAAGCAGTATGCTGCACAGAGTACTCCATCGAGGGAAGAGACCAGGAAAGAGCATTACATGTGACAGACATTAATCATGCTACTTAATGCATTACTGAAAGATACTAGGACTATTTCTGTACTATACCATTGCTGGACAAGCCCAGCTTCCTCTTGTCTAATTCCCGCCTTGTATGGATGCAGGCTCTCAAGCATGAAAGGAGAAAAATGTCCCCATAGATTGCACTGGCCTCTGATGCAGAACAGAGCATGCTGCTATCTGTAGCATGGACAGGCCAGGCACAGGCATGACAGGTCCCTTTTTACTACCATTATCACACGGCACCTCTGTAAAAGCCACGAGGTTAAGGGCAGACAAGTCAGCTTGACACACATAAGCCTTGAGGTGAGCCTATACATTCAGCAGGGCACAAAGGGGGCATGTGGCCACTGAGCTCAAGCATCTTCACCCTAGCCATGTGAGCAAACACGTGGTGTGCTTCATCCTGCTCCCAGACCAACAGTCCACCATGTAGGACAGACCTATCCTAAACCAGTATGGACAGAAATGTGTTGTGGTATCCTATGCAGAACAGAATAGCTTTACCCCCCCTAAGACAAGCTGCAGCCCCAATAGCCACATCACAGCAGGAAGCTGACTGCTTGACTAGCTTAAAATAATTATTCCAACAAAATTTCCTTGTTTTCATAAGGTAAGTTACTCCTCATGTTCTGTCCTGAAGCCAAACACCGTTTAGGACCCAAGTCACCCATGTGACAGCTGGTAGGATCCAAGCATGGAAAACAGACATGCTAGAAAGCTGTATCAGGCCTCCCTGGAATGAGGGATTAGGAAGACAGACACAAACACGCAGTGCAAATCCCTGCGTGGGCTGGGGAGAGGATCACAGAGAGCGGTAGGAACCGAGATAGCACAAGGAATCTAAACAGGAGACTGAAGTGGAACGGGAATTTGGGACAGCTCTAGGGATCAGCGAGGCCACCAGCCAGCACCCAGGGCAAGCACAGAGGCTGCCAAGCAAAAAGCAGAGTCATAGCTTCACTGTGACAATTTCATAGAGAGAAGAGCTTGGGTTTGGAGGTGGGGATTGAATTGGCTTGTGTCAGACATTCAGTTCTGTTTCTAGATCACCAGTCAGGGCTGCATTCTGCAGCAGAATCAGAAAAAGCACCTTGTCAATCCATCTGGGCTTTTTTTTTAAATTTTTCTTTTTAAATGAATGATGCTACACACCTGCAAATACCAGGCATTTTCCAGAGGAACTGATGCATTTAGCTGCCCTTTCATAACTGCATTCATCTGCACCCAGAAAAGCAGAGAGGCTTGGCACCCTCATTCAGCACAACAGCCACAGAGAACTAGATGCTTTGGCACAAGGCATGAAGTCAAGAGCAACCGCTGCTCCTCCCTCTTCCCGTGAATTAACCGCATTCCTAGGGGACCGGGCCACTGGCACAAAGTAACCGCTGCCCGGGACAGAAAGCAGCTCTTCCATCCCACCTTCCCCATACAGCAACAACCTGGAGGGAGTGTAGAGGAAAAGAATGGCAGGGGACCACAGCACAATCAAGCCCCTTATTGAAGACATCATCTCAGACAGAAAACCCTAGGCGTTTGCACTGTACTGCATTTCTTAATGTATATGGTACCAAAGTGCCACCACCTACAGAGTTCAGCGTTTGCACATCAAGGGCTCCAGGATGGTCCCATATTGTAATTAGTAGGGGATTTCTCCTGGGGGTCCTCAAAGAAAAAGGTACCCCTGTCTGGTAAATGATAAAAAAAAAAAAAAAAGAAAAAAAAAGGGCCGTTTGAAGGACAAATTCTGTCCAGAAGTAAGAATCAAAATAATGTGATGCAATTTTTAAAAATGACGCTAAAAATCTAATCTGACATCAGTTTATCCCCGGTTTATCCCCCAGGAAAAGGGCCAGAGCAGTGATCGCTAGAGAATGGGGCATCCACTCATGGCCAGGGAAGGGGCATCCTATCATATCACTAGAGGTAGCAGGGCACTCCACAAAAGCCATGGAGAATCTCCTGCCGGTGCAAGATCTGGCAGTAGCCTAGTCTCTGATGGCTGATCTCTAAACCCAGCCCTTGCACATCAGGAAACAGTGGCACAAACAGGTGAATCAATGCCTGATCCACTACCGGGTCCCTGAGGGCTTTCATAGAGACAGGACAGTTTTTAAGGGCTAGTTCAATTTCAGGGATTAAACTGGGGGTTTTTTTGACCACTCTAAAAACTTGGCCTCTCCATCATAGACTCGGATCAGCACCTCTTTTTCATTCAACATCAAAATTACGGGGTTCATCTGGAAGTAAAAATAAAAGCAAGACCCAGTTGAAGAGTGTATATAATGTATATTCTTCTGACTATCCTGCTAAAACTTCAATCTAAAAATGTTATGCACATACACCCCCTACTTATATGCAAGAATATATATATATTTATTCATAACAACCTCAGGTTATTTATATGACAATGCAGGATGCACAAGAGAATCAGATCCTCCAATAGACAAGCATATCTCAGTTTCTGTAGAACAGGTCATTTCTAGAGGATGATAGATGAAATTCAATTAAAGGAACAGCTTTGAAGCTGGACATTTAGTTTTGTGACATGCCAAAATCTTTGTCCCTTGTAAAGAAAGACACGGGATAAAGAATGTTAACGGCCTCTCTTTACAGTAACCAGTTGTCAGAGGAGGTGGGAGAAAACAAACCACATAGAAAACAATTGCCAATTTGTGGTCTTGACCATTTAAAAAAAGGATCCCAAAATAGTCTGCTAAATTGTTTCACCCGGAGCAAAATTACCCATGAATACATATGCATGCACACAAAAACAGCATCTCTTGACGCAGTGCTGATGGTGACTGCAGTCAAGGAAGAAGCGTTATTGCATTCCACGTTGTGAAAAGACCACAATGCAGTAATTATTCTGAAAGGTTTTCACAAAGCACAATTATTAAGCTAACATTATCCCATTATTGTTTGTTGCTATGGAGATAATATAATCAATATATTTTCTGGATTGATTTTTTTAATACTACTAGCACATTGTACAACATAGCAAGTTTTAACGCAATGCATTAACTGATTTTAGTTTATGATTGGCAAAGTCTGGAGGCAATAGATTGCAATCCATCTCACGCCTATTATTCTATCAAGGCACTTAATGTCAAAATCTCTGCTGCAAAAGCAAGTTTTCCTTGTTGAAAATGAGAAAAAGGATAACAAATTTCTCTGAAGAGAGGCAATCTTTTAAGCATTAATTTAACACTTATTCCTATTTTTCCTAAGCCAAACATAAATTACTCGACTGACTACAGAAGTAGTAGAAGAGCAAGTTGTGCTTGAACTCCCGACTTAAGGTGCCTGTTTATTCCAGCGGGGATGTTTTGAGGCATTATCCTCCTCCATGTAATATAAACTTTTCCTGCAGCAACAGAAGGTTCTGAGAAGGTGGCAGCGATTGCGGCGCCGAGACGGAGCCCGTTGGATGCGAATGCGTCTTGCAGCCTTGCCGCCACCTCCTTCTGCACCAGCGTGGAGGAGTCACTGGCTACCTGCTCCCGTGCCCAGCGAAGACAGCGGACACTCGGCCAGCGGTCCCAGTGGGTGGTGAAGCAAAACCATTACAGCCACAGCCCTTGGTTTCCTTGCCCATAAAACTGCAAGAACGCTTCCTTTCTTCCACACCTGCCTCTGCAGAAGATAAGCTTTTAGCAAGCCAAGTGACTGCTCCAGTGTTAAGACAGTGGTAAGTCTGCACAAACCTCAGTCTCAGTTAGACCTCTGTGAGGCAGTAATATAATATATTAAGAGGCTTCAATTCTGGCAATATTGTTCCAGCCTGTTACCTCCCCTAGGAAGAGATGGGCTCGTCATTGCGCAAGGTCTCAAAGCCTTTTAACATATATTTGCCATAATTGTCCATAGAAGGATTTTAAAAGGTTTTCCTCTCCCATGTGGCCATACTGTGGTAAATTGCCTTCATCTCAGTCCCAGAGGTGACCATATTTTTCAGCATGGTTTATGCTCAGGCCAAAATTTACATGTGACTATGCATACATGCTAGACTTTGGATAACTAAATAAAAGGAGTTATAGCAATACTTGAAAGTAACAACGCCTGTTAATTCCTGTGAGAATCATATGGTTAACTAAGCTTTTAGGTGCCACGGGGTGGCTTTAGCTGCCTTGGTTTAAGCACCAGTATATAAGCATTTTGGCCATAGAGTGTGGAACTGCTTGCATAAAATGTGAAATTATTAATCATAGTAATCACAGTAATTCCACCTTCTCCCTTCCCTGAAGGCCCCAGATTGGGTGGTCTTGTCTTTCTACTTGAAGTGGGCTGGGGCCCAGTAACGTAACTTTTGGACTGGCTGGAGGGGATCCATCAGGAATGATCATTCACAGATTAAATATGTTGCCTATGCAACACATCTGGCCCTTCTGGCCCAGGGGATAAGTACTAGAGTCCGGAATGCACGTTCACAACCCACCCCCTATAAGATTGCTGCGCTGCCACTAACCCGAGCAGAGCAAGGGCTGGCTTATGAGCCACCCCCGTCCTCCTTGCTCTGCATGGCACGGGTCATTCTCTCCCATCACAGTCCTTGACGGTGCCACTTTTATCAGAATGGCTGTGAATTGCTATGTGGGCATGTGCCATGGCGTAGAAGATAAGCACATAGGTGTCTTGCTTGCCTCCCCCACCTTGTTTACTTTTATGTTATTTTATAAAGGATTTTTCTGCTGGAGGGGACTTAGACAAGTAGGTACGATATTCAAAGAGGCTGCTCTCACATGTGCAGCCCTTAAAAGACGCCATCTGCCAATTCATCAGCACAGTAAAGCACGACTTAATACACATCACCGTTTCCAATACGAAGACAAACGTCATTTCTTTCAAACCACTGACTGCACGCTGACCACCACACCACCTTATCATGCAACAGCCCAGAAATCCTGCGAAAACAAAAACTCATTTAGCTGCTGTCAGTCAGGGGATATCAGTTTGGGTAACGAGAATGATACAATTACATTCCTAAGCAATTGGTCTCAATAAGAGACAGACAGACAGCACCTCCGGTAAATTGGCTGCAGGCCTGATTTTACCACTCTCATTCATAGCGAGCAGACCTTACCAGCTCGACCCCCTCCACTTCAGTGTTAGAGGACTAAGATACTACTTAGCCAAAGTAAAGTAATCACTGTCCCGCTGCAAAGGCTGAGGTTAATCACACTTTGCTTACTTACATTCTGTAATTACTGTGTATCTTCTTCTAGACAAAGATCACAATTTCCTTATTTTTTTCTTCTTTAAATTAATCAAGTCATAACAAAAAATAAATTTTCATTACTCCACAACACAGAGACTGAAGTTTGCTGCTGGAGGCTGAGCTCACATGTAGCAGAGAGCCACGCAGTGGCGAGAGGCATGGCACAGAGGCATCTGTCAAGGTGGAATCCTGTCTCTACGTAGCAGGACTTCTCCTGGAGCTCAGCTTTGCCAGCCTGGCTGTCCCTAGCCAGTACATTGACCCAGGCTGCCACAGGAAGATACTGGGCTCCTACAGCCTGGCCATCCTGACTTTTCCTCACGTATACATACAGCCTTAGTGGGAAGAGAGAAGGGACAGCCCTCACATAGGTCACACCACGGTGCAAAAGGCTCTCAAAAAACCTGCTTCGCTACTCCCACCACAGCTAAATATAATTTAACCTGAACCACTTTGCCTGTAATTGTGCGAAAAGGTGGATTCGAGACAGGAGGTTGGATGGGAAGCCGGCACCACGTGTTGCAGAGCTCCCTTTGCCGGCTCCGCAGCAGCACTGTGCTCCGGGAGATGGTAGCTGTTCAAATGTTTTGACAGAATATGCCGATTCCTCAGGAATGTTTTTATTCTAGTCGATGTGCCAATTCTGCACAGATTTCCAGTGGAAAGCAGGCAGACAGTCTGGGTCTGATGAAATAAAACGACTTCACCCAGAAAGAAAAGTTGCATTTTCAGACTATTTTTACTTGGTTCATGATTGTATTTGTTTTAGTCAGTTTGTTGGACTGTTTTCAATTTTACCTGGAAACTCCATTTTCTAGCAGGCTCTAAAAACAGGCCAAAAGGCACCAAAGCACCAGAGAAAATTAAACTCAAGCAAAAGATCTCACAGGACTTTTTAGATATAGGTTTGTAAGTAAACAGCACACTGAGAGAAACAGGGAAACCCAAAAAAACTTTAGACTAAATTAATGATGTCCTAACTAGAGCTGCTTAGTATGGTTCTGCAAGAACCCCAAAACCTCCTTTTTTGCATTTGTGGTTGTCTTTCAAAGGCTTTCTTTTTTCCTTTTGCCTTAGGGAGTTATTTATAGGGCTATTATAATTTGAGGTCTGGTCTTCTCGTGGCAGGTCCTCCATCCAGGAAATGAAATAGCATTAGAAAATGAAATCTTGCGTTTATGAGGTCTTCGAGATGGCTCCCTGGGGCATTGGGGGGGGGGGGGGGNCTTGGTGGGGGGGGGGGGGGGAGGTAGTGAAAAATATAAACACAAATATAACTGCGAGATACTTGCATGGTCCCTAATTCTATCTGTCATGAACTATATGAGACTCTATTAAAATAGAGACACCTGGTATAAGGACACCAACTGTAGCTTTTTTTCCCCCAAAGGTCTCCCATTTCCCTCTTGTGTGTGATCAAGAGCCTTTTCCACTCCACCTTGGCTGCAAGGTGCTCCTGTTTAAGACTGTCCTCAGATGGGGCACACAAAGAAGGATAACTCAACCACCACCCATCCTCCAGCTGCCTTGCCACACTCTTTTCACAACACATTATATGTTGCAGGGTATTAACTGATCAAGGTAGATTTGTTCATCCCTTTGCAAGCTGTAACATTTGCAAAAATCGTATATCAATCATGCATTTCTTCTCAATACCTCTTGGTACTTCTTCTCTAAGCTACCATCTAGAGCCACAAGGTGCCTTATCCTATCCAGGGCTTGCTCTTTGCTCTCAATATATAGACCTAAAAGCAAATAGAGGCAAATCAACGAAGATTTTGGGGTTCCCTATCCCCTTTTCCTGCGTGCGCGAAGGGACACTTCCCTCCAAACCCTGCTCTTGCCATGTATCTTTTCCCCTTTCCTCGAGTGGAACATAATCACTGTGCTTAAAGTCCCACTCAGCTTCCCAGAGAATACTTAAACTCCTTAACTCATCATCACATGTGACTTCTTACGGCTCCTGTAGCTGAGCTCTCACTAATCCTACCTAAATCACCTCTGGCATCGTGCTACCTATGAAAAGTTAACAGCTTTGCCTATGCCCCGAATTGAAAAAAACTTCAGATATAATGCATGGAAACTATGGAAGCTCATAAAATAGTAAAGACTAATTTGCAATTATTTTAATGGGGTTCTGCATAGCTTATTATGCATAGTTGGGAGTATTTTTAAACATATATATAGGTTTTAATTTCTTTTTCTCTTGCTTGTAATTTTATTTTTTCTTGTCATAGGATGAGATAACAATCACTAATGGTCAGTGAGTGGGTTGCTTTTTCTACCTGAATATTTAAAATTGCACCAGTGCAACTGTCCAAAGAACATTACACTGTCCCCTCTGCCTTAATAGAAATCATTTAAAATTCATGGAATATTTAAAAATTACAAAATGGAAGCAGAAAAAAAAAGTTTAATAACAAAGAAACAAAATTAAAAGTTAAAAAGTACAAGGACAACCCAAGACTGTATCATCCGTTTCACTGCAGCGCATGGTGAAAACAGAAAGAAAAAAAACAGTGATTTGAAATACCCATTTTAAAACCACACAGGTTTGTTTAGACTTCCTGTTGAAAAACTTTTTTTTCCTCTTTAAAAAAAAAAAAAACAACAAAAATCCCCCAGTCAGTTCTCAGATAAACCTGATTAGAATCCAGCTCTTGTTGATTCTGGTTTCACATTATTGTCTACACTTAGACATGCGCTGAGGCCTCTGAGGATGTGGAGAATTAGATTAACTTTTGATCTTTATCCCTCTCTGACAAGACTGGCCCTTTCTTACACTTCCATGTCTTTCAAGGCAACTTGCATTTCTGGATCAAATTGACTAAGTTTTTAACCAAAAAAAAAAAAAAGTGCTCCAGAAAATAGTATTTCATTTATTTCTGACAAATTAAGAGAAGCTCGAGCACACAACGGGTACTTTGCATCTGTCCCATGTCTGCAGCTACTGAAGCCCTCACAGCCCTTCCCCAGTGCCCCTCCTGTAGACCTACCCTGCCCTTCCCAGCACTGCATCCATTTGACTATGGGCCATGACTAAGACCCAATTTCACACTCGGTCCCACTTCGGGAAACTTGTATTTCATCTTTACATCCTGCCTGGGGAGGGGAGGAAGGGGGGAGAGCCCATGAGTCTTACACTCAGATAGAGCTACCAGGAGATGATGCCACCCGAGGTGTGCCATAGGCACACAATGAATACGCGAATCCTGGATGTGTCCCTGTCCAACCTGCTCTAGGGGAAACCGCTTTGGCAGGGGGGTTAGACTAGAGGATTTCCAAAGGTCCTTTCCAACCTCTACCGTTCTGTGATTCTGTAATAGCAGGGATTTAACTGCACACGTTTGAACAGGCATTTCTCCAAAGCCTTCTATTACTCATTTTAATATAAAGCCTTGCAGAAGCCAAGCCCGGCTAGCTGCAGCAGAGCAGACCCACAGCCACTGTGCCTTCCTACTCTTGGAAAGGATGGGGGAAGGATCTTGTTTGCCACCCTTTCAGGATGACTTGCTGTACAGAAGGCCAGCTTCTTATTTGAAGAGACATGTCATGTTGTAAACATTTCTAGCGGAGCTTGGGTTAGCAGCACTTGTAAGAAAACCCTAATGAAAATAAATTGTTATGTATTTACCCATATGCTGAGGAGCATATGGCTAATGCATTTAGACACTGCTAATGAAGTTAAGACTCAGCTAAATTTGTTGGCTCATGGATAACAACTGTTCTCAACAGCCAATCTGAGCCTGCTATAAGTTTAGCATTACAACTGATACCTGGCCATTATTATACCTACTGATCCTGCTGACATAGAAGAACTGGTTTTCCGATTATGGATTTCTCCACATTGCAATGAGAAGGTGAGCAGCATATGATGCCACCACACTCCAGATTCACAGGTAATGTGAGCAAGTTACAACTTCATTTAAGACAACAGAGATCGCTCTTATTCCTTGCAGCCCTGAGCCTATTGCTTTCTTTTTTAATTTCAAGGACTAAAAGATTTTTAGTCCAGTCCCATTCTGTCCAGGCCAGTGCCACAACAATGTGACTACAGCCAAAACTGAACAGAAGACAATCACACCTAACAAATATTCCTGATTTTTAAGTCCATGTTTACAAGCCCATTAAGTTTACTAAAACAGCTACAGGAATCCACCTATTCAGTTGTATCACTATTGCACTGCTCTTTGAAGTGAAGCTCCCTGCTTCTTGTGGGAATCCTACTCCTTGTGCATGATCACAGGGATCCTGGAGTCCAAGGCAAATGCCAGTTTAAGTGATTACACCGGGTCTACCTGTATGCTACTACCATTGCAGCTATGCATTATCTTCATTCTCTTAACCCAACTACAGTGTAGCATGGATGTTGTGTGTTCACTGTTGCTACGTGTCATGCCAAAGCTGGCTTTAATTTAGCAGTACACACTGCTTAAAGAGCAGGCTGCACAGCGAATTCCAGAAGGTTATGTGAGGAACATGCAAATATAGTCTCCAAAAGACACAACACGTGGCAAACTTCCCCTACACCACTCTTGCGAGCCAAGTGTCATTTTAATGATGCTCTGCTCTGATGGTTCTCAGGTAGTCATTTGTCAGTTGCCACCAAAAGCCCATCAAAAAGGAATAGTTTTGGTCAAGGATGGAATGGAACAGCAGGCAAACATCCTTTGGTGATGTTATGTTGGACATCCACCTTACTCAGACATCTTCATTTATAGACCAGATCTCAGGCCTGGCATTAATTTACAGTCCCACTTGCTCTGTGACTATTGCCAAATCATTTAATCTCCCTCCAGCCTTCAGGCAGCCTAGTCCATTTAAGACAGCGATGATATCAGCCTTCCCATATCTACCAGAGAAAGTCCCCACGGAAGTTGCGTAAAGTGTTTCATCATTAAAAAAAAAAAAAAAAAGGGGGCAAAAGAAAGAGGCTTGCTTACCCAGAAAATAAGAAATCTTTGCCCTGGTCAGACTTGCCCAGGTCATACTAGGAGTCTGGGGAAAGCATGATTGAAGAGTGTCCCTTCTCACTTTCTGTGCTGACATGGAGAACACTATCCCCTTTCCACTTAACAGGAAAAGCGCTTCACGTACAGCTAGCAATTGTCTCAGACACTGCCTCTTCCCCTCATGCAGTGTTTAATAAAGCAAGCAGAACATATGCCAAAAGGAAGCACCAAAAACATGGGTTAAAGAATACGAGAACTATCATGTTGCCATCAATGAAGTCTGCATCTCCTTCTAGGGCCAACTGCTGAGGTCCATAGGAAACACTCACTCAGCCCCACACAGCAAAAAGATGTGGGAGCTGCTCTAGGCAGAAGCCACGCAGTCATACCATCCCTTGTAATATAAAAGGGACTTGTTTCTTCCCTCAGAGGAAAAACAGTTAGTCCAACAGAGCAAAAGCATCTGTCGTGACCACTGTCACCTTCATCACTTGCGTCGCCTTATTCACCAGCAAAGCAGTAATGATTCACCCCCATTTTTCTGTCACGTAAAACCTGCCAGTTGCTTTGCGTATCCTAATACTGTCTCCAGCTTCCGTAAACATTATTTAAAGTTGACATGACATTCAGGGATACCTTGCAAACACAGCTACCAGAAACACTGAGAGCAAAAAAAAAAGCCGTGAATGTTGTGCCTCTACAGAAGGGTTCCTGAGGCATACCCACGGCTCCCCCGGAGGCAGGCTTACCCTGCTGAGGTCCCACAAACTCAGGGAGAAGCTCTGCCCAATGCTCTTCTGAGAAACCAGGGGTCCAGCTCTTGCTGAAGGGTGCAAATAGCGTTTAGCCAAGTGGGAGACAGCTAATTGTGACGTCTTCATTTCCTGCATTAGGCTCCCGCAAACAGATACTGCGCCGACTTTGTCAGGGTATCTGACAACGCTAACGTCTGATCAAAGGAGGTAGCACAGAGTATCAGCTGAAACTAGGAAAATACACGTTTCTGAAGGGGAGAGAGACTGGCTTTCTAGACGTATGAATACACACATAAAAGCACGTCTAACCCCAGGTTTTCTGTCATGTTGCAGACCGTGACACGGCTAGGTTTAGATCTGCACCACACGTATTCATGTCACATGAAATGCATGCACACACAGGCCTCCCAATCAAAGGGGGGTTTCCCAGGACAGAAGAAAAGACCTGAGACACCATGTGAGGTCTGTTCGGGCAGTCAGCAGCCCACACCAGATGCCCACAGCCAAGCAGGGGAGATAAAGCCAGGTTGGCCGGCGATACCACGGCCGCCCTTTCTGGTTCCACGCAGGGAGCTATCAAGTGGCAAAATATGTTCCCTATCCCATTCCTCTCTTGTTTGTCTGTGCGAAGCAACACAAAACCATATGCAGGCTTTCACTGTCAGTGTAAGCCATATTATTCTTGTAATTAAATCCAGTTCCACAGCCTAAGAGCTAGTCTTCTTCCCTTCCCCCTTTCCCCGCTCCTCTCTTCGCTCCCCTCACCATTTGCCTCTCTGCAACCTTGTTTGCGTTTACATGCTGTGTCATTAAATTCCAGAGCATTAAACGCTGCAGCCTCTCTCTCTAAGCACTGACGCGCTGCTTTTTAGGCTGAAAATTAGACACGGGGTTAATGTCATTCCTGCAAGGACTCTGCCTTTTATTTTTCTTTACATCCAACTCAAAGGATGCTTTTGGCAGCTGCTTAGTGGAAAAAGATCATGTTTGCTCTCCGCTTCCTCCCTGCGCTCCCCCTTTCTACACTCCCACCCATCGGCCATAAAACAACACAGCCCAGCCAGATCCCAAACCAAAAACAAGACAAAGCACCCACACAGCCCCCACTTCCATTCAGCAGACACGGGACGCTCCCGGCTAGCCCGGGCTCTACAAGTAGGCCAGACAGAAACAAACAGAGTAAACAAAGACTATCCTGCCCAAGCAGAGAAGGGCTACAGAGAGGGATGCCTTTCATTAAAATGCAAGGCAAGGATACGAGCGCACCGCCAGCCAAAAGCATCACTGGAGCTTGCGAGGAGTAACAGGAGGAAAGCAACACATGATCACGCCGTTGTCAGGACCCAAACCACATGTAGCCCAACGGCAGGCAGGGCACAACCGCACATCCTGCCTACCAAGGACCAAAGCAAGGTGGCCAACCACACACGGACCACCACCCCAAAACACCGGCGTCGCCCGCCCCGGGGCTGCCACGCTGCTCTCCGGAAGGCTGGGTAGGGAACAGTGCCCACAGGTACAGTACCAGGCGACCAGAGCCGTGCAAATGTCAGAGCAAGTGACATTTAGAAACAGCATAGCTGCCTTTTTAGAAAGGGGATGGGAAAGGGGGAGGAAAAAAAGCACAGCACAGCCATAGCAACAGGTCAAGTGTTTGCCGCGGTTCTTTGGCAGGAAGGGCAACGCGGCACGTGTGCCTTCTCGGTTTTCAGTGCATTTGTCACGTAATAAAATCATTAGCCTGGGAATTAAAAGGAGAGGTTTGTTTATTTTTTTCCCTGCAACCTGCCGCTCTGAAGCCTGTGCAGATCCGTGTGTGAAAGTTCGTGCCGCGTATACCCTCGTGTCTCCTCTTAGGCGGCTATCGCAAACAAACCTCATGTTTTTCCACAGATTGGTAGGAAAAAAGCAGTATGTGGGGAGGCAGGGGAACAGTCAGGAGTTTCTAGCAAAACAGTGGTCTGTCTGCTGCAAGCCCACTCTGTTACTGGGAAAATTGAACACGCTGCTTTTTTTAAACAGCCTAATCATATTTACTATTACATCAGACTTACCCACCACAAATTGTTCTCATGCAATGGAAGAATTTTTAATCTAATATCTTGGACTCGGATAATTTCCCAGCTGCAGAACTGCAATAATTTCCTATCTTCCCATTTTTGAGATAAGCCGATTAACTTGGATGTGTTTTAGTTTCAGGGTGTGATTACCTTCCTTTATTGTACTTGAGCAAGAAGGGGTGACTTACAGTAAAATAACTTTGTTTTCCCCAAGTCAGCTCTTAAAGTCTGCTTCTCTCCGATGGAGATAGGCCTTTCCTGTTGCATTTCCCTTAGCCCCTTAACTTTCAGCACTTCCTCTTCCTCTCTCAGAGACGCTATATTAACAGCAACTCTTATTTTACTGAAAGAAAATGCACTGTTCGAGAAATTTCTGAAATAATTCTTTCCAAAAAAATCTCATGGAGAAAACATTTTCTTGTTTAAAATACATTTGAAAGTTTATTAAAAACCTCACAGCCCAGCACTATTGGTCAAATCCTGCTTGCATTGTTCATTTGTTTTCAGGTACACTTACAGAAGAAGAATAGCAAAAAAAGGATGATACGGCCTGATGCTCTGTTCATTTATACAATGGAGCAAAACAGGAAGCCCTGTTCACTTCAGTAGAACTGATTTACACTCAAGTAAGGGAGAAGACAAGCAAATCCTTGAATTTATTCCACTAGAAATTGAAAAATACTGCTTACTCCTACAATTTGAGAGTTTTATTGAGAGCTTTTTATATTTAATGTTTTTTCTTCAATCCCCAGGTCCTAGATTTACTTGAATATGTCAAAGGGAATCCCTCTCCTGCTTTATTTTTTTCCTTAAGTTTCCAGCAATCATATTCTAGGAGGAAAGCCTGAAACCATGGAGACAATTTTTGCACAAAAAGGCTGTGTGTGTTGACCTGTTTTGATTTCCATTTCTTGTCTAGATCTCATTGTTGTGCAGGGACTTTCAACCTGTGTTGATTTGCAGGCCAAATTTGACACTGGAAATAAGTTGCACATATGCATGTTCCCACAGAGCACATAGCAATTCATTCCTCTTAGTCACCATTCATGAACTCCTATGAAATAAATGGTTCACGGCTTGAAAACCGCTAGTCTGATGATTTAACGCGTGTGATTTTAGAGTGTGGCTTGTGTGTTTTCCCTGCACAACATTACTGATAGCAAGAAGCAGCTTATTTAAAAAGAGGCTCTAAAAAGCCAGTTCAGTGAAAATACATGACAAGCATGTGACTGCAAGAACTTCTTGACATTGTAGATGTAGCAACAGAACAAATCAGCATTTTGCTGCTTCCTATAAAAAAGGGTAACCCCAGCCCCCAACAAACCGCTGTTCCTGCACAGCTGTGCCCCTCACAGCTAAGCCCCTAAAACCATCCGCATGGAAGGTGATGGGCAGCCTCTGGTTCTCCCAGGCTTGGGAAGGGAAAGTGGAAGCTGTCCTCTTCTGACTGCAGTGGGAACACTTGTGTCCCTGAAAATGCTCTCGTAGAGAACAGCCTGCAATATAAAAGCAGCCCTCCTATTACCAGCACGTTGCTATGGGCACTATTTCTAAGAAAGTAGCCACAGGAGCAGATCCAGAAAACATGGCAAAATATACGAAGGAAGAAAGAAAAATTACAAAGAGCCTGGGCTTATGCCTGCCTGTTCCCACTGGCAGCGAAAGGACAATAGAGAAGATAGACTGTGAAGTGTTGTAGTGCTGGACGTACAGCCTGGTGCAGCTTGTCATTTTGCATCACTCAAGTCTGTTTAAAAAACTCTGTCTGGAATTATTATTTCTTGGCACTCCAAGATACAGATTCGCAGCTACCTTCAATTTATTTATTTTTTCCCTAAAATTTAGTAAAATCAAGTTTATCTTTTCTTCATTAGCCTGTAATGAAGGCTAATGTACTCTAGTAATGAAAATTGCCTAACAAATCATAGATAACAGTTTGCAAAAACTTTCCTCTTGTATGCTGGTACAGGGCAAGCCTATCTACAACATATCAAAATAACTTACTCTCCAGACACCTTTTCCTACAACAAGTGTTAGCAGGTGGCTAATGATAACTGGATTTGGTCACCAAAGAGCTACAGAACAAGTAACTCCATGCCATCCAGCTGAATTCAAACTAGAACAGCAAGGGTGAGGTGGTCTGTTCCATACCACCAGCATCCCCTGTACGTTAAAGTCACTCTGTCAATTCCATTTCAGATGAATGAAGAGCAGATCAAGTCTACCTTTTATGCTATTTTCTAAATGAAATCAGATGTACATGTAAAACTGGTATTTAAATGGGTTTTATCTAATAATGAGTCAGATATTGACAGAACAATCACCATGAAGACCAAGGTAAGAGGCACTATATTCTCATTAATAATTCAAATATCAGCATGGATATTGATGACCAGGCACTTAAAAGAGGAAACTGGGCAGCAGCTGGAGTTAGCCTAGATTTCCTGAAAAGTTGTTGGAACACAGGAGCGATGCACAAGAAAGATCTTACTGTAAGATCCAACCAGAGAAATGGAAGCGCCTCATTATCAAGAGGTCTTGGACCCTCAGAAGCATTACTGAAATTGTGCTAGGAACAGAAACACAGCATTAGCAGACTAATGAAAGGGGGTGGGTAAGAAAAATAAACAAATGAAATCTGGAGGTAGAATCCCAATACTTCCCCTCTCTTCCACCTCCCAGTCCAGAACAGCAACACTGGGACCACAGAGCAACAACGTTCAGTGGTACCTAATTCCAGTTACTGCTTAGGAGCAAGCAACGTTACAAGCTTTAATTTAAAGGTGTACAATCAGCAAAAGCAGAAACAAACAGAAAGGCCACAGGAGCCAAAACCACTCGGAACAAACCAGTTGGGGCTAGTTAACATAATCTGCTCTGTTCACATAACTAAGTTTGTTTCACTGAGGGCATGAACTTTCTTGGAAAAGCTCAAGTATTAACAGCAGGAGTTTACACATATTCTTTCCCTCAAGTATATTTCACCCTGCAATGATTACTGCTCACATACAGTTTCTTCTATCAATTCACTCAAAAAGCTGAGTTTTGGTTGCTCTTTCCAGAACGAGATGCTTGAAGAGATGGTACCATTGAAGTGTAGGATTCCCTTCAATTCCTCCTACTTCCTATCCACTCTTGCATCACTTTTCTAGACACAAAGCAAACCATATCTTACCTCACGGAAAAAGAGCAGGTTTCCAATGAAAGGAAGAGGTGGAGGATGTCGGATCCCTACTTTGCTTAGTTTGGAGAAAGCAGATGTGGAGTACCTGGGGAAAAAAAAGGTAGTAAGTTAATTTTGGGTCTTGTCGTGATAGGACTTTCCATAGTATTTAGTTCAGATAACGTCCCTGGATTCAGAGAGGTAGAAGACACTTTCTGTGTTGGCCAAACAGAACTGCCAATGTGGTGACATTGCTCAGTAGCTCCTCAGGTCACAGAAACAAATGCAGCACACCAGTGCTTCAGAGAGGGCAAAAGAATCAATGAACTCAAGCACAGGACTGCAAACTGAGCAGTGGAAATAGAGAGCTGCTCCTCTTCTCACAGAGGGTCTTGTAAGTCAGAAGTGACTCTCCAAAGCTACGTGAGGTCACAAACAAGATCAAAACAGGCATTCGGGGTTTGACTACTGTGGCACAGCTGGGAAAGGAATGAGACAAATCTTCAGACTATTATTGTCTTCTTCCATCACTGCTACCTATACAGACCACAGAACAAGAATTCAAACTAGTCTCAGTTGTGCATGAGCCAAGACACTGTCAGTATGTTCAAGTCAGGCCTAGTATTTGGGCCAGATATGCTGATTAAGTGATTTTCCAGCTGCCAGTCAGCAAATTAAACAAAGATAAAAAATACAGGGAAACAAAACCCAGACTGAAAAGCTTCATGCATCCCTTGTTTCAGATGAAACTGTGGCATGTTGACAGGGACAATACTGAGAAAAAAGACAAAAGAAAAACCCAACCCCAAAGTCTTTTCTCTTTCTCCCCTCCCCCTTTCTTAATACAAACAATGGATTTAAGTCAGTGGACTTCAATTAATGAAACCTGAAAGAGCAGGAGCTAACAGCAGCAGCTTTGATTAGCCAAAGAAACAATAATACTGAAAACCATCATGCTGAACACTGTCACCAGGAGGACCAGGGTGAGAGATCTGTAAGATTAATAAAGGCTGTGTCTATACTAACACCTTAGCTCAGAGCAATAGTGTAGTTTTAAGGCTCTCCTCCTGCATGACGGTTCCACGTCTGGGGCAGTTTTGGCACACGCAACCATAGTTTTTTTGAGAGGAAACTGAACTTGAAGCTCTGCTCCAATCCTTCATCTCTTAGCAGGGCAGGTCTGAACTAATAAGCCGTCCTTTGAATAAGATTTGAACCCCAAGCGCAGTGGGGTTATTTCCCCAGCAAATAGCTCCAGCAGCAAATTAAATCTAGCTCAAGATAAAAACTGTGAACTGCATATAGTGTAGGGGTCACGATATCAACTGCTTTAGTCTGTCTTCAACTCATCCGAATGACCTAACAGACAGACAGCAGAAGCCGTGCCCTCAGATCCCAATGGGCTGACTCCCTCTTAATCCTAGTGTACAGCCTTGTTGACTCTGGAGACTATCCTAACCTGTTGCTACAACTTGGATCTCTCCTCCTTCAGGTCCAATAATTGACATCCCTCGTTTGAAATGCCCTACATGATGCAGGCAGGAATATGCTGGTTTAACCTAACAGGCAAACAACGCACAGCTCTTGGGGGTCAGAGAGGATGGGGGAGAGAAAAGAAGAGTTGGTGTCAGAAAATGGTCCTTTCCTCCAGCGGGAGAGAAAGGAAAGAATGATGCTGTGAAATGAAATATATAAAATTAAGAGAATTAAATCTCACATGACCAGCAAAACAGAATGGGGCTTAACTATCTAGTTAGCAGCTTTTTGTACTTTCATTTCCTGAGATTTAATGCAGCACAGTACCTATTTTCTTACCACGTTTTCTCTTCTGAAGATATTTTACAGAAATCATAATCAGAAGATACGTGTTTGATCATTTTTAAATAGCAACAATGTTCTTTTTATGGGGCAGTAGAAACCTTCACAAACACAAACCCTCTCAATAGAAATGATGTGTCTTCAGTCTACGCAAGGGCACTATTTCAGTATGACAGGGTATCATGGAATAAATGCATAGCAGTCGACATTTATTACACATTTTATACATATTATTGACTTTTTGGCTATTTAACCGCTTTTAAAAAATATAAGCGTTTTTCCTTATTGAAACAGCTAATACTCTTGGGGGAAAAAAATGTTTTAACTTCAAAACGACAAACAGCCTACACGATACATTTTCTTCCCCAAAGAGGCAATTCTTTGCTGCTGTTTGAAATCTTCCTAAAGAGTCTTTGTGTCATAGCAAAGTCCTCATCTTCTGTATGTAAACAGTGGAAAAGAAGAAAATCTCTCTCAGTGGAAACCCGTCAATTTTGCAGCATTTGATCCTGGATGTTTTCACTGTAAAATACGTGGCAGATGACAAAACACCAGGCTGGGCTACAGTTAACTGCTAACTTACCTGTAGACTGGGCACTGTATAGACTCCTCATCTTCACGTACTGCAATGTGAAACATGACTGTAACAGAGCCTTATGCTACACAAAGTAAACGGTGTGATCACCAAATATTTAAAAAGGAAGAAAACTAATGAGTACAGTGCACCCAGTTCCACAGACATGAAACCCCCAGATTCTGCAGACTCTTTATGCTGAGATGAGTGGTTCATCTTTGTCAGCTTCTGAGTATTACTGGCAGCTCGGTACAGCTGAGGATTTGCTTTCCTTTTTCCCCTCCTAACGTGGTTTTCTCTCATGCTTTTTATTCAGTTACATTTGAAGTAGCTTTTCAAAAGGTAAGGAAACATGGTTTACAATGCGATGGCAAACAGAAGGGCCGTAGTCAAGCTACACTGAAATATAACAACGAAAGGATAGGGCCAGCAGGAAAAAAAGAAATATCAATAAACACATCTAGCTCTACCCTATGATTTCACAATATTTCTGGTATTGTTGAAACATCTGCATTTTTGCAGAAAAGACAACACTATGCAAGTGCTTAAAGACGGATGGTACTGCACGCACAAAAGAAACATTGCACAGGTAATCTTGGCTTCAGCCATTTCTAATGTAAAAGCTTACGTTCTGCAACATTAAACAGCATTTTAAGAGCCGTTTTGCCCACCGCTGCAACATTTCAGCACATTCCCACCATTTTGGGTGGGGGAGAGAAAGGAAGGAGTGACACAGGGCTTCTCTTAAAAGAGAATAAAATAAAAATTGACCAGTGTAACACACGATGAAAATCAGCAATACATGAATGTGACAGCTTCATGGCACAAACCCTTGTCTTTTCAGCCAGAAGCAACCACTAACTCGAACAGGCTAATTTATGTGATTCGGCTACTCAGCACACCCATGACACACACTTGGCCGGTGACTCGCCGAGCTGTGTGCGAAGCGCAGTGGGAAAAAACAGTGTCCAGGTTTTGTTGCTGGGAAGGGGAGGTGGGCTGGAAGCTGGAAGAGTACAAACAGGCAGGGTTGCCTTGTAGGGAGTCACAACAGGGTCATCCGCAGAAGCCGCACACCTAAATGGAACAGTTCCAAGCCTGCCTTATAACCAGCAGGAAGACTCACTCCTCACTCTACCATTTAACACACTTCTGTGTTAATTTCTCACAAAATTCTCACAATTTCTCAAAAAAATTAATCTGATAGCAGGCAACCTCTTCCTGTTGCTGTGGGTGCACGCTAAGGGTAGATGGCCAGTCAATGGGCTGGAAGACCCAGGTTAAATGCAAAAATCGAGAAACAGAAGAGATATTGAGAAGTGACCAAGATGACCAAAGATATGAAATAACTTCTGCACAAGGAATAAGCAGACAGGCTATAATCATAATGCTGGAAAAAGAATCAACTGATGTGGGATACAACAAATATATTTAAATTCCTGCATGCCTTACAGAAAATAAGTAAAGAATTATTATTCACTATTAATTAAAAAAAAAATTATTAAACCCCACAAATGAATATTCAGGTGGCAGGATTAAAAATGAAGCACTTTTCCAAGTAACCAATATACTAACTATGGAACTCCTTGTCATGGGATGTTGTCTATTCCGGAAGCTTTAAAAGCTTCAAAAAGTCATTAAATAAAGTAATGAAAGGGAAAACAAAAAAAACCAAAAACCCCACAAAAATCAGCAGGTACTTTTAATTGATGAATTTAACAAATGTAAGAGACACACATGGAAAAGATTAAAGGGAAGGAAGGAAAATTAATCAAATTTATTTTCCTAAGCAGGGAACTAGTCTATAAGCTTCCAATGGCAGAATAAGAGATTAGACTGTTATAAAACCTAAAAGATAAAACCTCAGACACTTCAATTTTCTTAAGAGGAAGAGAGGAAGGAGCCTTTGTGCAAAAGGAGGGGCATGAAAAAAGATAAAACTCTGATGGGAGCAATATTTACTGGACAATCTAGCACATTCTCACTCAAAGGAGAAACATACCCTAATATTTACACATGCAGGGCTTCCTGCACAACTATTAATTTAAAACTCTGGCATTATATTTTGAACAAAGTGACAAGACATCAAAAGGAACCAGAGGAACAGCAGTAATGAAGTAGATCAATAAACAATTCAATAACTCTTTGAAGATGTTCAAATGGCCTCTCAGAGCTAGATGCTCTCTGTATATATTAAATAGGACTGTTAAAGGCAAGTTAACATGCCAAATACATTCCTGTAGGTCAGCACAGCAGATTTAAGCTCTCTGGAATATGAACTTCTCTCCACAAAACACCATGCAAAAAACAAGGAGAAAAGAGTTAAAATCAACAGATAATTAACATAAGTTGTGATGGATATATAATCATCAGAACTAGCCATCTGCCCAGCCAGGTTGGTACTGATCAGTACTACAAGAAAAGGTATTATACAGTCTACCATTAAGTGCAATCAATTTGTGTAGCAGATAACATTACAGAGCTGCCAATTCTGCATCAGAGTTCAACATACCATTGAAATTACTCCAAATTTCCCTCAATAGAGAAAGTGCGTCATTCCTTCTACATCTAAGTAATGTAAAACCTAATAATATCTGAAAGCTATAAACTAGGACACTCAGAGATAAAGAAGTGATGTTATTTAATCTCATTGTTGGGAGCTGGGAGGTGCATTATTTTGGAAGACTGAGTGGGAAAACAAAGTATTTTGCTGAGATAATGGAAATCATTCCTGCCAAACAAGAGATAATCATCGCGCATTTTCACATATTTGCCTTTATTTACATATACCCATACCAGATCCCAGTTAACACTGGGATGTATTTTGCTCACAAAGTAGCGATAATATACAAAATAATGGTAGCCTCCCCAACATGACAATTCATAAAATATACACAGATTCCTAGGAGCACTGCCTAGAAAGCACAGTCTCACCAAAACATTGATATCATCCCTGGGCTAGCTACAGAGTTGGACTTTCTTCTCTTGGCTCTTCCTGGGAAATTTTGCCTTACAAAGACTGCAGCAGGGTCACTGGAGAGCTGTCATCACACAAATCTTTCCTCTTGTCTGATGATCAGGATATTTAAGATAGAAAATCATTATCTGATCCCATTCTGACAGAGGAACACGCAGAACCCCAGTCTTGCAAGTGGGTGAGCACTGCAGCCAGACTGGATACCATCCCAGATGGATACAATCACCTCTGATTATTACCTCCAGAAAGTATACTCACAAAAAGAAAAACAAAATAAAACACAAAATTAAATCAGCTGCCCATCCCCGAAAGACAGGTAGGTCCTGAAGCACTCCCTCACAAACCAGAAGACAGAAAAATGGGGAAAGTAAATCTCTCTCATAACCCGTTCTACTAACTTTGGTCAACAAGGGTTACCAAATTGCCCTTTACTGTTACCGAGCAGTACCCCTGGTGGACACTGAGGTTTTTGCTGAAAGAAAATACACTTCGTTGTGTAGACTACCAGGCTGAGAGTAAGGAATTACTACTATTCCTAAAAAACCAAAAACAAACCAAAAACAAACAAAAACACCCCACAACAGAATATCCATAAGTATAATTTCAGTATATTCTAGAAGTAAGCTTCAAAAGAGACTTTAGCACATTTGGGATAAGGCTATCTGAGTAGTGCAATTTCATTTTCAAGCTCAACTGATCTATACTTTTTAACTATGAATTTGTAGGGTTGTAATACTAGTTTCAGAGATAATGAGAACTTCCATGTAATGCTTGTTCTCCTTAATCACTTGCATACGCTCCCAGTGTTTTAATTTTGATATAATTGCACAAGAAAAAGACAGACATTACACACTTGCACCATCTGCCTCCACAGGGGCAGATGTTTTCCAGGTGCAAAACCTAAATGACCATGGGATTATTATTTCATTGAAACACTTGCTAATGCACCAGGAATAGTGTGCAGGAAAGGCCAAATTATATGCCTGATATTAAATTTATACATCATCTATCTGCTAACAATCATTTTTTAATCCATACTGTTCTGGTCTGCTGAACAATTTTTTTAGTGTCTGTTATCTTAAGAGAACTGATAGGCTCAAGGGACTGGTTGTAATAAGGCTGCAGGTTGTTACAGTGTGTTTAAAGTTTTGGCTGTTGCTTTGATTTAAAAAGAAAAAAAAATTAGCAATGAATCAAGGCAAATTAAATGAAAAAGCCCATACAGAAAAGCAACACTCTTCATCATGCTCCAGAGTAGCCCTGGGAGAGACAGATGGTCTGTACAGCAGGCCAATGACAGTATTTCATCACCTCTCTCAGAGTGCAGCCCCTTCACACTGGGCGGTGACTTTTCCAAATGAAGAGGCAACGAACAAGAGTCATAAATCCACAGCTTCAGCCCTTCATCATTGGCTCAACACCTTTAAACAAAATGATGGCGGTCAACCACAGAAGATTCTGCTGCCTCCTGTTAGCAACATCTATCTTTGGTAAAGGAGGTGGGACCTCCACCCCCTGTGGATGCAAAGGGTGGTCCCCTCACCAGGAGGAGTGTCCACAGCAGATCTGAGGTCCGATGCATATGTGAGGCCATACACGACGTCCGCAGGAAGCCTGGGTCAGAGCTGATAGCTAAGCTCAGCTCTCATGTCACAGCCCCACTGCCTTAACCAGAGGTTGAGTCTTCCTTTTGCTTCCTAGGACCACTGCTACCCTACCTTTCTCCAGGGCCAATTTCCTATTTCCCCTTCGCGCTTTTTATTCACATAGATATTGTGAGGCACACAGAAGAAAATGGTACCACCTCAAGGCCATAAATGTTCTTGCTTCAGCCAGGAAGACCAGCATTTGCATAAACAGGTGCATTGTTAGAAACACAGTTTTCAGAAACCATAGTAAAATTTCATAAAGGTTTTTATTCCTCACCACATAATTACATATCTTAATTTTCTAATTGGACATCTTAATTGCATAATTAAAGGGACATGAGTTTCAGTTTAATTAGTCTTCCTAATTGTTATGCAAGTTCACATCCTAGTGATGCAACTCCACTTGCAGAAAACATGGCAGCCGTTTCTGCATCCATCTCAACCATTCCTACATACCAGGAAGAATGGTATGGATGAAGGAGGCAGTTTCATGTTTAAATTGAGGGAGGAAAGTCTGCTTGGGAGCCTGATCATTCTGGCTTTTCATTGCCATAAAGGAGGTAGGCACTAGGTCACTGGCCTGTTATTTCATAGGATCAAAAAAGGGTTGCAATGCTACGGTGGCTGCATTCCTGAAACGTTATTGAGCATACACATCAAGTAGTGATAAGCTGTGCAGGAAAATCCAAGCTGTATTCCTACTAGTGCATACGTACCTCAGCTGCCTTTCATTTTTTAATCCATGCAGTTCTGGTCTATCAGACAACATGCTTGATGTCTGTTACTGTTGTAGGGAACTGGTTGTAGGGTTCAGGTCTTGTACCACATTCCTCAACAGCAACAGTATGTTCAGAGTTCCTCGGTGCTGTTATGACCCAGCCAGCACAAGGGCTGCACAGAGTCACACCATACCAGGGAAAGCCCTGGGAAAGACCAAATTGCTTCTAGAGGCTCAATGCCTCCCAGTGCTTTTGGGCCCAAGACATCTTCCTTGACTGAAGGCGAGGTGAGGAACAGAGTCCTTCCTCCCTTTTTGAGACCAACCCATCAGCATGCATAAGGCAGGATGGCAGACACCAAAGCATAGACTAAAAGAGTTACTGGAACAAACGTCCAAGTATCTTCCCCATTTGTAGTCTCAAATGAGCAGCCCTGACAGACTGCAGGGACAATTCATGTCCCTTTAGACAGTTCTGGATAACTGCAGACAGACCTTATAACTACACAGCACATGAAATGATTATGTTATGTATTTATTTTTAAGTTAACACCAAGGGGCCATCATCCATCCAGTGCACTGAACACGGCAGAGGTCCTGCCGACCAGAAACAGATGTGATCAGAGCACCATTTCATAGTGTACAGAGAGCCTGAATTAATGGTACGCAGCCCAACTTTGTTCTGGCATTTCCTAACTTGTGTGTGCTTGACTTTACAACCTCAATAATGTGCCTTTAATGCAATTTTCCGTGCAAGTTCTCAGGTTTTTTAAAAGCTCATTAAAAATCCATCACGTTGCATCCTTTTGCATCCCCAGGGGTCATCAAAAGACCTTAGGACTATGGCAGAGACCTTTGCCAAGTGAGCTAATGGCAGAGCTGACAGAAGAAGCAGGTCGTCTTTCACGCAAGGGAGCTGGGAGGCACAGCCTGCCAGAGGCTCTCGCTAATACTTCCTCAGAGAGAAAACAAAATCATCAGAATTGAAGAGTTCCTAAATCAAAATGCTAGGCTCCTTGCGGGGTGCTGACAACCTCACCAGTCAGCCCTCCTCTGGTCCTCTGGCAGCACCGCCCCATCCCTGCTCCTTCTCATCCATGCACCTGGCACCACCCCAGCCCCAATCTCCGCTTCTCACTTGAGCAGACCTGCACTGCTCCCCTCGCCCAGCCCCTGCCTCACCTCCCGTCGTGAGCTCCCCAGCCAGTCCCTTCCCAACACAGTCCCGTGCCATTTTGTATCAGCCATTGGACATCCTCCACGCAGCGCTTCATCATCCCAGGACCGCTGGCACAAGTCTCCTCCTTTCTTATCACTTCAACGCCAACAGCACACAACCTTTCCCTCCTCCCTGGCAGCGCTGCACACAGGTGGTGGTCGAGTCGAGGGGAAAAGGGCTGGCGGAGAGGCGAGACAGGCTCCCCGCTTGCAGTTGTGCTGCCCAAGCCTCACTGATGCTATCGCATGGGGGATCCATTACAGAAATGCTTTTCTCCATCCCTGTAATTGCAGCAAACCAAACCGCTCTCCGGGACGTGCTGCCTGGTCAACCCTCAGCACAGACAAAGGATGTGAATATGTTCAGCGAAGACAGAATCAGAAATATTAGCTTAAAAATTATATTAAAACATGAGATTCCAGTGAATGTATGCTAACTGCAAGTTTTCAGCCTTACAATTTGCCCAAATTTGCATGAGAAAGGCAAAAAGTCCATCCATTGACAAAAAACACCTCCTTTCATCAAATATTGAATCCCTGCATAAAAGCTAATATAAAAATCAAACGCCACCTCTAAAGACTAATAAGTAAAGAAAAATCAAGAAAGATCCCAAAAATAAAACAAGCAAACCACCATTTTTCTTTAGCCTTTTTCTCAGACATGATGGAGCTCATTTTAACTGAAATTTCTCAATATTTCCTTATATTAGGAAATATATAGGCAAACTTAAAGCAGACACCAGCCCTGGAAAACTTCAAGCCCAGCTACTCAGAGTTTGATAAAGCAATACACAATCGAAAATAGAGTTTCTAAGGGGAGCATCACACAACCTTAATTTGTGGTGCTCTCAGACCCACCTGTAAGTAAATATGCCAAATTAAAAATAAAGCAAGTGTTGGCTCTCAGTCTGGGAGCACGCATAAAAACCCAGCTCATAGCTAGTTATTTTATTCAAGTTCTAATCCATTATAGTAGAGGGGTGACAATGACAACATTGTCTGACCCTTAATTACAGGAAAGATGCTACAATACTGTATATACCAGACAGCCTATGATAAACTTGAAATTAATACTGGAAGCTCTGCCTGCTTCCCCTCACTTGAAAACTGGGAGTACTCTGATACCACAAGGAGAAAGGATGCCTCTTCATTTTTCTTTTCTTGCTCAGCTTTTCATTCCTCTGTTTCTCTCATTTTCCATCAATCCCAATAACAAATAAAACCCACCAAAAATTATTAAATTACACTTCACACGCATTTCATTTCCACGTGGTTTGGGTACAAAGGAGGCACAAACACCTCTGGAAAAGTGATCCCATGCCCTGGCAGGTGGCTGAACCTGCCACACGAAGCAGCATAGAAGGACCCACTGGAAGCGAGAATGCTTCAGGGAGCAAATGATAGTCCACTGCATCATGAAATAGCACTGGTGTTGGCTGCAAAACCCCAGAATTAAACAAGAGAAGCTACCATCTAAATAGTGTGAGTCCAGAGCTCTGTGTTTTACTGCATGATTTAATACCACTAGTATTAAAGTGAAGGGTATCCAGAGCTCCCTTCATGAAAAGCAGCAAAGCACTGTGGTCACCAAGGAACAACACCATTAATTCCTGAAGGGAAGAAGAGCCAGTCCTTCCAATCTCAAGGGTACTGCACACAGACAGCAAGTGGATGTACAGAAGTGGGGTTCAAAGGCTTACGGAAATACAGAAAATAAACTCAGCCTCTTCTTTTCTTTTGCACCTTATTCGCAACTTCTTGAGTACCTATGGACCGACGAGTTGAGCCCAGAGGAAAGAGGAGTAACTCGGTCCTTTTCATGACGTGAATTCATCATGTAAGAGACAAAGTAGACAGAGCAAAGAATGTGTTTAACTTTTATTCCCTCCCCTAGCACTAGCAGAATACCCTTTTAGCAACCATGGGCATGAGACAGGAAGAGCCGTGAAATTATTTCAATCACCTCTCGGTGTGCTTGAGCAGTCAGTCACCATCACCAGCCTGAGTAAGCTATCACGGGCCACTAACAAAGCCTGATACCTACTACAAAACAGAAGGTAGCTGAATAGATGCCAAACAAAGCCAAAGGAAAAGCAGAATTTCAAACAGACTGGATGAAAGGATCACAGGAAGCAAGCTTCAAGGAGATTCTCTGAACTCGAAAAACTGCCTCAAAAAAGTGGGCTCAAGTGTTGCTCCCAAGTGCCATCCAGATTAAAAGCAAAACAAAAACAACTGGGGTTTCCTGGAGCTCTGAATCACCCGTTCAAGCCGTAAGGAGACCGAGGAAGCGACTACATGCAGGAATAGCAACACAGCATACACTAAAAGCATCAAATCCAGAGCAGAATGGACTGAAAGGTATTTTCCTTTTTTAATCACTGAAAAATGCAGCAACACCGTGCATTACTTGTAAAACAGCAGGTTGGACCTGGGATCCCTGTCTGGGATTCAGACAGAAATATACTTTTTAAGCTGACATGTTCCTCTCTGGGCTGCTGGTTACAAAAAAAGTGCTTGTTGCACATTATCTCATCTTCAGACTGCACTTTGAAGTCCATTCTGGCCATTCCTCCATGACACAGACAAATTCCAGCCCTTAAGAATAATTCGCTTAACTTTATAAAGAAACCCTTGTTCAAGCCAGATAATTTTCATGTAGAGGCTGACATGGAAATGGCTTTCCTGGAACAGAGTTGGTTTGCATTACTCGGTGCCATAGCACATGACAGCTTACTCTGCAGCCTGCTTGTCTGGATCTTCCATAATCCACACAGCCGCCGTCCTCTTCTCCGTGAAGCAGCCGTGCACATGACAGGAAGAGCTCATCTTAATGAAGCGTCTTTGCTCTTGCATCCGTCCTCTTCCCTCTCGAATGGTTTATCTGGCAGGCTCCTGGATGCAATTTGTAATCATTGCGCTCTGCTCACAAAGGAAAGCCCATTGCCGTTGCCTGTTCCTTTGACTCCAGGGTTTTTAACATCTGACATACTGTTGCATGAGTCACGTAGAAATCCGTGAATAATCGTAGGAAACTGCTGAAGAGCCCCTTCGTGGTGTCTCTCAGAGGACCTGCTACCGCACCCCTGTCCCAGCTCACCCTCTCTCCTTCAGTTAAACAGTCTCAAACGCTCCTGGCACATGAAAGCAAAACCCTTCAACCCCTCAACAGCAAATTCGCTGAGACAGCGACCATCTTTCCATTACACCGCACAGCCTTCATGCGCGCAGCGGAGCCCTGATCTTTGACATTTCCCACTGAAATGAAGACTAAAGTGGAGGGAAGTCTGCGCGCTGTCATGCGATTACTTTTTAACTACCACAATGAACTAAAATTCCACAGGGAGGTAACGACAGTGAGTCACTACCATGAGCAATTCACCTTCAAAGAGAGGCAAGAGGAGAGCTGAAGCCCAGAGCAGGTAGTTTTCTTCACCCTCTCTGCAAGCCCCTGGGTGCAGATCAGTGATGTTTTCCAGAGGCAGAACAAAGAAACTAGATGCTGATACACAGAGGCTTTACAAGAGATTAAGAAGCTGATAAAAATAAAAGGACTGACAAGAGAATTGGGTTCGAGAGCAGAAGAGAATAAGAGCAAGGCACGACACAAATCACAGAAATCTTCCTGGCAGGAAGAAAGAGGCTTTTCAAGAGTAAGGAAAGGGCCACTCAGCCAGACAAAGTCTCAGAGAAGTCGTGTACTGGAGGTGGGATGCAGGATCTCAATGCTCACCTTGAGCTACACACAAGGAAGAGACTCTGATGCAATAAAATAGGTTCGTTAATTATTACAGTTGGATTTGTGTATTTCTTGTGCTAACTAAAACAATGGGGTTTTTTAAGGCTCATTACAGATACGCATCATTATTTCCAGCTTAATTTTGCCTCCAAGGAGCTAACCATAAGACATGAAGCTGAAGGACTGAAGGCAAATACCTTTACTTATCACCAGGGACTTTGAGTTTACTGCCTGTCCTAAGAGAAACTAGACTGGAAGATCCAATCATGGCAAAAAACCAATGGATAGAAATCTCAGAACTGGAGAAACATGAAAAAGACACTCAGGAAAGCAATAGCACAATCCACTCAAACCAAGTAAAGTATAGTAGTGCACAAATCTAATATAACGTGTGCCAAACATGGCAACCTGGAAAAAGGTGACCCTCGCTGGCCACTACCAGAGCTCTGAAGATAAGCATTAATTTTAATGTCTCCCCCAAGTGGTAAGTGAAACACTGTGAAAGCCCAGATAAGGTTATGCATTCCCATACTGGCATATCACACTGCATAGCAGCTGCTTTAGTTAATTACTCTGTCAATACACTGGGAATAGCTAACTCAAGCTAAAATACTTTTGAATTCTTTAGGAAACCATACTTCTATATTTATGTATACATCCATATATGTACATTCACGTGCATGCATACAGACAAACTAAATCTGTTCATTCCCCCACAGAACAAAATGGATACCTAACAATTTTGCACGTTTTGGATACCATTCATTTTCCACAAGGGGTTCTGTACATCATTCATGCTTTTATTCACTGAGCATCCATTTTTAATATGCATCTACCCCTTGAGGATGCATCTGCAGCAGAGGCGTGTTAAGATGACACTCTGTGCTACAGAGCATCCACACTACCCTGTTTCAGAAAAGGCTGTTTTCCTCCTCCTTGGGAAGCTCTCCTACTGAACAACACTCAAAGAAAGCCTAGTGTGCAAGGCTGAAGATTTCCTACGCTACGGTCCCACCAGTTACAGTTAGTTTTGTTCTCTTCCACTGTTTGGGCTGCCCACTGGTGAACCTAGCCGTTCTCAACTCTTCTTACTTCAAATCCATGCAAACAGCCAGAACCCACCCATGACTACCACATTAGCCTGGGGACCCGCGAGTTGGTGTAAAGCCTCTCTGCTGTTGCAATTTCCCTGTCCTCAAGATGAAATAGAAAAAGGTAACAAACCTTAAGGATTCCTTGAAGAGGAAAGAGGAAAATGGAAGTTATGTGAGGAAGGAATCAGGTGGCTGCCTACTTGAAGTCATTTATGAGATTGATTGGTTTTACTTTTGCATCCACAGGTATCAGTATTTAGACAAACAACCCTTTCAAACCCCATTTTTCTTAAACTTATTCAATAGAAAAGTTACAATTTGTAACTGAGGAAGAAATGAAGCAGCATACTGCTGAAGGTGAATGTTTTCAAAATTAAGTAGCATTACATAACATATGCCTTAAAAAATGGCTAAGATGCTCTGTAGTAACAATACTGATTTTTAACAAATCCTGGAACACTAATGCAACTCGGAGCATTTGAAGGACTGCCAGCATAATCCTGAAACGTAAAGGGACAAGAGGAAAGCAGAGTTAATAAGTCAATTAGCCTGACATCATCCTTACAGAAAATAATGGAACTATCAATTTGGGATGCCATCAACAAGGCATTTGAGGAGAGGCTAAAAATGTAATTAATGCCTTTCAGTATTGTCAAGTCTTTCATTTTGGGCTGGGTTTTTTTTTTTTGGCATGGGTATAGGTATGGTTGATAAATACACCTCTTCCAATTGCACATACTTGGGCTACTCCAACATGCTAGAATCACTAGACCACACAACATCTTGCCTAAAAGACCTCACACAACACAGACAACTAATGTGACACCAAAGCAGACAAGGCTCAATTCTTGGCCCCAAAACATGGCTGATAACCATCAGGTATTAATCAGCAGGACTCTTACTATGAGAAGTTACAAGGATCATTTCTTATTCACTAGCAAAAGGAATCATGAGTTACAGCCATGAAAAGCTGACCTCGGATTTTCTGTTCTAAGGAATGCCTCCGCAGGCTTCTCTCTAGCACCCTGCTGCCACAGAGCCATTGGAGCGACCATGGGATTTGATCCTTGGAAATCCGTCCTGGCAGCTGTTTGATAGTTGTTGGGCATCACACCACCAGCAATGGTCCTGCTCACCTGAGCTACAACAAACCCATCCTGGCCATGGCATTTATATGGGTACAATCCAGCCAGCCGGTTACCTCTTAGAGCAGGGCTGCAGGAGGCAGCTGAGACCATCTGAGAGGTCACTGCTGCTGAAAAAAAGTTGTTCCCTTCCCCACACTACCCACCTCCATATATTTCCTCTTGCTGCTTTCCCTATGTTCATCTGACCCCTGCCTGAGCCGATGCAGCCACTAAACCAGAAAACCAACCCAGCAGAAATGAACTTATTTTGCTGGTGCGTTTGTATCTATCTAGAAGGAGAGGGAAGGGTGCCCATGTAGTTAGCCAGATAGATCTGCTGAGGGGTCAAATGAGTGCTGGAGTCAGCACCAGCAAGTGGGTGATGGGAAGGGGAATATCCCTTTTGGCAGCTGCGAGCGATTAGGTCACCTCAGTCACTATGTGAAATGTTTCCCTTAGACACAGTGGCTCTAAAGCTCTTTCCTGGCACAGTTAACCACTGACACAAAGATGGGTAGGATAGCACAGAGCAAAAAAGACGGGCTGCAGCTACAGAACAGGGAAGTGAAGTCATCTGGCAGCCTGATGATACATTTAGAAAGGAGAAATACAGATCACACCTCCAGGATGGATGGCTCTGCTGCGAAAGGTCACAGACATGTCCTCGGTCACTGCTTTGTTTAGAGCTGGAAGCATTGCTGATGGGGCTAGAAGCACCAACATAATCCTCAGGGGTATAAAAAGGGGCTACCAGGCAGGAGCAAGGAAACAACCTTGAGGGCAACCACGTGCCTGTCCCGCCGCTGTTCAGGAAGAGGCATGGGAGTACTGGGTGCAGCTCAAAGGATGCTTGTAGAAAGCGATCTAAGGATGGGGAAGAAAAAATAAAACCAACTTTTAAGTGGGAAGCTTAAGGAGCTCGGTTAGTGCAGCATATTGAACAGAAAGTTGAGAGGTGCCTTGACTTCTGCCTGCAAATACTTACATGGGAACAAGCTCTGACAACAAGCAGCTTTCCATCCTCCTTGACAAAGACAAAACACTCACAGAGCTGGGTATAGACACTACAGAAATGTAACCCCAAATTCAGATGCCATTCCTTGGGATGGAGGGCACGTAAAGATTAAATCAGTGTACCAGGGGAGCTAGTGTTCTCACTACACCTTTCAGCTTTTAGAAGGGGTATCACCTTTTTTTTTTTAAGGGGGTAAAGAAGAAAAAAAAAAAAAAAAAAAAGACAACCAAACAAAAACCCAATCCACACAGCTCTTGCCTTTACAAAGTCTAAAGGAAAATGCACAGCCTGAATACACAGGAAATCAAACTAGACGGAAGCGTAGCTCATTGTGGTCTATAAATAAACAAGCAATTAACTATTGCTTTAATTGTTGTTTGCTATCAATGGAAGAGGGACTATTTTCCTCCTCTTCCATCAAGGAAGGATTTGTGCAACTAATACAAATCAGTGACAAAGTCACAGAACTGGCCCCTTCCACGCCAATACAGTCACGCAGCCAAAGACAGCAACAAAAAGGCTTTGCTTAGAAATTGCCCACAGCTTATCTGCAAAGACAAATACTTTGCCTCTTTAAATGGGAGCCTAAGCAAAGATACAAACCCAGCTAACAACTAGCCAAAAAGCCCCAGACATGTTTAGGCTTTTTTATATTGAAAGGTTTATTAGAACCTAGCACTTAGCTTTTACTTTAGCACCTGATCCTACCATGCAGCTCCATTAAACACATTTTAGAGTATGGAGCTTCCTATCTAAAGACACGACAAAGACCTCTATGAGTAAAGGCAAGTCTCCCTTCCTTGTACTGTATAAAGCCTATTTGGGAAACCAATCATGCCATAAGTTTTCCACTTAAAAAAAAAAAAAAAAAAGAATCATAATAATTAAAAAAACACATGCAGCTATTGTGAAAAGTTATCTTTTGAAGGAAAGGGAAAAAATAACAAAAGAAGGTCTTCTACACATGCAGGAGAGAATGTCTATGATTAAAAGGCACGATCACAGACAGAGACGCAAGACCACAACATAGTCACTTTTTTAGAACCTTACAACGACAGTTCAACACCGTTCCAGGATTTTGTGCAACCCTCTGGATGCACAGAGGGATGATGTACAGATGTACAAAAAGAAGACCACATAAAGAATGGTTTACAACTTACACTAACTGCCAGTAACTTAAAGCGTCTTTCAAGGAAGGAGGAAAAAAAGATGCAAAACCTACCATTTCGAAGTCAGCGCACCCAAACACATTTTCCAATAAGTAGAGCACTTTTTAAAAGACCTATCAATATAGTGAGCCTCTAACCAAGTCTCTTGCTCAACATAAACTGAGAAACAACTCACTGTTCTAATCTCATCCTAGATACTAGACCTCAGAAGGTATAACCTCAACTTCAAAACATGAGCATCCAAAGGAGACCACATGTCCTTCAGCAACCATTCTCACACTAGTTTACCACTCTATGAGATGCAGGCAGGCAGAATTCATTATTTCATTAGCAACATATGAAGCACCTGAGACTTCCTAATATGGGCAGGCAACCTGTGGGCTTAAATCTCCTGAAAATTAAAGTTGTGCTATTTCCTTGTCTCAGATCAGAGCCAGAAGAACAGTTGCCTTTTTGATTCTGGAACAAGCCTATTTAGGAATAGTTGTATTTTACAGCAGAGCATAGCCCTTTTTTGTGTGCGCACAATTTGCCTCCTGTTGCCTGACCACTGGAACAGGCTTCCACATGCTCCCTACTGCAGCTTTTCTTCCCATGTAGCAAAGCAGTAAAAGATGGACCTGTGGGGGTAGGAACCAGCATTTGAGAAGGAAAGAGGAAAAGAAAGAGAAGAGTTTTATGGCAGTACGTGGTGATGGGATAAAATTTGGGGACTGGGTTACCTGAAGTGCTTGTGACTGAGCTTAGACAAAGAGGCTTTTACAGTTAGAGCTGCTGGCACATTGGCAAAAGGGCAGATGAGTATTTTACTTGTCTGCACCTGGTTGGTGAAACCCTGAAACGAATAGATGGGAGATGACTCAGAGGCCCTTATGAAACATCCTCGGACCAGTCATCCGAGGCTACGGTGGTTCCTATTGTTCCATTAGCAAGTTGTGGCTGGCGAAAAAATAAGTTGCGCGTCTCTAAAATGGTGCAAGCACGTGGTAGTTTTTGTTTGCTTTTAAAGATATTCTAGTGCTTATGAAAGATGGTATGTGAGCTCAGGCAGCCGAGGCACCCTGAGTACACAGTAATTAAGAGCGTCCATGTTAACTGTTCAGACATCTCCACCTTGCCAGTGAATTGGCCGTGGTCCTGCTTCTGTTCAAGCAGCAAAACAGCAGTTCTGCGCACAACTGGTACTCCACAACTCTCGGCTTACACAGCTCTTAAACAAAACAAACTTTCCTGGATTTAATTAAAAAACAACAAGAAGTAACCCAGAGGCTGCATATTCCACATCACATTATCCTCACTTATTAGAAATGTATTTCAGTGTTTCCCTCGTTATTAAGGAGCGAGATTATGGAGCTTGCATCGCTGCCTGCAGCCACGCTTTTCAAACTTGGGTGTCAAAAGACAAAGCTCCTAAATCTACATTTAGCTACTCAAATAAAGGGGCTCTATCTTAGCTAGCCATTGCACACAAATTCTCCAGAAACAAAGGGAAGTTGCAGGAACCCAACTTTTTCTAAAGAAAAAAAGAAATCATCACGTTAGGTACATGGAAGTGTCCAACTGTAGACACCCGAGGATAGCAGAGAAAAGAAGTTTTGACCACAAAGATCAGAAGAGTCACAGTGACAGAAATGCCCAGCTGAAACTGTTAGCAGCTGTACCAGGAATGCCAGGAAGAAATAACAGTACATAGGAGCGGAAAATAGAACAGAAGAAGGATGAGACAATCAATGATGGATTCGTTAAGTGTGTATCTTAGAAAGGGGGCCAGAGCTTTCAGAGAGCCCAAGGAACAGAGTGCCCCATCTCACCAACACACAGACCCGTAGATCAGCCCCGAGAAACGCCGAGTCAGCAAGAGGCAGACTGTTGCACCTCTGCTGGGTGCCTTGCAAGGCAACAACCAAACTGTTGGGTTTGCCCTACCTGTTTTGTGTATAAAATTTCTTTAGCCCTCAAAAGCTCTAATTTGAAGAGCAGACACAATTCTCACACAGCTTAGACACACAACTGTCTGCACAATTTCACCAAGTGCCTGCCTACACGAACCCCTAATTATTTACACTGTGATGTGTAATTACTCAGTCTGAACATGTAGTAATCATAAATATGTGAATGTTAGGCATACTTCATACAGGCAATAGCATCCCGTGTTTGTACGCTGGCAAACCTCTAAGTATAACTAAGATCATAGCCTGAAACAGGCAAGCAAAATAAACAAAAGATTTAGTGTATATGTCATTTATCCCGGGACCTTACATGAAAACAGAAAATTCCTTTCTAAAATATATAATCAAATGGTTTCTGTGTTTTTTCTTTTAAATAATTGGACACAGCGCTTCCATGGCCCACACTAATGACAGAAATTGAAGCTCATTATTCAAGCCTGCTGTGATCGATATAGAGAAAACATGAGGACAGTCATGAGCAGGCAGTCCTAGCACACAATTTTTAAGGTCAGTGAAAGTTATTGTGTTATTTCCTAGAAAAAAGGACATTATCAGAGAAATAGAAATGTGGAAATGGAGGAAGGATGCAGGCAAGAAATATCACTGTGCACATCTCAGCACACCTAAAAAGTCTTTCATGTAGTTGAACCTCACATTTGCAAAAATCTGGAACTACTCAAACACAAAACGCAGCATATAAAACAGGGTTAACTTAACCCGGGCATGAAAAGTCTGGCTAAATCTACAACAGCCAAGTCTCATCCATCTCTTTCTCTTATTCTGAGTATCAGAAAGATTGAAGTGTTAATAGCTGTCTTATTGACTCATTACCTTACAGTTTTTTAAATCTGCATAAAAATAGATTTCGAAAAAATCTCTTATTCAAATCGAGCACATTTGACTGCAACTACATCAAACAGAGTCCCAGTTTTATCAGAGATATGCTGCTTCATGTCAGTTAGTTGACACAACCACGCGTCTGCCTCCGTGCTAAATACATGTGCACGCAGGGAGGAGGGGGAGAGAAAGGAGGAGAGCACAAGCCCGTATGCAAACATGCTGTTATCTATTTCTTTCCAGTTGGAAAAAACTGTTAGCACAGCTCAATCAAATCTATTCAAAAGAGCTAGGGACTTGTTCAACCACCCCGTTTCAACAAGCTCTTTATCCTGGGCCTTATCCCAAACGTGCTGAAGACCATGGGAATTCCTCCACCGACCTCAGTGGGGTTTGGATCAGACCCACTCTGCAAGTAATATCTCATTTGGTATGATTGTGTTAATTGGCTGTAGTGCTGGAATATAAAGTATGGCAGAGCATGAGAAGGGCTGACAAAATGTGACTTACGGAAAGCAGCAGCCAGGCTTGAGCATGATAAAGGCAATATTAAGGACTTTGCCATTGCTGTACAGGCGCCAGTGTGATCAGGGGTGAAGCATGTAAATTTTTTATAGAATCATAGAATCACCAGGGTTGGAAGGGACCTCTGGAGATCATCTGGTCCAACCACTCTGCCCGAGCAGGTTCACCCGGAGCAGGTTGCACAGGATGGTGTCCAGGTGGGTTTTGAATGGCTCCAGAGTCAGGGACTCCACCACCTCTCTGGGCAGCCTGTGCCAGTGCTCTGCCACCCTCAAAGGAAAGAAGTTCCTCCTCATGTTTAGATGGAACTTCCTATGTTCAAATAAATAATAAATAGTTATAGTGAACAATTTGTAAATTATTTTGTATAATAATTATTTACTAAAAAAAAAGTAAATAATGTGTGCAACATGAAGGTCACTTTTCAACTACCAAATAAGTGATTTAACCCGCTTCTTAAATTTACTGTGACTACACTGACCCTGTTCCCAACACCCCCTGCTTTGCAAATGCTTTAGTGGATGCAGAAATGGGCAACACCAACACTTCAGCTTCACTGCCATGCTCAGCCATATTCCAAATCAAGCTGAAGAAGCCCTTTTAGCTCTGGCCTTCTGTGATGGATGAACATCACTGTGCAAGACCTTGAGAGCGGTAATGTCCGCTGTGGATTTGCATTAAAAAACTGCGTTGTCCAAGTTGTCATACTGTATTTTATCAATTAATGTGCTACGCTTGCTGTTTCTAAGGGCTCCGTAGAGCAGCGATCTCCAAATCTTTTTGATTGTGCAACCCTAACAGTAAAATGTTTTTAGCACACACCCCCAATATATGTATATGTATTTATTAATAAATTATATACATGTAGTACTGTACTAATAAATTTTGTACATTACAAAGCATACACCAAAGTAGAAATTAAGTAAGGGTGAGGTGAAGATGTAGTAAAGTGGGTTTTTTTAACTAATGGTACAAAAAATATATTTTTTTTTCCCCTGCGCTCAAATGGATTTTCTTGCGCATTCCTTTGGGTGCACGCACCCCACTTTAGTGCCACAGAGGACCACTCTATGGAGGTGCCATAGAGGACTCAGATACGTTTCCTTCCACATTGCCAACGACATTTCAAAGTCCTAAACTTTTCCACGCAGAGCCTGGCCTGTTCTTCAGGCAATGAAGGCCTATGAGTGCTGGGTAGCACAACAGATGTTTGCTCCCTGCATCTGCTGGTTGTCACTGTATCACACAACTGCTCAGTGCTTAGTTTCGGCAAGGCTGTCCCCAAATTTCCAGTTGCAATCAGTGAATCAAAAAAACCCTCCCCTTTAACACAGGGGTTTATATTCTGAAAAAAAAAAAAAAAAAATTAAGTCTTCTCATCTTTGTTTTTATGGCTAGAGAAATCACAGAACGCTTTCCTACATCTTTCACTTAGCCTCTCTTTGCGTCTCCCCTCCTTTCTGTCCTACTGGAGACATCAGTGTTCCCATCCACCTTTCTGCCCCTCTGCAAAAGTTTTCACAAAATCTGGCCACCAAGCTGAATTTTTTGGCTCCTTTGCCTCTTCCTAACAACACCTCTTACTGGTCTCCTAAAAAAAAATTTCCTCAAATTAATGAGTTCTGAGGCATGAAGGCAAGGACACGTGTTACTGAGCTTATTCACACAGGGGAGCCAAAATCACCTAATGCGGCAGAGCTTTAAAGCTTTATCAGTTTATGAAAAGGCTTAGGGGATAACACAGGTGCCTGCCATCGCAGGGGACTGGGCTCTGCATCTCAAGGGCCTCTTTTCCAGACTTACCCTGTCACCTACCTTTGCCTTGCTTACTGCTGGGCTGCACTATAAGCAGCAGAAAGCAGCAAATACGCCTTTCCTTATTTTTTGACAGGCCTACCCATTCCTGTATTTCACAAGCTATTAAAAAAAAAAAAAAATCAAATTTAGAGCACCACACCTATTATCCTTTCCAGTGAAAGGTGTCCACACTCCACACTTGTCTTCATGCTGACTGCTTTCCCTGTAAGCCTTCCCCTTATTAACATCAATTGCAAATCAAACTGTAGAGGTGAAATTCATCACTGTGCAACGAGTCAGCAGGTATCCTACTTCAGCCCATCAAAACAAGGCTTACATTAAACTCTAAGTAGCGCTTAGGTCTTACATTAAGCCTTCATAAAGGGTGTGCTGCACTTTTTCTGAGTTACATTTCATGCAAACCGTAACACTAGGAAAATGCACTTCAGCACTTAGGCACTGTGCAAATAGATATCACAAGGAAAAAAAAAAACTTCAACAGATAGGCTAAGGGGCACTATATTAGGAAACACTTGAATGTTTTTTTTTCAATGCCATTTTATTCTAAGAAATTGATCGCTTTTCTGAGAAAATTATAAGTGATGTGATCTGATAACCTGTAATAAACACATTATGTTCTCAAAAACAGACCTTATCAAGTGGAAAATACCTTTAAAGCTCCTCACACTACATGAGACTCCAAATGCACGTCTTTGTCACTGACATACCAAGAGGAAAGCAATCTTAGGAAAGACCCAGGAAACCCCACTAAAACCAGAAGCCGGTGTTCAAGTATGATAGGATTTTACAGCAACATAGTTCCACTGACTTCTACAGAAAAAAAAAAACAAAAAACCAACCTAATTCGTGTCTAAGGGCAAACAAAACCATAACTGTTTCTTGAGAAACTCTACAACTCTCATACTAACTAACTCGCTGTCCTGACCAGTCTCTCCTCTTCTGCTGAGGGTTCAACCCAGAAATGTGTCTGGCCTGAGCCTGGGATAAGAGCACCACGGTGCTCTTAAACCTGTCACATCAAAAAGACTGAACCCATGCTGTTTTCATGTTCTCCTTCACACAGCCATGGCAAAAGTATGACTGTAGTACAAGATCTGTACCGACGACCAGCGCACTACATGGACCACACACCCCGCGCTGGTAAAGCCCTGCTCACTGCAGAGTAGCAACGCCACCGTGCCCAGGACCAAGTTCAGCTCTACTAGAGGAATCAGAGCACCCAAGACTTTGCCAGAAGACGACCACGCATCTTCATACTCCCTGCACATCAGCATCTCGTAGTATAGAATCATACATCAAGCCCAGTTTATTTCTCCGAGAGCAAGGAAGGAGCATTGCTATGGAAAGGTGGGACGCATCCTATCCTGGCCAGGTGGTGCTACTCTTCTGGCAGAAGGGAGGGAAAATCCACAGTTCTTTTAATAACTTCACCTCAAATTAAAATACTCCTCCATCAAAGTCTGAACTCACACTAGAAGGGTGGCACATCACTGCAGAGCTTCATATTCGTGCCCAGCTTCCAGCTGGTGATGGCAACGTCTGCCTCCATGTTGGGTCTCAGGGACTTCACTACCAAAATCCCTCACTGCCCCTTCCAGAAATGGACTCTGCTGCCCAACAACACCAGCGCAGGCTCTTTGTAGAAGGACAAATGCCCATGACAGTGCTCCAGAGTATACACAAGCAGTCTGTTTCATCTGGGCTGCTAACACTCTGCACTGGTTACTGATTACAGAATTACTGCCCCTCAGTTAATTAATCTTGCTGTCTGCAAGCAAAGGAATCTCACTGATCTTAAAATAAGGGTTTCCTGCATGTAAACTATGAGAACAGAGCAGAATACAGGAGGAGGATGTTGAGCATTTAATTTCAGTAGATCTTGTCCTTCACATAAAACTTCCACTGATTAAATTCACTGCAGACAAGATAGCACAGACACCTTTATACCAGTTCAAAATTAATTTAGACTGCTTTGGCTGTCTTTATAGGGATTGACAAAAAATTGCAAGAACGTTTCTCAAAATCACCAACAAAAACTTGCAGTTATTTTATTAATTCCGCATAAAGAACGCCAAACTTCCAGATAAACCTGGGCAGGTGTGCGTCCATACCCACAGGAACAGAAAGCTTCCATGAACTATTTTCCCTCTTTATATGATCCCCTACTTAGGTGCCAAAAAAGAAAGACTGAAACACAACAAGTATTACTTTTCTGCTCAACTGCCGATTCCCACTGCCACCTCTCCCAAGCATGCCCGGCGGCAGGAGGACCGTGCCTTTCCAGAAGGCACGGGACAGTGGTAAGAGCTGACAGCTGCATTTGCCCTTTACGTGTATATCCAGAGGGGAGCATGAGGCGTGCCATTTGTGCCAGGGGAGGTTTAGGTTGGATATTAGGAAAAACTTCTTTACCAAAAGGGTTATCAGGCATTGGAACAGGCTGCCCAGGGAGGTGGTGGAATCGCCATCCCTGGAGGTATTTAAAAGACGGGTGGATGTGGTGTTGAGGGACATGGTTTAGGGGTGGTTTTTTGGCATAGGTTTATGGTTGGACTCCATGATCTTGAAGGTCTTTTCCAACCCAAGTGATTCTATGATTCTATGATCTATAGGCAAGAACGTGCGCGTATGCAGGAGCGAGTTGCGGGCAACGGCTGGGGCGAGCGCTCGCCTTCGTCCATCAGTAGAAAGTACACAAAAGAGGCCTCAACTCAAAAAACCACCTCGCCCTACCTCCCACGCTCCTCATAGTTTTGTCCGATAAGCACGTGCTCAGTATTTCCTCCCACTACGTGCATATGTATTCCTTGTCTCTGCGCCGAGTGCCGCACAAGCCCATCAGATGAATAAGACCTTTATAAAGCTCACAGGTGCTGTTGTGCATTGCTGTTAGTGTAATAAATATGGCAGTGAGCCAGGAAAGCCAAATCATTATATATGTCTTTAACGGGTTTAGGAAGGATGGAAGGGTGTGGGAGAAGGGGAAGGAGGGGGGGATATAAGTTTAACACTACAGCATTGTTTTCATGGATATTTTTGTTTAAAAAAAAGCCCCATTCTGATGTGTACGCACTACAGAGCAAATGAAAACAAGGCAGGTTTCTGGATTTTTTCAGCATGTGATGTGCTAGGTGAGAGTTGACACTATGCATACAATGAAAGAAATGCACAAAAGGATTAATCACACAGGCAATTGCAAACCAGAGCTCCCACAGCTGGATGAGAGTAAAGACTAAATTGAGTTGTAGCAAAAATATGTTAAATCAATATTAACCACAGACAGCAGGAGCAAATCTTTATTTGGAGACCGTTTAAACAACCCTCCCCCTCTCTCCCTCGATTCCTCCCCTCCCCATACATACGCTGTTTCTGGAAGGTCTCAGTACTGTGAGGTATGGCTGGAAGCCTACCACCAGAACCTACAAAGGGACAGGGGAAGCACGATTGGTGCCGAGCTGGCAGTCACACCGCAGTCCTGAGGGACTGACACTGCTGTGCCAGAGCTGCGAGAGCCAGCGAGGACAGGGGCACCCTGCAAAGGACACCTTGGAGGGTCTGCGGTAGGCCCCGCTGGGCAATGGCATGGGTGAGGAACCACAAAGTGTGCCAGCAAACCTCAGGCCACTGTCTCCCCCTTCTCCCATCATGGTTCCAGACCACCTCTTCTGGGTACCTGCCCCAGTCTGCAAGGGCAAATAAGTGTGTTAATCATTCGGCATGGGGGCTCTCGTGGTAAAACAAACTACCCAGTGCAGCAGCAGGTAGGCAGGTGATGAAATGTGAGAAGAAGCTGCGTTTTCTCTAACAGTACAGAATAACAGCAGCCACCTAACACTACAGACTGGCTTTTCAAAACCAGCACAGGATGGGCATGAAGTTGAGATGAACACTGGGCATTCTTCCTTGCAGTCCAAGTCGTTTGCATAGGGGACCGACCACACATGCATCAAACTTCCTAGGAACTCGGCTTAACCCGCATGGTGCAGGGCAGGAAAGGCACAGACAAGTCAGCTTTCAGACAGTGACACGGCATTCATTGCTACCACAGCTTTCCCCTTGTTCTGTAATCACCATCTGCAGAACAATTGAAATAGGGTTCCTGGAATTTATTATAGATGCTTTGCTTTGTTATCAATATGCAGGAAACACTGCAGCTACCCTGCGGAGGAGAGATAGTTTCGTGGTACTCATTTTTCACACAAGCGCAATATAATGCATAAGAGCAAGCACACAGCCAAGAAAGCCTGGAATTTTAGGTCCACTCTTAGCTCTGATGTGGACTGGTGCACCAGTGGCAAATCATTTCCCTGTGTTCAAGCTCTCCAACCTTCAGCTGGGAAAAACAACAGTCTTGCAACAATTAAAGGTTTTTTTTATTGAACAGTTGAAGTCTTAAAGCAAAAGGTGCTGCAGAAACCAACATAAGTACAACTGTGTGCTGAAGTTGTGTTACAGTAACTACTCTTGCATAAAGGACAGCCACTTCTCTCTTTGTTTTTAGTGACCACACTTTCAAATCTAAACACTGCTCAGTAGCCCATTTAGTTTTCGGGATCAGTAACTTGAAATTGTGGATGAAACTGGTGAAGCCTCTTCTATGCATCCTGCATGGATATTCCTCTTAAGCTCTTGACATTTGCCGTAAGTATCCACTTATCAAGCCGTATTTAAATGTAGTCTTCTGGTTGGACAAGACAGACTGCAAGCCAGAATCAAACCCAGGCAAAGCCTATGCAAAATTTAACGTAGACAGAATAGCGTACTTGCATTTGGACCTGTTAAAAGGTGGTCTGTTTCTGACAGTGGGGTTTTCCTGGAAGGGGAGAACAGGTAGGCAGGGAAGGAGGTTAATAAAGGTATTTATAAATATACAGGGTTGCCAGCTTCAATAGCTAAATTCAGGACAATACTGCAAGCAGTACGTCCAGCTGACGCTCATGTGAGCTAATGAGAAGAGCTTTCCACATTGCATTACTGCCCTAGCTTTTGAAAGCAAAGGCTTGCAGGGGTTGGATTACCTTGGCTGGCAAAATGAGAGCACAGTGGGAATCTGATTTACCTTCTGGGAAACAGAATTAACTTTAATACACCTCTCCTCATCTGTCAGTGCTTACTAGCAAGCGGTATCCCCCATCCACCCCACCCGTTCCCTTCCAAGTTGTGCTTCTAGGAAGGCTTCACTGAGGAATGTGGAGGGTACAGATGGATTGCTTCCGTGTTTATTCTTTTATTAGGAATTTGTTTCAGTGAGCACCTCTATCATAACACAGTCTGATTTATGCTTACCTTGCAGCCAGGAAGATAAATGCACTAAGCTTTTCACAGAACAAGATGACCTCATGCTTTTAAAAGAAAAATTTTTTAAGGATTTTTGCAAGGGACAAGAACTTGCCCTTAACAGCAAGCTGCAACCCAGAACCCATGTCAGTCCAAGTGACTCAATACATTACAATCTACTGACAAATTCTTATTTCAAAGCTCTTCATTTCAAGAACCACCTTTATGGTTTACATATTTCTTGGGGGCAGGCCAGTCATTCCTTTGGGATTGCCTTTCCACTGGCAATCTTCATTCCAGCAGGGCCAAGGTGGCAATTACACTTCATTAGGAGGTGGCACAGGAAGAGAATGCAAAGTCTTTTCATTTACGGTAATGTGAGCACCAAGCAGAGTCTTCTGCACTTCTGTTGCAGCAATTGAATTTCAGAGGACAAAGAGATGAGGGAGAGCAACCTGTACAGGGCTGCTGGATCTAAGTTTCATGGGGGGTCCCAGAGCTACTCTGGAGGAAAGAAACTTGTAGCTAGTAAGCTCGCAGTTAAAGACTGCAATGGAAAATCTAGATCAGCTCCACTGACTGAGGGAATGAATTCTTCCCTACAGCCCTCAGCGCTACGTGCTGAGATAAAGGTTTGCCCCTTGATGCTTAGCAGAAGTCTGACTTTCGAGTCAAAACAGTACTGTGTCATCTGGTGTCTGGGCTACACTGTACATGTGGCGTCTGCTTGATCTTCTCAGACTGAAGAAATGCTGGAGATAAAGTATGTGCAAATAAAAATAGTTTAAAGAAGAATGCTGGTGATAACACCCAGTAGTACCTTGTTGCTTCATGCTTCCAAACGTTCTTAAAGAGATGGTCATGCCTCATGGGGAAATAGGCAGCACTTTCTGCTTACAAAAATAACTGACACTCCAAATTCCCTCCTCCCTAATGCTATTAGGGGAGATATTGGCACATAAACGGGATGCATACATCCAAGAGGCTTCTTGATCGGTAACAGACCCTGATCCTAAGGACACCGATAGCCCTCGTGCTCCCTTTGTAGCCCAGGGACTGAAGCAAAGGGTCAAAATGGGAAAAACAACCAACGTGATTATCTGTAGCCAAGATGACTGTAAGGTCTGAGGGCTCAGATTTCAGATGGGAAAATGAGAAGTACATGACCCACAAAACCCTCAAGCAGTCCGATTTCTATTTTAAAGAGTGAAGGAGAATGCAGGCCGTGTAGAGACACCTGAAAACTGAAAAGAGGTGCAGTTGGACCCACCTTTCAAGAAAAACAAGAGCTGTGTTGCATCATGTGCAAAATAATGCCTTGCCTGTATAGCCTCCGACACCATAAAGCAACAGAAAGGGGAAAAAACAAACCATCCAGCTATCCCAGTGGAGAAGAATATTGAATTATTCTTTTTAAAGTCTCCAAACACCAAAAGAGCTCAGGTAGGTCAACAGCAATAAAAAATAAATATATGAGAGCGAGAGAATCATATGAACCCCTCCAATGACGTGCCTTCCTAAAAATAACCATGGGCACTTATTTTGCCCCTGAACTCAACGAGCTGAATAAGATTGCGTTACAGCTGCACAGTCACATTGCAAGATAATACGGGATGCGAGCCAGATTCTCACCTCACGTAAATCAGTACAGCGCCACTGGAGTCACTGCAGTTATTTTGAACAGCCCCAATGGAGGATCTAGCCACACATTTTTTGTGTGATATACACAGCTCACAAGCAGCGTGACCAGCTTTATAAAAGTTCATATTTTTCCAGTCGGAAGTGTCTCACATGGTTCATTATTCAAATTTTATACAAAACACACCCATTAAGATCCCCAGGTGCCCTGAGGACCAGACGCATTTTAAAGAAAAGTAGTTACAAGTAAGGCAATGGGTATTTAAAGTTGGGGTTTGTTTGTTTTTTTCCTGCTTGTCCTATTTAATGGGTCAGGAGAGCTAGCAGGTTAAGAAGAGGGTTACAAAGAGGCCCACTGAAACCATCCTCTCTCTTTCTTCCTGGATAGATCAGAAAGAATGTGGTTTGTTTATTTTTTCCTGTTGTAACATAGGTCAAAGTATTAAAAACACTGAGGATCACCGACCTCTTGCTTACAATCTTTGGGCTCACACATATGACAAGACTGGCCAGAAAAGGTTAAGTTCAAAGCAGCTTGGACCTCTGGGGACACTTTGAAGTACTTTAGCATAATCTAAATTCATAAGGACCCCTTTAATGTCTAAGTAAACTAACAAACGCTTTTGGAACAGTCTAGCATCCCCTAAGGAAAAAAAGCTGTGCAGTAATAATCACTGAATTACCCAAATAGTCTAAAAAAATAGTCTGATAAAAAAATCCTATTAGAGCTGCTCCCTTCCTTTGGCAAAGGTAATTGCATTTATTGCTTTCTAAAAACAGCAGCCACCATCTTCCTCCCAAAGAGCCTTAGTCTTCAAAGAGAAGTGCCATTCCTGATAACTGGTGACAGACCACCACAAGGAAGTTAACCGTTTAGGGCTGGACTGTGTTCCTGCCGCTGGACGAGAATGATGCCGTGCCGCCCTGCTCCAGCTGTCAGAGAACTATGAAGAATTAAAACTCCTCAAGCAGACTGAATGACCAACATGTTACCTCCTGGCCTTGGACAAAAACATACATGAAAAGGAGTTGGATAAGCACCTACTTCGAAAGATAAACTCCTTCAAAACCCCATTGCTGTGTGCTTTGTACATGCACATTTCTAGAAACAAGAGAAGGAACTTCCTTCTATCTCCAGAAGAGAAACAACAGAATATTTCTATGACCAAATGACCCACGACACACTACAATTGAGAATGATGCTTCCCCCTCAAAACAAACTTCTCTTATGTTGTCAGTAGTTACTTATAGTTGCTAGAAATACATAGGGCAACTTCCCACTTACTTGGGGAGTTTCTTGAATTGTTTCTTGAAAAAAGGAGAGATTACTTTGCATAAGTAAGTGAAATTAAAGTATCTTATGCTACCACAGGAACATTATTCTACATCCTTAATTCTGTGTCATTTCAAAAGGGATTAACTGACCTGCCAGCCAATGTGTGGTCAGGAAGGAAAATTTCCTTTCTTATTACGTACAAGTAGAAAGCATAGAGAGGTTTGGTTTTTTCCACTTTTTTCTACAGCAGTGTCAATTCATTTAGGATGAGGCAAAGAAGTCATACATCACAGGCCATTTCTGGGAGATCAGCACAACATTTTCTCGCTGCCTCTCTCTTGCTTAATCCAGTATTTCCCCAAATTGGATGGATGTCAGTACAGCAGGCAAAGCCTTCATCCAGAACACTGGCCAACAGCTATTAACCAATGATGAATACAGCAGTACCAGCAGTCCTCTGCTTTAGAACGTAGGATCTACAGAGCGGGAAGGTCTCTCTGCTCCGTGCCTTGCACGAGCAGACACAGGGGGCTGAGAGGATCCTGAATACTTCCAGGAGGGGCTGAAGACCAGCTCTGGGTGCTAGTCCTGTCAGCAGTGGCACCCACCTGGCCACCAGACACACGGGACCTTGAAGAGAAGGAAAACAGAACAAACAGGCAGCCTGTGACTAGATCGTTGCAAAGTAGTAACTAGGGGATGAAAGCAACATGCTGGTCCCCTCTGTGGTGGAGCCCAGGAGTGGTGCAGGGAGAGCACAATTATAGAGCAGAGCCTTGAGGTGTGAGTGAAAAAGAGACATGGCAGTTTTGCTATTTTTCTCCCCCAGGTAACATCAAGGTTTCCACTCCTTCAGCTGAAGGTGAAAGCACAAGGGTTTGGTCATAATGGCCTGGATCGGTTTCCCATTTAAAGTGGCCTCTAGAGAAGTAAGAGTGTTTAACATCAATGACCAAAGCAGCTGTGGAACTAATTGCAACACTTTGCCCAATACAGGAAAGACCCTCTATCCATATGCCATTAATAAAAGGCAAAAAGAGTCAACAATTAGTACCCAAGGAAGTTAATGGCTGGGGTGGGGGTTTTATTATTATTTTTGCTGGATACAAGCTCCTGGTAAATTCAAGGGGTGGCTTGTAACTAATTAAATGATCTGAAGGACGGGGATCTCTTGATTTAGCCAGAGACAGTGGCTGAATCAATAGAAGGACTTCTAAGGGTGCCGGGCTTGCGTGCTTGTACAGTAGCCGTCCCCACTGTGCACGAGCTGTTCAAAGCAGGGAGCACAAACTCTGCCAGATGTCCCAACTGTCCCATGGCCTAGCACAGAGCAGCAATGTCATGTATCCACAATAGTTGTGCAACTCACACACAGTATTAGTGCTGGAATTACGCCCAGACTCAGCCCTGGTCATTCATAAATATGGACAGAACCCAAGTCCTTGATTATAAACACTCTTACAGGCAGTTATGCAAGTGGCTGAATAATTCAGGCTTTCTTCCCAGATACGGCATAATATTGAGCTATGTAGGAACACAACTTTGCTCTGGCACAGTCTGACATCTCTGTACATCAGCCCCTCTCACCAGCACAGCCCGTAAACTGGGGAAGAGCAAAGCCTACAGAAAAGCTTACAGAAATGTGACCTCTCATGGCAGCACCTTCTCCTTCCCCTTCTCCTGCCCAGCTCCCATTTTGCGTTTTGCACTTTGCCTTAATGCCAAGATCCCAAGAAAAGAGAAACTGTGCAGAGAGCCTGCTAGGGTGACACACACCCCACGGCTGGCAGTGTCATGCCAGCGAGACTGTGGCATTTTGAATTCCAGGGAGAGATCTGAGCAGGATGATGCCCATAGCCAGGTACAGCTGTACAGAGGGAAAAAGAAACACAGTCCAGAGCGTGAGGATCACTGTGGGGAAGTGAACTGTAACCCCACAGCCTCCATCACAACCCACCTAGCCCATTTCAATCTCACATACGCGCTTCACGGGGTTGCTGTAAGAACTGGAGAGCGAAAAGTTAAGAGAAGGGTTAAAATTTAACACTGTTTCCATCTTTAGTAAAGCGGAAAATACTACCAGCATTCCCCACAGTTACTTAACACCCTCTACTGAAACAGTGGTTTCCCAGTGACTTGCTTATGCACCCCAGTATTGGCTGACTTTCTTCCTTCATTCTCCCAGTTTTCCCTGGACGACACCATCTTTGAGATCCATTTCCTTGACTCACACCGGGCCACGATACCACGCATTACAGACAGGTATGTGGCTCCATGAAAGCTCCTGCGGGCTCCAGCGTGAGGTCTCCCAGGCAGCGCAGCCTCACCCTGAACTCCACCAGGATCCAGCTCCAACTTCCTGCGCCGCCGCAACTCCAGGTGCTGGCTGATTTAACGCCGCCAGAGCCACGCGTGAAAATGCTCTGGCCATACGTTCCCTGCTATACCTCTGTGTAGGTTTTCAATTTGCATACAAGTCACAAAGCAAGTAAACATGAACCGTGCATCGCTTTGCAAGGTGACTTTCCGGCCCCCTTCAAATTTGACTGTTTCAGAATTTTCTTCGAGCAGTACCCCATTATCTACACGCATCGTATCAGAAGAACAGACAACAGCTTTCTGCAGGTTTAGTTATCTGATCCCTGCAGCAACACGCTCCTGACACAGTTTTATAGCACTCTGTGGAGTTTTCTAGCAGTATTTCTTCCATCTCTTCAACAGGCAGTGGAATTGGAGCCTGCCTCTCGTATGGGTGTAAGCGTGCTTCCAGTCTTTACAGCCAACTCACAGCTGCACACTATTAAACACAAAAGTAAATTATCATTCCCTATCGCATTATACGAAAGGGCAGAATACAGCTAGCTATTTAAGCCTCTGCATAATACTTTTAACCTAGAACAGGGAGAAAGTGCACGCTTTGAAAGCAATTTTTTTTTGAAATGTTCAACTAGGCCTTCTGTTCTAGGTGAGTATTTCATACAGATAATGTCAAGCAGCAGAAATAATTCCTTCCACACTCATTCATTATACAAATTCTGATGTAAATCCACATCAGAAATCAACATGATAAAAACTCAAGACAGGCACTTCACAAATGCTCAGCGGATTCCTCAGATACACACAATAATAATAAAAAATACATACATGTTGCCTTGCTATGAATTTGGACCATGTTTGGCACTTTTGTGTTGGTGTTGTACTATGTTTAGCAATTTGGTTTGGTGCTTGATAGGTAACCACAGCTTTGGTGCTTGATGAGTAACGACAGCAAGGAACAAACTTAAACACAAAAAGAAAAAGACCAGAGCATTTCAATTAATCAATTTTACCATAAAATAGCCACACTCCCATGCAAAAAGGAGGAGCCCCCACCTTAAAATAATTTGTTTTTCTGAAGCTAAGAGACATTTTGTGGCAGGAGGGGAGACATTCCCAAAACGGCTTCTTCCAGACCTTTGTGCGCACGGCAAAATTCTGCCAGTGCCTAAAGTGACTCTTCTGCTGCTCATCTTTTATGTACGCACTGTGCAAATGTTACATGCGAAGCGGGAGAGACAGCGTTTTTTAAAAATAAGCAGAAAAATCATATAAAGAAGGTCCTTCAATTCTTTACTTCAGTGTGGATGAAAGTTCAAAGCATTGCCTGTCTTCCTCAAAAGACAACCATCTCCCTACTAAACACAAAACATACTTTAAGGATCTGAACCTTATTGCTTACTGTACACGTGAAAGAGACGTTGAACTAAACTGGACTCCAATGCATTCAAGATTATTAGGCCAGCAACCATCTTTTCATCTGTTGTTCAGCATACAGTACTGTGGGGCCAGCTTTCGGTACCCCCACACCAGTCTCTGTGGACGTGTGCGTGTGCGTTTGGGGAGGGGGGAGAGAAATCATCACCGGCTTATTTTTGCTTGACCTCGTAGGGAGTTGCGGTGCCTCTCTGGATGCATTTTGTATTTCCGATGCCAGTCCGTGTGTCTAACCAGCTCCAAACTCCCCCAGTGCATACTTTTGAACCATGCTCAGAGGGACACGCGCACAGTGGCACTCTAGGCTGCCTTCCTGTTTATTTTTAAATCCATCTACCCTGATGCCTGCGGGGAAAGGAGACCGGTCAGCACGCCTGCAGAGAGAGCGCTGCGGGCTCCCAGCTCCTGCCGAGCTCTGCAGCAGCCTGCCTCTTCAGCCCAGCTCCGGCTGAGCTCTCACCGTTCAACCCTCTTGGAGCACTGGCTGCTCCTGCTTCGTTCACGCAGGTCCTCAAACGAAGAGTTAAAAGCTGTGCAGGAAAGCTGGAGCAAGCCTGCAAAAACATTTTGATAAGCTTGTGCGCAAGTGGAAAGGCAACAGTACACAACAGCCAGGAGCCCACGTGCTCTGCCCTGGGCTAGACATAAATTCTCCATCCCGCTCCTCCGGCTCTAAGTGATTCCAGGTCACATCCATACATCACGAAACTTTACTATTGTGCTCACAGTGTTTAAACTTGGGGCAGGAAGCAGCTGGGCTCCAGTGTATGATCTCATATGGATCTGGGTAGATATTTCCATGGGAGCATGGTACAGCTTTTAGCAGGCTTAATTTCTGCTCCATACCCGTGTTTTCCTGCCTGGGGAAGGAAATGCCATGTGGACCCTGGCACAGGCAGTGGAGAATTGATGGCAGAGTATCTCCAGAGGGAACCATTGTGTTGCAGAGATGTCAAAAACCAAACAGCTATCCAAAAGCAAGAGAAATATGAAGATTGACCACGAACAGTAAAACACAGGTTCACCCCTGAACAGACCCATGGCACGGGCAGTTTTATGCAGAGGTGGAGCCCAGGGCAGACGAGGGTCCCACGCTGGAGGCTTCACCCTGCCAGCTGAACACCAGTACCACGGGCTGCATCGCCGGGAGAGGCACAAGGGAAAGCAGGCACCGAGGAATCGGCACTGAGCATGGGAACAGGGCATCCACGAGTCTCTTCACGCAAAGCCCGTGAGCCAGAGGGTCCTCTGCCAGCGCCCACTGCACAAGTCACAGCAACGTGAAGCCACCCGTCATTTAGAGGAGACTTTGGTCCAGGGCTAGTCCTTAGTCAAAGCTGCCAGGATTGAAAATAGCAGTAATTTCTACCCCCCCTCCTGCCAACATCTTCCTTGAAGACTGTGGAGATTGGGTCTTGCTCCCTGCCTCATTCAGGAGGATTTTTTTTCCACCTGCCCCCATCACCCCCAAGTCAGATGGGGGAATATCTTGCAGATCCTGCATGGTCATCTTTTCAGTATCTATGCCAACAGAGAGCAAAGCAGGGCTCTGAGTAACAGATAAGGCTGGGCAGGTGGGTGATAGTCATTTTTATAATCCGACCCCAGAATAATTGAAGTAAATGTCACGAAAATTTACCCTAACGCCTACATGCGTACTAACATGCGATATCCAGTAAGCAGCTGTGTTTTCACACAGTTAGATCAAAGAGGCTGCAGAACAAGAAGGTCGTGGTTTGGTTACAGTGTCTAAACAACTAAATCAGTGGGTACCACTTGATCTCATTACCCTGCTCATTACCCTAACCTAACCGGCTCTGGAATTTAGTGACCTTCCCAGATCAATTTTTCAGAAATGACTGAAGTTTTAGAGTATGCAGAGATTCTCTCAGTGTTGGATAAATAATTATATCAAAGGTCCAGGAAAGGGGAAAGCTTGTCGCCCCTTTCCCGTTAGCATGCATTTCTTAATTGCTCTGGAATACAGCACACACCCGGGGGGCAGCAGTGATTTCCCTTTGTGATTTGTATCAGAGTATTTGTATTTTTTTCACTAGAATGGAGATCTTAAACATTTATTTTTTTAAAAATCAGTTTGCTATTACAGTCTTTCTTACATTTTCTCAGCTCATGTTTTCCAGGACTGTGCAAAGACACAGAGGAAGCTTTACTCCCCAACTTTTTTGTAATTTTTACCGCTGTAAACAGAAAGCCAAGCTCCTTGGCTGTCAACATTTAATCACATGCAATCTTATTTCCTTTTGCCAACTTTCATCGTAATATGATGCAAGCAAGGAGGAGGAAGCAGGGCTCAGTTCATAGCCAACATACTGATACTACTTTGTTTTCTATGCACCTGACACCTGTTTGTCTGGTTCCAGCTCACCAAAAAACCTACACTGGCCACATGAATTAAATTAACTTGAGTTTCAATCTCCAAGCTTTGGGGTTTTTTTAATTTTGTTTTTCACAATAAAAATAGCCTACTTTTAAAAACTTGGCTAAGGCTTCTTCCTTAAAGTTTTATTAGTTCTGCTCTGCAAGAATAAACCTGGCAACAAAATCTCACAGCTTCATCATGAATCCCTCATTATTTGGAGTTTTCTGAAAGCATCAGTATTAAAGCTGCATGATTGCATAAGGAAGTGGAGTTTGGGCATGGATAAAGGGCTCCAACTAAAACTTATTTCTCGGCTTGTGGTTGCTAGGTAGAACTGAAGCAATCTCAAACTCGTGAAACCTGTGAGCAAGTAAAGACTTGTTTATGGCTTAAATAGCAAAAGTGAAAGTCCTCAGGGTTAGGGTTCCTCCCCCAAAAATAATTGCACAATATTTTGGCATTTGAATAATGAATTTAAGCATTCAAAATCCTGCAGTTGCAGATTCTGCCCGTGGCAATGGCATGCATGCGTAAGAGGCTTTCCTAGCCACCTGGAAAGATAACACCCACCCCCAGCAGCAACCCATCCCTCAGAGATGGCCAGATGGTTGTCTCAGCAAAGAGACAGGTCTCTCAAAGTAAGGACCTGCGCCAGTGGAAAGTCTCCTATTCTCCGAGAGACACATTTTCTGCCAAAACTGCGAAAGATTCCCCCAACACTTCTGTTCCCAGCATTCACACACTGAACAGTAGGGATGACAATTATTTAGGAGGTTTGGCTGTTACCAGAGCATTCTGTGGAAGAGCAGCGACATTTCTACTGCAAAATAAGCTTCCCAAGCCTACCTACAATGCCGGGATATACAAGCCCCGGAACTGATTGAATGCTGGTAATCCTGCTGGGACTGCCACAGAGACTTGTCTTCTCCGAGTTAAAGTACATGAAGTGAATTTATTCTGCTCTGTATTTCAGAGCTCACACTTCAATTTAGAGCAACTCCACAGAGTTCAGCAGTGCTGCTCTTGCTTTACAGCAAGGTAATAAAGATCATAATCAAGCCTTCTATGCTCCTAAGATATTTCTTACTTGGTTTTGTTAAGAAAGGTATATTCCTCTCATCACAAAGGCATGCATAGTTAGATAGCACATTGTGTAAAGATTATTTCTTCTGATGTGGCTGGCTCTGACTTTCACTGGGGTATTTGAGCACCCTTACAGACTAAACATGAACAACAAAATGTTCTTCACAGATGAAAACTAATTTAAAAGCATCCATTTAACATGCATTTGGCAGTTAGAAGAATGCTGGTTGCTTGCTTGCTTTTAGATAGTGAGGTTAATGGCCCCTCAAAAACAACTCCAAAATATGCTGTGGTGGCATACCATAAATCGTAGAGGGCTGGGAGTTTCTTTTTAATCCCTCTTTGGTAGTCAACAGTAGGGAAATGGAGGTTTCAGGAATTTATCTCCTCTTCCTCCTCTTGTGCATGCACATGCAAGTGTCATGCTTCATACACTAAAGCAAAGCCAGAGCTGTACCAACATTCATCCGTGGCACTGCTGAACTCCCTGTTCTGCCCAGGGATTGCTCACCCAAATCACGAGTATCTGTTGGTTTAAAAAAAATCACATGCATGCATATCTAAGTTTATGAACCCAGAATTATTCTGTAAATAATCTGTCAAAGTCAGAGGTAAAGGAAATGAAGCTGCAAATGAACAGCACAGCTAAATGAATTAAAAGATATGCCATTCATGTAAGTATTCCTTGTAATATCGAAAGAAAAAAGAAGTGGGCAACCCATTTGTTAGAAAATGTCTGTTAAGAGACACTTTTGCAAGAGTTAGTGTTTTATACAACCTTCTAAGGCAAAATTTCACGGTTTCAGTTTACACTGGCATTCACCAGGATAAGACTTCAACCAATCTTCTAAACCATAACTGAGTTTACATCTTCGTCTGAAACACAGTCAAGATTAAACATACCATAAATTCAGGAGCTGAAGAAACAACCAGAACAAAAATGATGCATCGGCTGGGACTTTGGCTGAGGATAATCCCAATTTGTTCTTCACTTCATCAGAGATTAGCTCTCTTTGCTTAGCTTCTCACTGCTGAAGGGATGGTCTTAATTACTGGGCCTCCGATTTGATTTGTTTTATCTTTAGACACAGCATGCACCACCATAAAAATATTTTTAAAGGAGTGAGAGAGATTTGCACATAGGAAATACAAATGATAGCCAGCTGATAATTGGAAGGAAATCATAGTTTCCCGTTATTTCTGACACGTAAACCGTAGATTTAAAGTGAAATCACAAAAACACAAATTATGCAAGACATGGTTTCCACCTAAGAAAAAGAAGCCAGTTTCTCTGAATGTTGCAGTTTCAGAGTTGAATGCATCCATCTTCGGACAACTTGCTAGCCAAGTTGGACCACGTGTATTCCCATTCATTTTTGAGGACCGCTAAGGATGCATTTGATCTTCACCCAGCTGGTAGCCAATGTTTTGTTTGAATACGCACTGTCCATACAATGCACACATTTGATATACAGCATATTACCCAAGTTGAAAACCCCACTCTTCTATGAGATACTACCCTGCCGTTTCAACTGAATAAGATTTCATAAGCAGTGCAGGGAGATGAAGGGTAGTGTGAAACTAGTTTAAAGGGAATAAAGTCTCTGAAAATTATTAACTACACTGTGTACTACCAAAATCCCCTAATAAAAGCACGGCAGTCGGAAACTGCCAACTGGCTGGAGCAAAGTGGCCAGCGGATACCCCAGGGAAGGGATCTGGCCCCAGGAACTGTGTCCTGGCTGCCCAGTGGGCAAGTGCTTTGGGCATGCTGGGGACCTGTGCAAGAGGACAGGCGGGCATGATCAGACTTGGCAAGATTAGGTCAAGGGAAATATTGCATACACATGATTGCACCAATCACATCACTGACAGTCTCCATCAATTTATCTTCAGCCTGAGCATTTCAGATGTTTCGCCATCCTTGTGCAGATCCTCAGCTGAGCATGTGGGCACGATCCACTGAGAACTGGTCCTGTGGCTCTAACGGTGCCTCTGTTACCTGCAGCCACCTAAGTGAAATGCTTTTCCTAGGTGAAGAGAATACAGCCTCGCACCTACCTCGGATCCTGCCTGCATTGGTCCCTCCATTGGGGAGGTAAAAACCACCACCACTGGAGGTTTGACTTAAATGGGTTGAAGCTTATTTCTGCAAATGGAAGCACTGAGCTCTGCCCTTGGGCTGTTTAAACAAACTCCTGCTCAAGCACAGACTCCTAGTTCTCCCAAGTAAGTAGTGATCTGAAGTTCCTCTTGTTCAACAGTATTAATAGCTTGTAAAAAATAAAAAAATAAAATAAAAAAATATTTAAAAAAATCAAGCGATGATCTTGGCCCACCATTTAGCACCTGGTTACACTTCAGCTCAGTTCCAAGCAGAAACTGCTAGAGCCCAAGGGTCAAGACAGAGTGTGGGGAAAGCTGTTGATTAACTGGTGTTTCATAGATCTTTTAATATCCAGGCCGCAGAAATTCTGCCATACCCGGGAGCTGCTGTGGAGATTCAGTGTGACAAAACTCAGTGATGTGCTATTGTCAGTAAGTACACACACTTCATGCTTACTTGCTTTACTTGAAGTACAAATCATAAATAGTTGTATGTGACAAATTCCCCAGTACTGAACCTTCACGGCTGCCAAGCAGCATGCTGCAGAACAGAACAAGGAGGCCTATAATTTTCTTTTCTTCGTTTTGTTATTTGACCTTCAGTTTTTAGTTGTCCTTGGATCAGTCTGGAACTAAATATAGTCCTTTCAGCATTATTTATATGTTTAACCCAAAGCTACCCGCATATGTCAAGGGACTACCATAACACTGTTCTAAATTATTTTAACAGTTTATTTTAAATTGGAAAATGTGGTTTTTGAAAAACCATTGTCAATTAATTATGATTCCACAAACTCCTACGAACTCTCTTGTGTTTTGTAACAATTTGCTCACAGCCCACAAGACAAAGCCTCCAACTTGCTAAGAGAAAGCTCTTGAAACTGTCCAGCCTTCGAAAACGCTGACTGATCTTTAAATTAACACATTGATAATGATTTTGGCCACCAGCTATTTACAAATGCAATGCAATTTACAAATAAAAAAACCCGCCTAGATGGATCAGCTGCATCGTTGGGGATTAACAGTCATCGGGGCTGAAACGTCCCTTAGTGCACTATATGTCCACAAACTATTTGGAACAGGAACCAAAACCACCACATTCAACTGAAAGTCATTAGTGTCTGACTACATACAATAATTTCTCCTGAACTGAGCAATATATTTTTCAGTCAAAAGGTCTTTGCCAAGCAAGTAAAAGACAAAACAGCCACTGTAATGATCCTCTCTGAAACCTTGAGAAAGGACATTTTCCGCCCCAGGTATTGTTTCCGTGGTATGTATGCCAGCTACAGAGCTAACCAGAACAACAGCGTTGGGTAGGTGGGTGCGTGGACAGCTAGATGGGCACACATACACACACACTATTTCTATCACTTAAGAGCAATTTCCCCCGTATCATCACAATTCTGCAAACAGCATCAATTTTCTTGTATTTACATAACCAGTGTGAGCAACGTCAGAGAAGGATTTATGGTGCAGCTTGGGTTTCTGTGTGGGTTGCTCTTTTACTGTATCAATATTATGTTTAACAACATTTTTCAGTCAGAAAAAGGTCCATGTGAAAGTTGAAAAGTGAGAGAATTATTTCTAACTGTTCTCAGGTAAGAAAAAAAAAAACAACAACACCCACAACATTGTTTTATCACTGGCTTAAGCAATACAAGCCAGATTCAGCCTATGAATTTAAAAGGCTTGCACTAGTAAATCAGCTTAGAGCAGTTATTTAAGAGTTCACAATTTTTGGGATAATGAATGAGACTAGTTGTCCACATACACTTTACCAAAACATTTTTAAATTTTACACTTACCTCTATAGCTTGACACAACATAGTGTCACCTGGAAAAACAAGCTGCCATAGCCACCAACAACTGGGACAAGATTCCTGACTGTTAACCACCCCCATCTAAAGTAAAATTTTCAAAAGAACTAATCACCTAAAATATTTTTCTTCTTTGGAAAAAAAAAAAAAAAGTCAGCTATGTTACAGGGCTTAACTTTAATTTCCTTAAAACTCTAAATTCGAGCTCCATAGATGCAACAAGCCTAAATGCTCAGACATAAGTAAATCACCTTGGGAAACACATTCACAATTACAAGTTTTAAAAACCTGATTCATGTGCACTTGGCAGCAGTCATCAAAATTTCTACTGACCTTTTGTTGCTGCTCCCTAACTTTACCAGGGCAACTGCACAAAGTAAATGGAACTGAGTTCTCAAGCGAGTTTGAGACCCTGTTTTAATGACACAGTAAATCCAGGCTTAAGGCAAGAAGCTTCTGATCAAAACCATCCCAGCCACACCACCCAAAGCATCGATCTGGTAGAAACAAGCTCTGTTAACTCACATTTGTTGACTATGGAAAAGTGGACTTTCGACCAGATCAGGTAGAGCCTATCTTCTCTCAGTAGCGTAGCAGAAATGGTATAAATTACCTGCCTTGCTCTCCAATTAATTAAATCAAAGTTGCCTCATGTGCCCACCCCAGTCCAGATCAGATCTGCCTTAGAGAATGATCTGGGGCTGATGCGTGTGAACCCCCAGCCCAGATGCCGCAGTGACAGATCCTGGAGTGGTGTGTGGAGACTGCAGTTTTTCTTCAAAAACACAGAACAACATATCAACCGCAGAATGAAGATATACAAGGCAAAACCAAGGTGGTGTCATAAAATACATTCAGGGTCAATAGCTAACGTCCCTGTTATAAAAGCTCTATTGGTTTTACCCAAGGTTATTTCCTTAGCTGCCAGAAGTCGTTTGGCGAGAGATGGGATAAGCGGGTTGCTTTGGGCGCTGAGCGCGATCTATCCAATGATCAGATCAGTTATGTTCTGCCACTTTTTTAGAAGCTCTTTGCTCCAAGTCACTTGCTACATATTTATATAGATAAATATAAATGTATACATATGTTTATACATACATGTATACATACAGGGTATTTACATAAAAGCTCTGGGGAGCTGTTTGGATGAGAAACCACAGTATTTTCCTTCAGTTCTAAATCATGCCTTATCAAGATGACCAGAAGAAGCGTTGCCAAATTTTACTGCCCTCCTGCCCCATCCCAGTAGCTCCAAGTTCCTCCACGTCCAAAAAGACTGTCCATTAACCTCGCAATGCTCAAACTTTTATCAGCTTTCCCTGCCCCTGCAAGGATAAATACTACTCCCCCAGGCCCCAGTTTGGGAACATCTGGCTTAGCCACCCTCCTCCTGTACAGAAGCATATCTCAGGAGGGAGAGATGAGCAGAAAGATGCTGCTGAGATAAGAGACACCTGCAGCTGCGTCTCTCCCCAGGGCGGAGCTACAACTATTCACGAGCCTGCGAGGCCTCACCGTGCACTTTAGCTACCAGCTCCTCATCCAGCACCCTCTGTTCTTCTCCCCACGTGGTCTCCTTCCGTGGCGCTGCTGTGTCTCACCCCTCGCCCCCCTGCACCTTTTGGCCATTCACCCGAGCCTCTCAGCCGTTCACCGTGGCCACACAAAGGCAGGAAAGCAAGAGGTGCCATCAACCAAGGGCTTCCAACGGGTTGGAGTGGCCTTTTCTCATTGCCTTCCACCAGACTTGTTCCTGCAACAGGCTTGTGGCAGCACTAGAGAGAAGCTCCTCCCCGGCACAGTGACACACACACAAGCACAAGCAGGGCAGCAAACCTCAAACACGTGTCTTGGCTCATGCCCCATGTTTATGATGCACTCAAACTCACACAGATTACTTCTGCCCCTCATCCCACCACGACAATTGCCCAAACCCATTCAGAGTGAAGACACAGTGGCTGCGACTGCAGAGCTCCTCCAGCGTATCCTGTTGCACTGCTAAGATGTACGCTATTAAACAACCAAACATCTCAAGTCTATTAGTAAACTTCTTATTACAGCGTTGTAAAAGAAAAAAAAAATTAGGTTTGGGTTTGTTTTTTGTTTTTTTTCCACGATGGAGCTGCCACTGTCTGGAGGAAACCTGTGTTTTGCACACACAAAAAGGCACACACGTATTTCACATGGTGCATTGCAAGCTGCACAGAATAGAAAGCAGCTGGAGGAAAATGGCTATAGAGAAATGGTTCTCCTGGGCATCATCTGTTGATTTGTTTTGTTTATAGAAGGAATGAGATTTTTATCTCTGCTCAAAATATAAAATGCTTCCATGGTACTGAGCTCACTGCTTGGCTATGCTCTCACTTAGGAACGTAAATAAAAAGGGGGGAAGGAAGGGAGAAAAGGCTTTACTGCACAGAATCCCTAGCCATGTCAAAAAATAAATAGAAAAATGCCTGTCAAGGCTTGAAAAATGAATTGAGCCACCAGCTATCATGGAAATGAGGTTCTCCTTACCATGCTTGTTAATAGCTTGCTTCTACTAAAGCTGAGGAGGCAGGTAGGGATGAACTACTCAAATCCAAAATCTCAAAACCCAGCCCGAATCTTGGCAGGATGAACATCCTTACACTGTAAATACATTGGTCCTTACAAGATTCATGGCCTGCAAAGGCACAGATTCTTACAGTCCTTCCACCACCTTGGGCCCACAGTTGATATTCGGAGCTCTCTCTGTAACCTTGTTCTGGGTAGGTTCCTCACTCCTCTGTGCCCAGCACGGAAAAATCTGATAGTCTTTCTTTCGACAACAAGGCCCTGTGTCCTAGGAGAACACCAGATGACTGTTTTTTCCACTCAAGTTGATAGCACTTCCATTTGTATTACCCAAAAGTCGTAACGCAGGAAAGAAAATAATTTGTGAAACCACTAAACAATTAACTACTAATAATAATTTAAACTTCTAAAAATTTAAAAACCATCACCACTGAGGATGGTACCCAAACTGTGAGAAATATCCTGAAGTCTAAAACTTCCTGCTAGACAAAGTTTAAAATACTATTCTTCTGAGATCTGAAAGGCTCAAGGTTTGTTGCCATAGCTAGGAATAGTTATCACAAAACTGAGGATCCTTTATCTTTGCACAACCTATTCCTAGCCATTAAGAGGAGATGAGAGGCAGCTGGCCAGATACTTATCTAGAAGTGAAGGTTGCTAAACATCACTCCAGAACAGCTTCACTTCATTAGCTACAGAGTGGATCTGAAGTCTTTCTTGAATCACCAAGGGGTGTTTGCTCTTCTTAAAGCTGTGCTGTCTCTTACCTGGCCAGAGCTGTGACCTGCCTGGCTACTGAGGAAATACTTGGGCAATCCAGAGTCCCGTGCTGGGTGAATACATTATAACTTTCAGAGACATGAAAAAATCCAAAACATTGGTTTTTTACTCATGGAAATCTATTTTTACATAAACATACAACTCCTTAGTTTTCCTACCATTAAGCCTACATTGAGGTCTCTCTCGGGGAGATTGCTGTATCTCAACCTATAATGCGTATTTCAGAAAATCTTAAAATTGAGGTTTGTTAAAATCTTTAGAGAGCAAATAGATCACATTGATATTTTAAGAGTTGGAAGAAGGCCCTTGCAGTCTTGACCATCATCACTCTCTGTCCCTCATGCTAACATGCAACACATTGAAGATCCTTTAGTTGCTCCTTCCTCTCCCAGGGTGGCTATATTTCACGTCTTTCCCACATTTCAAACCACGTGCCTCCACAACCTCTTCATCTTGTTATAGCTCTACTGAGAGAGTGTTTACATAAAAGCTCCAAAGAGCTTTTTGGATGAGAAACCACAAACATGCATGTACAGATTACATCAGATTTATTGCTACTGAATAAGTTGAAAGAATACTTCGGGTTACAAGTTCAAAACCCTGCCAGTAGTCCTCATCCAAGAGCATTCATACAGCAGGAGCTTGTGATCATACAATTACCATTTACCCATCTCCTCTGAAGTCCACTGCCATTTCACCCTTCCTGTACCCCTCAGCTCCCAGCAAGTATCACAAGGTTTCTACCAGCTGAAAGAAACTATTCTTTCCAAGGAAGCACTTTGTTAATACAAGCGTGCAGCCACTGGCCCATGCCCTACTCCCAAGGTACATCTCAGTTCAGCTCCTTTCCTTCAGCCTCAACTTTCCCAAACATACTTGACCTCAGTCTGTAACAACCCACTCGTATGGACTTACATTCTTCTGTTTCCACCTGTTTTTCCCAGTCCTTCTCCAGCCATTGCTGGGCATCCAGCTTATTTTCCTATCCCAGAAACAAATGAATATAACAGGTCTTGCCCTTTCCCTTGATTATTGCTCCCTTGCTCCCCCGACCACCCCACAGGTTCTGCAGAACCATGGAAGAAACAGCTGGCCAGCGAAGAAACTATCAGAGGAATGGATATAAAGAATCTACCACATGCTAGATGACCCTGGCATTAAAACTCTCGTATCCCTATTGACCTGCACAGTCACTCCCCCCATAGAAAATACATGTACAATAAACAAGCGGAACTTAAAAAAAATTGTCACCAGTGTAAGCAACAGCACAAAAAGGGAGGGAGTAGAGACAAACACCGAACATCATTTTCTCAAGCTCCTCTACTATTCCTGTGACAGTGAAATAAATGTATTTCCAGACCCAAAACAGAAAATACTTTGAGCTCTTCCTGCTGACTGTTTCTCAGAAGTTAGCACACACTGAGCTCATGGAACAGTAAACTGTTTTCAATGGGCAAAAAAGCCAAAAACAAACCTAGGGAGATAACAGATAGAAAAGTCTATCTAAAGGTTTCGGGTATGTCAAGGGGAACTCATAAAAGACAATATCTCAATAATATGTCAATATTTTATTCTAAAATAGTTTTCAGACAGCTCCATTAAATACTGTATAAAACTTCCCTACAGAAGAACAAGGCATGGCAATCAAAGGCATTAATTACCAGTGAGCCAGCAATGAGGACAAAACACGCCGAACACTGTTATTGACCAAGCGTGATGCAAAGACAAAAAGGAGTGAAGAAGAATACAGGCAACTTTATTTTAATGATGGGAGCAGTGTTGAAGGAGACAAGAGAAGGGAGAGCATGGATTTGCTTTTCAGTGCCCTGAGGAAGCCTAACCGGTCAAAACTACCCGTTGATTTAACTTTCCATTTAAGAAGGAGCACAGCCAGGCTGGCAGGACACTTGGTCTGCTATGTGAAAGATGCAGAGTGACAAGTCCACACCCCTTGAAGCACATGAAGATGCAAAACTAGTCACCCCGGTGCAGGACAGTCACAGGACAGTCTCCCCTGAGTTCCAGGGGAGAGCAGAGTTCATGGCACTGTTTGGAGGAATTGCAGCGGTCCCGGAGAGGCCCCTCTGAGCCCAGCAATTAAATGCACAGACACAGCAAGAGACAGCCCTGCACAATGGGACGGAGTGCCCCACTGCTCACGGAGGCAGAGCCTTCTCTTTAAGGAGGTTGTTTATATTGCCTTCTTTCATCATCTAATTTCAATTCCATTTAGTGCACCAAAAGCAGTGTGTTAAGTCCCTCAGGTTCCTAATACAGTCAGTAGATGGAGGCAGGAGTTTCTACAAGCCAATTCAGAGCACCCAAAAATTAGTTTACGAGGTGCCTGAATATCCCCAAGACAAACAAAGCGACCTGCCCCAAGGCAAACAGCAGATCAGAAGTTAAAACCAAAGTGCTGGTCCAGAAGAGCTAAATGAAGCTCCGGAGAAGACTCCCAGGCAGAAGATGCCTGATGGAGAAACCAGAGTAACTCCTCCCTTTGCCAGTCTCTCCTGCCTGTGCAACCCAGTCCAGACCAGACGCAGCCCATTCCAAGCCCTGCAGGAAGGGAAAGGAGAAATGGCATTGCACAAGGGCTGCATCCAGCTCCTGTTGGCCTGGCAGCCATTGTGAGCATTAGCCAGCTTTGCGGCGTGCTCCATTGGACACTGGACCTGGAGAGGATGCCAGAAGATGGGTCAATATACTTGTTTCATGAAAGGAAGCTAACCTATCCCTCTAGGTCCACCTCAGCATACTATTAACACTATGATCTCCATGCACGAAAAACAAATTGTGCTTGAGGGATTTTATGGGGAGAGGCATGAGAAGGTTTAGGGAAAAACAAAGACCATGAGGAATGAGCAAGCTGGAGATTAACTCCTTCACACAGAGTTGTTAGGGTAAAACACACCTTCACAAAAGGAAAAAAGCCCACCAAACTGGAAGCACTTGAGGGTATTCAAATAAACATGGCTGGCCGTGCAGTCTGTAAATTAAAAAAAAAAAAAAAAAACACCAAAACCACACAAACACCAAACTTGAGGCCTATGAGTTTTGCAGTGAAATGCAAGCAACCAAAACCAAAGATGCACAGCACCAGAGGCTGAGCGACGTTTATCAGGATAACCAAGGTGTTATGCTGAGCCTCTGAGGACGTATCAGAGAATTTAAAACTGAAGCTGCAAAAAAGCTATGATGGAAAACTGCTCTAACTCCCCCCCAAAAATAAGAGAACATTGTTTACTTAAAAGCAGCATAATCAGGGCACTGAGTGAACTTCATACTGGATGATCAAATCTACCTTGTTTCCAGAAAAAGAAAGTATTTAGTAATTTGTAGCCTGGCACTTTTCCAAATTATAATTTGGTAGCTCACTCTGCTCCCTCTCAGACTCACCTAGAGATGCTTGATTTAGCTCAAAGAGGAGGCCATATATTGCACAGCTGTGGGATCAAATTATGTTTGACACGTTAGTGGGAATTCCAGATTTGCTTGATGTAAACCTGCGTGACAAAGACAATTCCAAATCTGTTAGGTTTTTTCTGTCATCAACAGCAGTTTGCTGATGTTGCCTGTTGAGTCAGATCCTTCTAGCTTTCATACGCCATTTGAATGAAGGGGAGGAGGAAAGCAGAATGACTTCCACTGACATAATAGCCATTTCAGGAAAAAAAAAACAGCTGGGGTTAACAGAACATTTCTGCCAGCCAGGGAAATGAGCCTGCTTTAACATCCGAGGATTAGGATGCCTCTCGGAACCTCTCAACTCCATGAGCCTGACACGAGGGCGGAGCTGTACATCTTTACGGATGTACGTTGATGCTCCGTACCCAGGCCTGTTTCCAGCCACAGTGGCCCTTGCAGCCCTGTGCCTTTGATGGCAACAGTGACAGCTGGAAAAGTTTTGGGCCGACCCACCCACATTTGGTGGTCTTCTCACAAAGGATGCAAGTTTTGTACTGCCTGATACTGGGTCTGTCCGGAAGCATCATTTGCATGCATTAGGGAGAATAACCTGCTCACTCTATACCTGCACTCCAACGATAAGCCTAGAGCTCTAGCAATCAAGTATCTTTTGTAAATACTAATTTTTGGGGGCGCAAAAAGTCATGCAAGATCTAGTTTTAGGTGGCATCTAGTTGGAAAAAAAAAAAAAAATATATATATACCTGAGATCTATTTGATCTCAGTTTTGCCTAACTCAAGTTGAAATAGCAGGGTTCTGCAAAACCAGAATGAAGTTTTATTTGGAGACAAATTACCACTAAACTTTCACTTTCAGAGCACTTTCCAAAACCACCGATGTAAAGTGATGCCAAACAAGCAATAGTATTGGAGTCACCTATATCAAAATACAACCTGTCTTGAGATGAACTTCTGATGTGGTCTAGTACAGGTGTGGTACCAACTGATGAACTCTAACACATTGTCCCCCATGTCTAAGTATCTCCTGCATCTAAGTGTATGCAAATGTCTAGGCTTAAGGCCAGAGGAAAAAAACACTAAGTTTAGTTTTCATTCTTTGTGATCAGAGACTGCAAATGCTTTGGATCAGGATTGACTTGTTATGCAATGGGTGGACACTATCTAGATCCAGTGGAGCCCAAATCTCTCAATCTCTTTATACATTTCTGTAACATAAGTGATCATTAATATTACTTCAGTGTAAAAGTGGCATCTTTGTGAGTGATTTAGCTTTTCAGAAACAGACAAGAACACCACTAGTGTATGTTTTGCTATGTTTGAAAGCATGCAATTAGACATGTATCTTACAAACATAAACACCTCCCATCCAACCTCCATGTTTCTAAAAAATCCCAGGTTTGTTTAGACAAGGAGTTGATAATCCAGTTTGAACACAGGTATCTGAATGATGTGACAGCTCCTTCATAATGCTAAGCTTATGGTACATTAAACTTTAAAGCAAGGTAAACTCTTGCTTTCATTTCATCGAACATCTTCCCAGACAGCAAAATGAAAGACACAAAGCAATGTTTGCAGCTACAACCAAGCACGGGATACTCAACTCAGCGTATGTTTGAAATGAAAATGAACAATATGTTGCATAGATACACCACTGTATTTTTCAATAGAGAATATCACTGGGATTTTTAAATGTTAACCTCATTCCTCCCTTAAGTGTTTGTTTTTCTTTCATGCCTGAAAAAAACCCTGAGATTCACAGACATTAGGCAAATAGAGACAGCAGTACTTGCAATTGAGAAAGAAAGTGCTCTTAAAAGAAACTCCTCTGATGATCAGTTTGGCTAGTAGAAATCACAGGAGGTGGGGGGGACACAGACAAGAGATTTTTTTAAGGAGTGCTCAGTGTTGTGCCACTGGTATTACTTAACTTTATGTATTTAGTCATATTATGCCTTTTTGTGGTCGGTGAAGCAGTAATTTCATTGTCTATCACAATACTACTGAGGTAGCAAGAGACATTGAAGAATCCATGATACAAGGTCTGCAGGAAGAGGCTTTGACCTACTGAGAGCAAGCAGTAAGGACGAGGAGGGTAGCGGACAACTAAGTCCTTCAGGAATGGGGGACAGCAAACAGGATTGAGAACACAAAATCATAGAATAGTTTGGGTTGGAAGAGACCTTTAAAGACCATATAGTCCAACCCCCTGCCCTACAGTGAGCATTAACCTCAGATTTGTTCCTCCCATTTCAAATCTGAAAAAAGTATGTACCCAAAAGCTTCTCTGTTCTTTCTGCTCCCAACATTAAATCGACTACCTTAAAAAGCCTCTCCTTATAGCTGACTTAAGGTCATGTGGAGGATAAATGCTGAGAGACTATAGTTGGTGAATTTTCCACTGACTTAAAATTGACATAACACACTACAAACATCACCTTCATATTACACTGATGACAATGCAGAAGAAATCAGAGGTGTACTATTAGAGGATTTGTTATAAAGAGTTAATGATGATCGTCATTGTACCATAAATAACAGTCTAAAAAACAAAAAAACCCCAAAACATACAAGTTTCCTCCTAAAACCTGTACCTTCTCTTGAAGTTTGTTTTTACACAGCTACAGCCTCTCCTCCCTTTCCCAATCAACCCTTCCTTCTCTCCCTGCTTCATATGACCTCACCTTACCCAAAAATGTGAAGAGATTGGTCTTATCACAACTTAGCAAGATACCACCTGCCAGCTGAACTGTGATAAATCACAGCTGGCCTAACAATACACATGCTAACAGCGACTGAGGCTGAGCTGATGGGCAGCAGCTCAAGGCTGTCATTTAAACCACGGAATACCCCCATCCACAAAAATCACACTAAGGAAATAGCTCAATAGCACAACGGTTGCCCTCACTGTGTTACTATTCTAGTGTGCATCAGATCTATCAACTCTCTTCTCTACCTGCAACTGCTGTCTGTTTAGCCTGTAAGCCTTTTACAGCCAACAAGGTGGAGAAACTGCCTATTCTCTGTACTCACACAACAGTTGACACAATATGACCCTGATCAATTATAAGCTACTACCCTAGCAAAATTTACAACAGCAAATATTCATTCTTCCCTTCCCCCATCACTGCCCTTCTGAAAAGATATGCTGGCAGAAAAACCTAGAAAAAGAAGAATTCAGAAGTTATTAAAAAATGAGAATAAGGCTTAGAATGAAAATGTTAAAGGAACTTGAAGAGTTATTACTTTATTATTACTCTTGCCATACATAACACTTGTGTTTTGTGACTCCTAGAAGAGCCAGACAATTGGGTATGCAACATGATTGTAATAAAAACATTCTCTAGAATTAGAGACCTGCATTTCTATTAGCAACCCTTTCTGTACTCTTTAAATTATTCCTTGAACCCAAGGTTTCAGCCATGAATGAAGCAAGCTGTGAGCACGCATTGGTTTTTACTCATTTGCTTAAACAGACATGCAGTATAAAAAACTTCATAAAAAACAAACGCTCAGATGACAGGTTTGAACAAAAACCACCACACTTGCAGATGTGCTTCAAGCCATTAACCTTACAGGTACAGTCACTGCATTTTACTGAAATAAATGGGTGTGAATAGCTTAACCATCAGGCAAACCTACCTATGTTGCCCAGCATATTTCCTTGCAAGTTTAAGAAATGCCAGCTTCTCAATGGAAGAGTGACCTATAGGCACCTGTATTTAATAAGCTACTTAAAATCAACCTGTATCTGTAGATCAGCAAGATCGGTTAGTAGTAACTATTGGCAGGTAAGAGTATAAAACACTTTTCCATATAAAACTCCAACTTCCTTTACCTGATACCTTCACAGAACTCACCTTCAGCCAGGAAAGGAGAAACACTAAATGGCGTATCTCCACTGTAAGGCAATTTCCCAGCTCACTCGCAAAATGGACTTTTTGAAACTTACGTGGTAGCTCAATTCAGCAGCTGACCATCCACAGCCAGGAGAGCCTTATTTAACTTTGACTTCAGTCTGCAATTAGAGCCAGGTTTGTTTACGGCAAGACCGAATTCTGCACTAAACTGCCGTGTTCACTTCAAGGGGAGGAACAGCTTTCCTTAAATTGAACCAGATAATGAGGCTTTGGAGAAGCATGCAGCAGAACATACCATACATTTACATGGAGCAGTTCTGTGTCTTTAGAGACCTCAGCACCTCTTGACAGATATGACGTGGAAGCATCAGGCTCTTTCAGCTGTCTCACAGGCAGCCAGATCTCACCAGACGATCTGCTGCATTTCCAAACTGTGGATGTGCCTCTGCCCTCCCTCTCATGCCCTTAAGCTTACAGAGATCCACAGGTCAGCAGCTAAACAGTGTGGTTTTACTGAAAGATCTAGCACTGCCATTCTTTTTCCCAGAAAAATTCAAAATAAGCAGGACTTGGACCTTTGTGACAATTCAGGCAGATCTAATTAAGAAAGCAGGCTCGCTCACCTACTTGATATGGCAACACACATCAAATATGGGCTCGACTAAAAAAAAAAAAAGAGTCTTTTTTAGTCTCTCTAGACCCTCCCTTGACACACAAGGAAGTTGAACAAAGTTCAGCAGGGTGAAAGAATGAAGAAACGCGCAGAAATGATCTGTCACACTGTTACAACAACTGTGCTAAACTTATGGTGCCATCACCATTCTCTTCTAGATTAGCTTTGGGTTTTCATCAGAGGTTCTTTTTCTATCACTGCCCCTGAAACTTTTTCTTGAACATACAGAAAAAACATTGGTTGACTGGAAAGCAGGACTTGAAGAGGTATTCAAGTAAAAACAGAAAAGCACTCCCAGTTCAGCTAATTTAATTTCTGAAATAAATTATGTGTACAGGGTGGTGCGTTTTTTTTAATTTCAACGGAGCTCACTGCAATGCCTACTGTGCTTACCATTAGTGCTGCTGTTATTCTGATTTGTATCTACTACTCAGCATGGAAAGAACAACAGAGGAAATTCAAGCAGCAGTTAAAGCGTCCCTACACTTAAGCTAAGAAACTTGGCAAGGGACGAGTGTGCAGCATAGTACAGAAAGAGGTCCAAGGAGAGCCTGCAACAAGGACTCTGTTTCTTTCTGACCAGCACCAATGTTCCTGCTGCCTACAGAAATGAATAAGAACCCAACATAAATAAGTTCTTAATGTTGAAGAGAATTTTTGTTAGCAGTTTGTTGGTAAAGGGCTTAAGAGAAAATACTGCAAGGAGAGAATTCTCAAAAAAGCCTCATGGGTTTTGTGGGTAGTTATTTCAACCTCTGCATCCAAACCAACTACCCCTTTGTGTCCCTTCTAGCCCACTATCTTCCAGTTTCACCTTAAGAATAAAAGACTCTACAGACGTTTGGGGTACTTTGTCAGGCTTTGTGTCTGGTACGCAGCCCTTATCATCCTCACTTACCAATACAGCAGGACCAGGAAGACCGCCAGCAAAGCCAGGGTGACCGTTGTGCTATTCATTTCTGTGGAGACAAATGCCAGGAGATCTACTGGCTCCATCTTCCTCCACTGCAGCTTCAGCCTTGAGTGGTGTGAGTGTGCGCCGGGGAAAGTTTCTTCAAGAGCTGATAAAGCCTTCCACAGCTATATGAATGACATCTGCAACAAAACAGGAACCAAGAGACCAAAAACACATCAAGTCAAGTACAAACTGCAAACTTTTCCTGTTCTCATCGACTGCATGCTCTGAGAGAGAATTTGAAGGTTTACTGAATGGTAGGATGTAGCAATTTCCCTCCCTCCTGCTGTTGTTGACTGTCATACCAGTAAATATTTACATACCCACCGCTTGAGACATCAGTGCTGTCGAATAGGTTTTTAGATGTCCAGTATGGGAAATGGGAAAGTGGGGAAGAAAAGATGGGGAGAGAGCCTGACCATGGTGCAGATCGTGGAAGAAGAATATAAAGAGCCAGAGCCTTTGGTGATGCCCTGGCATACAAACAGTGGCATTCTCTGAAGTAACAAAACCAGAGCATTTCTGCAACATCAAACTTCAGTAGCACTTAATCTCCAAACTCATTATACTTTAAAAGAATGGAACAAAGTAAACTTTAAATTATCACAACTAAATGGAGGAATTAGGGCAAAACTCTTCTAATGTGACTACTAGAAGGCATACATAGAAAAACTAACGAGCAGAAAAACCCAACTGTATTATTACCAGAGTCTGTAAGTCAGCATGTCTCACGCTGGTTAGTCCACACAGCACTTTTTGGCTGTGCCATCTCAGGTTCACGAGTACTACAGCAAATTTTTCCGGCTCAATGCAGTGCCTCCCTTAGAGGCACCGTTAACCAGCCCCTCTGGAAATACTTTGGCTACCCCTGCGGCTGTACTTCCACTATCACGGTTAACATCTACTACCTCTACATTGTTGCACAGTCAAGCTGTCACGCTACCTTGAACAACCTGTACAGGAGCAGACAAGCTTTGACTGCAGTTCAGGAAATGGTTTGTCCGTAGCATATGGTTTCCTCAGCTTTCTTCCATGTTTTCCTGCCTGCAAAACTCAATCTGATCCAGTCCAGTAAGAAAGGGCAACTGAAAACAGACACTGAAGCACTTACATGAGAGAAAACCATTAACCTGTCACACTCAAAGTTACCAAATGCTATTACCAAAAATATCTTCAGGATTGCAACAGCAGCAGCTTGCTGGTAAACACTCTTGCCCATGACAAGATTCCCCAAACTGTCCAGTATCGGTTTTTTACTTATGAAACTAGAAATACCTATATACGTACTGCAGCCTTCACACCTATTCCATGCTACCTATTTGAAAGTTAAGGAAATAAAAACTACCCCAAAAACAAGGTTTGTGAGTTATATGGTAACCTTCAGAAACAGAAATTCTGCAATATCTGATTCCCATAACACACCAGATGAAGGGTGGTTTCTTCTCATACAACCCCAAGATAATAGCTTAGATTTAATGTGCAAGGCTTCTCCAATATCACTGTATTACATTTCCTGCTCTTATCAGGGAAGTTAATAATATAGGTATCAAAAAAGTAAAGTCTCTAACACAATGGAGTTTAATTTTAAGAAGATCTGGCTCTATTCTAACTGAATCACTGCTATTTTGGTTCTCCGTGCTTCACAACTGCATTAATTCCCTTCCAGCCTCAGATCCTTGCAGAATAAGTAAAAGGTGTTAACCAGCTCATCAGCTCCACAGAATAGCACAGTAGTTCACAGAAAACCTTGCTTATTGTATTAACAATACTATTGCTATTCTGGGTCAATAACAGCTCTGCCAGTCTGCTGCTGCCAAGTTCTCCAAGAACAACTGCAACAAGATTCAAGACCAGTGATGCAAGGACTTAATCAGTGGGCACAAGCCAATCCCAACCAGCAACTGATCCTGTGGGAGTTTAAGCAAAAAAATAAAAATCAAATATCCATATGCATTAAAGTCTCTTCAAAAAACTAAACCAATCACCACTAGTGTAGGAGGTAAGAAACAGCACTCCAATTTTGCTATGCTTTAATTTACTTGTCTTTTTAATTAAAAGACATATTTTTCTGCACGTAGAGGACTGATGTCCTCCTATTAAAGCCAACAGTAAAAATCCTATCAGCAAACAGAGAGTCAAGTACAGACCTCACATATTTTTTCAGAAGCACTGGAGCCTTTTCCCAGTCACACTGGGAGGTAGGTGGGATGAATAGTTCTTAAACACACACATTATGAAAGAAAATAGGCTCTCACATCAGCATCCAATTTGGAAGAGAACACATAATCAAGCTCCCAACAACAACAACCATCTTTTTCTGTTGTTGATGTTGAGGTTTTCTTTTTGTTTTCTTTTTTAAGTCTTGGCACCTGTTTGTTGCTGGAGGGTTTTAACTCGGCACCTCCAACCATTAAGAAGGGTGGCACGCAGCATTGACTCTAAAACCCACCTGGAGGATTCCTCATCACAGACCCACCTGCTCAGTTATCATCCCGGAGTTAGGGATGGATCTCAGCTCCTTGAACAGTCACAAAAATTCACATAATGCTTTGTGGGGTGGGGGGAAAGGAGTCAGGGATGCAGACAGTAATGAAAACAGGTTGTCAGTCCTGTATCTCTCTTTACAGGTCCTTTAGATGAGAAATGCCACCCTAATTAACTAGTTAATAGGATAGATATTTTTCACCAGCCTTCTAGTTCTTTTTGTGGAGCCACGGTGGTCGGACTGGTTATGATAAGGATATCAAAGAACTACAGAGACAGACACGGAGTCCTTACTAACTGTATGCTGGAGGAAGCCAGAGAAAGGCAGAAGTGAAAGGGAGCCTTTTCCTGTCAGACTGATACGAATCAGCAGCCGCTGTCTCCACAAGGCTCTGCTCAAGATTGCATCTACCAAGGTTCACAGCTCCTTGACGGGGTGCCGTCCGAGCCCTTCTCTTCCATAGCAAGTAAAATCCACAGCTCACCAGCTTGTGCCACACAAACTTCGACAACAAAAAAACCCCATGTGCAACACAAACTTACACTCAAGACACATGCCTCATCCTTCGCTCCCCAGCACTGCCGTAACTCCAGCCTCGGCGCTCCCCAGCAAATGGCAGATCTGCAAGACAGAAGCAGTTCAATCCCGAACAGCCAGAGCTTCAGCTTGCGCAGATGTTCACAGCAGTGAAATATTAAAAAAAGGAAGTACATTATAGCATTCAAAGTGTGAGAAGGTGAAGTGTTCCTCCACTGAAAAAGAAAAAAAACCCAGCACACAGACAATCCAGGTTTTCCAGGAAACCTTTATGCCTTAAAGCACTCTCTGCTATAACTCCAGGAATATTTTCTGTAAATGCTCTTCCAAAACAATGCATTTCAACTTCAGACTGAATACAAGTGGGGCCAGTGAGCCTCAGCAATGCTTGACATACACAAGTATCATTCGGACATGAACAATACAGCTTATTAAAAAGCAGGATTATAGACCTTCTAGGTAGACCTAAATCATGTTAAGGATTTTGACCTGTCTTCAAAGCGTATTAAATGGAAAATGTAGTCTCATGTATTTCAGAGGCTAACAACTAACCAGCTAGACTAACCACAAACTCCTACTAATGACCAAATTCAACCCTTCTCATGCTATTCTACCTCATATGTCTTAGATCTATAATAATCTAATTAAGATGGAGCCGCACCAACTTTATGATAGATGAAGGAAATCTAGAAAGGTGTAAGTTTTAATTTTATAGCAGTTCTTCTCTATAGAAATTTGTAGCATAGTCTTCAGATCAAGGAAATTCTGTTCTATAGACATCTTAGCCACAAAATGCTGCAAATGAAATACCACAGAACATCTTAAAAAAAAATGGTGAGATTAATCAGAGACTAGTTTTTGTATAAGCTTTAACAAAGCCCGTGTACAAAACTGTGTAAGTATATATGATATCAATTTATCTTAAAGAAAAAAACCTGTCCAAAGCCAAAATGAATTCTTAATATCTTTAAGGCAGACCAGTCAAAAATATCACAGGCGCATTTCACAGAGAAATTTTTTATATTTAAAGCAACCTTAATAGCCAAAGTACCGGGAATATAATGTATTGGAATAGAGGGATTTGCAGTGGCTGTCTATGTCTTCATTATGACTAAGCAGATTAATCAGATGATTTTGTATTCCTGCATGATAAACTATGACAAACTATTCAACAGACAGACCACCAAGGCATCAGAGTCCCTTTATAAAGATCCTGCTCTGCATTCAAAATGGACAGGAGCACCAAAAGGACACCATGGGCTCATGGAAAATTCTTGAACCACCTTGAATAAAATCACTCCAATGAACTGCATCTCAAAAGGCAAACATGGTAACTGTGAAACCACACTGAGGAAGCTGCTTTCATGACACTTCCTACTGAGAAACAGAAAGACACGCTTTTATACTTAAGTTGTTTCACCAAGTCAGAACCTGGTTATATTAACCTAAAGGCTTCTCAGAAAACAGGCACCCAGCTTAAAATTCTAGGAAACCTAAAATGCTATGCAAACTTGTACTTCACTAACAAATTTAATCTAAAACTTATGGTACTTCAAACTCAGTCAATATCACAGGGCTAAAAAATTCATTATGCTAACTAAATGTAGTGCTGCTGTACTAAGTCCCCTCTAAAGCAACAAGCTGTGAGATATCCTAGTTATTTCAAAGAACTGCACTTAGAAATAGCACAGATTTTGTGGTCAAAAGGAATGACAGTTTCTTCCTCTTGCTGTGAGAGCGTGGAATGAGTTTCTAAAATAAAGTTACCTTTGCTAATAGTGACATTAAGCTCTTGCAGCCCTAGCGAAATTCCAGAGAAAGCAGAAATTAATGTAACATCTGCTGCCCATAGCCAAGCATTTCTAAGCAAATTGACTTTATTAAATAATCGGTAACTTGTTTATATTTCTATAGCTTGCTTTAGAAACATTGATTGATTCAAGCAATCCTATAATTTCATTGTCCTATAAACTCGACTGGAGATAAGGAAGGATTTATGTTCATGGATCAATAGCTCCACATCGACAGCAAAAGCCAAAGAACCCTGCCTAGATTAGTCTTGTAGTTGCAGAGAGCCGTATAAACGTTTGCTTTTGTAACAATATCATAGTAAGAACCAGTAAGTTACAATTTCTTCTGTGAAGTTCAGTTTTTGAACACCATGAAAAATACCTAAGTTTCTTTGTTTGATTGAAAAGCTACTCTAGATAGCAAACTCAAGGCTTGAATTCTCCCAACTGTGTTTCAGTGCAGGACCACGGGTCAAAAGAACTGTGAAAAACATAACAGAAGCACCTTGTTCTGTAACTTAATTAACTAAACTGTGCTTATCGGCTTCTCTTTCATCCATTAGCGCATGGGATTGGCACCAAAACATATAAGGCCCAGTCCTTTTCTGCACTTTGCAAATAGGAAGATGTAGAACACTGGTTTTCCCCAATTAATGGAAATATTTTGAGAGCTCAGTGTGCTGTCTCTAGCTACTACGCAACCCACCTTACCTCTCCAGTTTGCAGTTCAATAATTTCACTGTGGAATACTTTCAATAAGATACAAAGACATTTCTTTAGAGAAAGATTACATGCAGCCTCCTTAAAAGCGGGGCAGCCACCTCGGAGGCAATTAGCCACAGCAATCAGCATCGCACAGCTGGAGAAACCCTGGCCATTGCATCCTTCAAGTTGCCCTAACAGGGAGAAGGGGGGTTAAGGAACAAATAGGAAGGACAATGGGGAGAAGAGCAGCCACGAAGAGGCAGATCTGACCGTGCTGTCGCGGGAGGACAGCCGTGGCCATCCGCCCTGCATTCTGCTTGTAAAAAAAGCTGGATGAAGGTGCTGCTCGGTACCTCTTTCAAAAGCACCAGATTGCTGATACAGACCATCAGCAGCCCGCACACCTGCCCTGGAGATGGACTCCCAGGGCCAGGAGGGCGGATGGGATGGGAGCCGAGGGCAACCCCCACACAGACCAGCCCTCACCGAGGGGTGCCAGCCCACCCGTCTGAACTTAGGAGGCAGGTAATAAGGTCCATCTGCACAGCAAGGAGCGAGCCAGGACCAGGGGCCACCAGGGGCTCAAGTCAGCAACTGAAGCCCCAGACCCGACCTTCAATGGGGGTCCTGGGCCCATGGGCAGAGTGTGGGGGTCTGAGGTGAGGCCAGTCAGGACAATTAAGATCTATTAGTGCCCTCAGGGACCTCACAGGCTCAGTACTAAGGCCTGGAACAGGTAAAAAGATAATGACATGGATTACGGTATTTGAAAGAGTAATACAACACATTTATCAATACCGTGTCAAAACTCAAAATGACAAAAGGGGCAGCAAAAGTCTGAAAAACCTTGAACCTCAGATAAGGTAAAGAAGTATTCTTCACTTGAGGCCCACCACTGTTTTTTCAAATAGCACGTGCTTCCAGAAGAAGCCCCAAAGTTGCGAAAGGAGAATGTCCCCATGGGTTCTGGCCTTCAGGCTGACAAAAATGGTAGAATTGGGTCCCATCTGGGAACTGTGGGCAGTATCAGCTCTGCCTTTATCCTTTCTCTCTAATTGTCTAAAATCAGAGGTATTGGATGCGATTATCCCCCTGAGATTAATAAGATAGCAAAAAGAAAAAGCAAAAGAATGTGCAATGTATTAGACAATACAAACATGCCAAAATCCGTACAGGCATTACAACTCAGGCACCACCACCATCTAGTCTCAGCACAGAAGAGGCAGTAAGCTGGCACAAAGGAAAAAGAAAAGTCAAAATCAAGCAAGTGAGACTAATACTATTGCCACAGTAATGGTTTTCATACTTCAAGAAGCCCAGAAGCCGTTAGTTTACATCCACATGTAGAAAGGCAATATGACTGCAAAGAGACTCAACCTGGCAGTTCAAGCTAATCACTGAGGACCAATCCCAGTTCTTCAGCAATTCTTTAGTGGCATCCACAGAGCCTCTCTTTTAGGCTGCAGAAACCCTCCACGGGACGTGAGAAGTTCTCCTGGAGGACACCAGGTGCAGGGTATGGTGATGCTGCTCTGACTCCTGTAGACAGGCAGGAGGAGGTTGGTGCCCTGTTGCCTCTCCGGCCTTTGAAATTGTTCCCCATGATAAATATTTCAAAATGACAGTAACTGCAGTGTGAACAATCATGACAGATGTTTTGAGATGGCAGTAAGAACACAAAACATGTGGGGCACTGGAACACACAGAGCTGTGGCAGGAAAACATACAATATTGCCCCTTCACACTATGGGGCAAATGCAGGGGCAATATAAAGTACATTGAGAAACCTTATCTTCGCTCATGCCCCTATCCAGGGGACATTCACTGCCTAAATTTATGCATCACATGATGAATAACTCTTGGTGCCCAATATTCCCAAAGGCCTTCTTACCCATATGAAAGGGAGTACAGATAACTAGGATGAAAATTGCAGCCCCTTATATGCTGCAGAGAGCACATGTAACATACTGGTAGCTGAACTCTAGTTCAGTCTTTGGTGCTCTCCCATTCATTACTTTTTTTGCAGTCCTTTCTGCTAACCCCTCGTACGCTAATTCATCAAATCAGAAATCCTTTCAGCTCCCTCATTCTCAACAGATATGTTGTAACACAGGCATGCATAACTGGGGTGGGGGGGTAGAGAAAAAGTGAAAAAAAAAACCCTTACACAATCCCAAAACCAGCATTTCCAAATCTCAACTTCTTACTGCAAGTCTTGGCTTAGCTGAGGTTTTTGCTAAAGCACTAGTTCTTCATTTGTGCAATTGTGACAAATACAGGTTTTACTGGGGGCAAAGATGGTCAAACCCTCAAAGCAAGGGGAAAAAAATGTTCCAAAGCTGTAAAACTCTAAGAATCAGGGCTAAAATACTAATTAAACTGTTTTAATTGCTCAGTTGAAAAAAAAAAGCATGTTTTTCCTGCAGTCTCATGAATCTGAGGGTAAATTTGTGATTTCTGTATGCTTGAGGTTAGCAATACTTGCAAAAGGGCACGAACCAAATAAGCTGACCTGTTAGCCGTGGGAAGAGAGGTTAAGTGGAAGACTAAATAATGTGACATACAAGTTGAAACAGCAAAAAGAACTTAGTCTCAACAAGATTTCAACCTTGCTGACGCTCATGTTAACTTGCTCTCTTGGACTGAAATGTACATGGGATCTGAGCCTAAGGTTCAGTGAGTCCAGCCTCCTACCTCCTTCCTACCTTCTGCTGCCTCTACCAAGTGGCAGATAAGCACAGCCTTAGACTGTAGCTGGGCTAGTGCAAATACGAAATATGTATCCTTCTCAGTTTCACTGAA
>VZSF01004667.1:192298-213441 GCA_013398295.1 Chionis minor | reverse complement strand
AAAAAAAAAAGCTCGTAAACAAGTATTGCCAAATAACTTTGCAAAATCGGATCGGACGGAGGGGAAAAAAATTAAATATTCCCATACGCTAATTAGTTAATGACTGGCCTCAAGCCTACGAACGTGCCCGTACTTAACTGTATCCTCCACTGAAGTGAATGCAATTGAATCTCATACTCCAGTTGTTCCAGAAACTCAAGGCCTCTAGAAATTATAAGCATGGCTTAGTAATGGTGAGATTTTAGAAGTAATTAAGGGCTTATGCACACTGGGAGTTGCTGCAGAGTAGCTTCACTTGCGCAACTCCCCTCCCCTGCGCTGGACATGTGTTTCACGCTAATACTGCTTTATTCTGAATCAGTTTGCACCATTCGGGCTTTCAGTTCACGATCTCCCTTCGCCTGAATCGATGGGCTTGTGCAAGGTGAGCCAAAACTGCATGTTCTGTTTTCACCTTGTGGTTTGGCCTTTATTTAGGCATCTCTTCCCAAAAGCTAGGCATTGCTTTTGAGAACTAGAGGTGGAGTTTCTCCCACAGTCGCTGTTGTCCTGGAACACTAAATGCCATGAGACCCACAAAAATCCCCAAAACCTTTGGGAGCGTGGCCCTGTTTGCCTAACTGGGAACATCTGTTTTTCTAACACCTAGAGGAAGGCTGTGCAGAGAAGAGAAAGCTTTCCTTTCAGAATAAAATCTCGTCCTAGTAATTAGTCCTTGTGGGTAGCAAGTTTTAATGATACTTCATGGAGAGCATAAAATTCATAATATGTCCAGAGTGTAGGCAAAACTTTAAAGTTTTGCCCAAATTTTATTAATTGCATATGCATCAAAAATGTGAACAGTGTTAACATACAACAAGCCAGAGAGGTTCTTCCAAGATCAGTAGGTATTAAGCCCATGGATATACAAACAGCCCCCCATTACCTGAGGTGAAGAGGGGTTGAAGGAAAGGTCCTAGATAAGGGAAAATAAGAATACATGAGCGATGGTATTGCTTTTAGTGCACAGACAGGTGGTACCACCCATGAAGACTTCTTAGCTTCTACGCAGCACCCCGCCACAGCTGGCTCCGCGCAGCAACGTATCGCCACGTCCCGAATCGAAGAAGGCGCCCCAGCGCTTGGGACGCGATGCGGAGGCGGACGCAGAGTCCTGCCAGAAGCGCGGAGGACCCATGCTGCTCCGCGGCTTGCGGCACCGAGACACAGCCCAGCTCTGCACGGGACCGGCGGGCAGCTGCAGGACTTCTGCCCTCCACTCAAACCACTGAACTGCTTCTGGACTCCGCCTGGCCCGGGGAAGGGTTTAGCTGCTTCGCAAGGCACTACAGCTCATCTCGTACTTCTAGAACAAGCTGGCACCACGTGAATAGTATCCTTAAGCCATAACCTGGATAAGCCTTCCAGGATAACTGGGATTCTACCGTATGTGACTTTTAAAAGTAAGTTTTCGTAGACTTGCTGGAAAAAAAATGTGAGTTTTGACCTAGCACTTTTCATTCCAAGATTTCTGAATAATCTTTTTTAATGCAGGTTTAGAAAAGGGGAAAAAAAAAAGGCAAAAAGAAAGAATATGTCCTTTTGACTTCAGTTCACATTCCATTGATAGAAGATCTATTAATCACCAGCATACAATTTACATCAAGACTACCTGTATTAAAGCAGAGACACAGAAGAGCTGGCACGGATTGCTTCCCAAGATCTTGTGGCATTAGGAGTGGAACTATGTTTGTTTTCTTTTTTTTGTTCTGAACTCTGTAGCATTTGGTTGACTGAGGCAGCATCTCTTATTAAAAATAAGCCATAAGAGAACTGCTTTTGTGAACACACAGGATTACTACTTATTCCAACAGGTATTTTGTTAGTTCCTGACTCTGCAAAGACTTGAATAACTAAATACACCATGAATAAGTCCATTGAACTCGCTAAGGTCTGCCTAATGTTTTCATCTTCCTATTTCCCGGAACAATAATGGCCTCAGTCATCTATTATTTGCAAGAATTCACAGACAAAATCAGAATAAAGAGGAAGCATGGATAATATAGTACCAGACCCTCCTATTGTTTCATTGGAGTAGGGAAATCCAGTGGAGACTAAACTTTCTGTAAACACTGGTCTGACACTGGCTGCCCTTCTTCCCTCCCCGAGGGAATGGCTGCCGTGGGGAACGTCAGCCCACCCTGTTCACCTGACCGCCTCTAACACGGAGCTGAAAGAGATGCCATCTGTAAGGACCACAGGAGGATAAACACGATTCTTTTTGCATATGGAAAAGAGAAACAAAATCCAGGTGCATGTGATTTCCCAATAGCAGAAGGCGGGACAGGAGGAAAAAACAGTTAATGCCAACAGTGCCAGAGCTAAAAACCCCCACCGCCTTTCACAGGGGAGCTTTCTTAAACCAGCCTGCATCTCCTTGCACAGAGAAGAGTGAATCAAGTTTGCAATGCCATTCAGCCTCATACATGGCAAAAGCTTTCCGTATTACGCCTGTATTTTGGAATCACCACGGTTTCCCTCAGCACGTTCTCTTAAAACACCTCGTAGGCACAGGAAAAAAATGGGGGTAGAGCCAAAACAACAACCTTGCAAAGTGCTGAGCAGCAAACCAGAGAGCTGAAGTGCTCCTGTTTCCCCTGAACACCTTTCACAGCTCCACCCCGATTTCCTGGGCACTTGCTGAGACGGGAGCTGCGCTGCCATCTCACCCCATCCCCAGCAGTATCCCACTCCACCACACAGCCTCGGGGAATTTCAGGGGGCATTTCCACTGGGGCTTGACTGACACAAGTGAGCAGCGAAATGAGGTTCCCAATCAGTAGATCAGATGGCGCAGCGTGCACAATACTTAATTTGCTCCTTTGTAATCTCGATGACATGTTGGAACCAAAAGTAGAGGGAAGCTCATGGCAGGGCAGTTTCTCATCCTGTGACCCAAGAGAAAGGGTTGTTCTCCCTTCTGTGCCTGGGGAAGGCTCTGCTCTTCCCACCCTTGGCCCTTGTGGCAGATGAAACGAGGCCACGGAGGGAATCTGGGCTGGGGAAGCCACAGGAGGAGCAGGATCCCAGCAGGCAAACGTCGGAGGCTCCGCATTGCTCTTGCCAGCAGATGGAGCAGGGCTGGCATGGGAAGAACCAGTTGCAGGAGAGCCTCCACGCCTGCCCCTCTCCCAGAAGGAGCTTCTCCTGCCCTGCCCCTGCCCTGGAGGGGGTCTCAACTTTCCTGCAGGAGGTCTTTCTCCTTCCCTTCTCTGGCGGGAGGATCCATCCCAAAGCTCTCTAGACATGAAGGTAGACCTTTCCCAAGGCTGCCTCCTTGCACTGGTGCCTGCAGAAAACTGCACGCAGCAAGGAGGGCTGATGAGTATGTAAGCGGTTATCCATGCTTCTCTGCTGGTACACACAGGTCCATGCTCACATGTCCACAGACACATGCCCACTTTTTTGCTGTTTGGCTGTGAGCTACCTTGAGTAGCTTGGAGACCTCCCACATATCAGTGCTTACCTTCCATTTCTCCTAAATTGCTTCAGTGTTGTTGTCTGTAGTGGCCAGCTAAGGTATTATCCACTCTTTATTTCTGTTTCTGCTGAGTTGAAGCCAGGATCAATGTAAAAGATGGGTATGTTCATGTCAGGCAGCAAATTAAACCTACTGAGATAAGAATGATCAGATTCCCAAGGTGAAAAATCAGAGATATGGGTGGAAATGGAGATGAAGTACTCTTTTCTGAATGGATAAATAAGGTGTAGCCTTCTCCCTGCCACTCTCTTGCCTTAGGGGCTCCTCTCCAAGACTCATTTCGCCCCAACATCCATTTCTTCATCCCTTTCTCTTGCTTTTTTGGTGAGACTGTGAGACACAGGTCCTTCTGCAGCTCCCACCCATCCTATGTGTTTCAAGCTTTGAAAGTCAGAGATAATACCCTTCCCTTGATAAGCACGCATCCATGTTGTTCCCATCACAGGACCGCTGCGGATGCGTGTAACGCAGTGGGTGAAGGTGAGTACTGACCACTGCATTTTCGTCTGCCGGTCTGAAGAGGGTCACGTCAGACCCCAGCACACTGTGTTGTCTCCGTGGGTCAATTCTGCAAAGGTAACTCCTCTGCAGGTATCAGCCTCCTCGTGGCGGAGCTGCTCGTGAAATAAGATGGTCCACAGCACAAGAAGGACTCTGATTCCTCCTCGGTGGGCAGTGGGTAATACGGACGCAGTGCTGCTAACATGGGCATGGCTCAGTGCTAATGCAAAGTCACACAGGTTATCTTATGAGTAATGTGAAGTGCTGTGAAGGATGCAACATACTGAACAGAATAAATACTGTCTTGTTTGCAGAGGGAGACATTTACAGGTAACTCCAATATTTATGCCGCATTCTTCCCTGTTTTCCCTTTTGGTTTTCATTATTCTGCTTTTTGAAATCTGTTCCTTCTTCTTCCTCAAGGGAGTATGAATATTTCCTTTTTTCTTCTTTTTATAAAGCAGCTCTTTTGTTTATGTCATACATACGATCTTCACCATCATTAATTAAGACATCACCTGGTGTTATGCCCACAGGGGCAACTACAAGCTTTGTAAATGGAAAAGTACATCAGTATCTCATTTGCTTAATAATAGTCTACACATTTAAAGCCAAACGGTAGTTCTGTAGCCCGGGTATGTTCCAAAACTGCCATACTGGTGTCATTTATTTTAGCCTGTTGTAGAAAAAATAGAGATGATCAAAAAACCTAAAACTCATGCCTGAGAAAAGACAGCAAGAAATCAGCACGATTCATATTCTGTATTACACTTTTTTAGGGGCAGAAAGAGATCCTGCTGCATAAAATGCCTTTGACATAGATGTTTGAGTGTTCTGCTACATAGACATTAAGGAACAGCATTTTGTAAGTTTTTTGTGGAATACTAAAAATCCAAAGTGGCAAGTTTTCTAGTGGAAAAAGTAAAACGTTTCGGGGTTTGAACAGAGGCACCATCTGCATCGGAGCGACCCCAGACTAATGGACTGTGTGTTTGTGTATGTGTGTGTGCGCACGCACGTATGTGTGTGTTTCAGAGGGACATTCTTTGCTTCGGTTACGTTACAATTCCATTAAATATTTATTACTGGAATGTAAATTCTGCTGAAAACTGAGGTCTTTGCTTTGGAAAAACCAGACCATCACCTACCACGGGCGTCGTCGCTCAGTGAAATATCCAAGTCCCTTTTGGAGAAACAAAAGGATTCGGTTATATAAACAAGTCACTGCGTTGAATTATAAAAGTGGTGGGGGAAAAAAAAGAACAAAAACCTGCTGACTGCTGGTTGAACTAGTCCTTGGCTATGTGTGAACTGAAGTTCTGCAGATCTAGCAAGAACCAGGAGCAATATTAAAATGAATTGGTTACAAATAGTGGAAATAGTCCAGCAAGCACATTTAGAATATGCAGCCCTAAGGATGGCTTTGTTTTCAGATTGGTTTGTCTTTATTTTGAATGTAAATCATCAGTAAGCTTCTTAAGGAGATTGGGGATGGGAGAAAACATTGGCTGATCATCTTAAAGCCCAGGAAAATAAAAAAAGTTCTCAAGTTGCTGAATGAAATAACAAACTAGAATGGGTTTATACTTCTTACATTGCTATGAAAGCTTTCCTTCTTGATCATTTCCAGACACCAGAAGGTTATTAAAAATCCACAAAGGGAAAAGAAATTTTACATTTATATGAGCTTTAAAACTGATTTCAGGACCTCAGTTTGTTACCAGTGTAACACAGAGTAAACCTGTAACATGAATAGTATTGCTCATCAAAAAGAGGGACCAAGGACCAGTCTAGCACTACCAACAATTGGGAAGGGATTTATCACATAATCTTTGGGGTTACACTTTATTACGGAAGGTCAAAACTGGAGTAGGCTAGTGTGGGGTACCGGTGCTCAGGCTCAGGTATTTGTATCACTTTAAACCCCACTGTCGTTTCAAGGATATAAATAGGCTTGGAAAAATCAGATTATTGAAAGGATTAAATTGGGATCAGTGTCAGTAATAATCTGTTCCTTTCTGGTGACACCAATTGAAAGAGGGAAAGTTTGGGGGAGGGGAGCAATGCTGTACAATACTGCCTATGAGTTGTGTGGGAATGGGGAATATAAACAAGGGGAAGCAGGGGTAAACAGCACAGCCTCCCCGTGCCTGGTAGGCAGGGCAAGCATAAGGACAAGAAAATCCTCCTTAGAAATAGTACTGGCCAAAGACCCTGTCTCACTAAAGGCTAGTTACAGTGATGGAGTGTCAAAATATGCTAGTCATTCTAGTTTATTAAGCTAATAAAGTCTCTTTGTGCCTGTGTTCCCCTGCTTCCAGCCCTGCAACACAGTGTGCTCAGAGCACCACAAAATCATAGACAGGATTTCTTCTTTACTTCTGTTTTTTAATCACATTGCCTGAATCTTCTCCCTACAGTGTCACTCCTGTTATCTCTTAACCAGGCTGGAAAAAAGGCAGCACATGCCTGGCTGCCATGTCTCCAGGGTCTCTGGAGCATCCCAGGCGAAGGAACGGTGTGATCTCCAAGCACCAGTGCCTCAATCTCCAGCTTGGCTCATGGCACTGCAATTCCCCTGGCCAGTCCTCACTCACCTGGTCCATGACTGAAATCTGTGCAGGTGTTGCCTACATAAGAGCTAAGTGAGAAGCAGCTGGTCTAGGCTCTTTATCATTGCCCAAAATACATTTCTACAAGTAAGATCAAATTTATTCGGCTCTTTTGGATCCAGAATGATTTTGATAGCGGTGACTTTAATTTGGTGATAAATTGCCTGCTGAATTTTCTTTCATCCAGAAACATGAGAGAGCAGAGCACAGAAGGTACCTTGTGATGTTGAGCAAAGAAAGCATATTTAGACTCATTTTCCATCTAGCCTTTTTGAAGAAAGTTAAAGGCTGGGTTCTCGGTTCAGGTGCTCTGTAAGTGAGATCCTGCTTCCCTGAAGAGCCGTTTCTTACCTACCCCCTTGCCCCAGTTTCACCTGTGAGGACAGGCTGAAGGAGCTGGCGTTGTTCATCCTGGAGAAGAGAAGGCTCCGGGGAGACCTTATTGTGGCCTTTCAATACTTAACGAGGGCTTGTAAGAAAGATGGGGACCAACTTTTTAGTAGGGCCTGTAGCGATAGACAAGTGAGTACTGGTTTTCAACTAAAGGAGGGTAAATTCAGGCTAGATATATGGATGAAATTTTTTACAATGAGGGTGGTGAAACACTGGCACAGGTTGCCCAGAGAGGTGGTAGGTGCCCCATCCCTGGAAACATTCAAGGCCAGGTTGGATGGGGCTCTGAGCAACTGAGTTGAAGATGTCCCTGCTCTTTGCAGAGGTGTTGGACTAGATGGCCTTTAAAGGTCCCTACCAACCCAAACTTTTCTATGATTCTATGGGGAAGAAATTTATCTCACTGAGTTGGGGTCTTTTATCCTTCTGGTGGCTGGCTGAGCCAATGGTGCTGGGACACTGGTGGTATTGAAACTCAGGGCTTTGAGCACATTTCAAGAAGTACACCTGACTATAAGCAAGGTAGTGGCGAGAAGAAAGGAATGCAATGTTTCTTGGAATAAATAACACTTCTAATAACTACCTCACTTATAATGCCCAATGACTGGAGCAAAAATAACAGGGTGAGAAATTCTCAGTGCTGTCCTCGGGTGCTTTCCCAAAAGCTTACTTTCACTCTGTACTAAATGAATTATTTTTTTTTTAATTATGTCTCTTCAGTGGCTTCCTCACAAAAGCTCATGGTCCTTCTCACATTTCCCATTTGATTTTTTTTTTCCCTAAATGTGCATTTAAGTTTCTTCCCCTATTTCTTTAGACACAAAATGCAAACCTCTGCATCTACAAAAAAATCTCAGGCGCTTTACTTTTCCTTCTGTCTTTTGGTCCTGCTTCTCCTTTCCGATTTTACTTCTGCTCAGTTAATTAGTAATTTATAGTTATTTCCCTCTTTATTTACGCGGGCATGTATTTTCCCTGGGAAGCTGCTGCCTGGTCCTTTGGAGTCAGTGTAACCTGATTTCCAGCCCTGCTTCTTCTTCACAAACCTACTGGCGTCATGGAGCAGCCCTCAGCAATCAAGGGGCAGGATGACGGGGAGCGCTTGGCCCTGGGTGCTGGGCACTGGATGCCCACTCGCTGTCCTCCCGGTGCACCACAGCATCTGGCGATGCACGTTCATGCCAGCAGAGCCTGCCTTCAGGTGGGTGGCGAGGCCAGAAATCCACACAGGAGCAAAGCAGGAGAGGCATGAGCGACTGGCGAGGGCGAGGAAGGTGAGGGCGAGGAAGGTGAGGGCATCCTGGCATCGCAGGATCCGTCCCTTTGCCTCCTGCTGCCGCTGCTTTTCTGCCGGGCAAATGAAGCTGGCAGCCATGGCACTACCTGCTTCAAAGGGCTCCTGCCAAGCACATCACTGCTATTTGTGTAATGGGCTGAAAGTCTTAAGTGAGCCGTGATACATAAAGGAAAAGCTTTAGCATAATTACTGATCCTTACAGCTTTTCATTCCAGAAAATTTGAGGGTAAGTAAAAAGCCGTAAGGGTAAGCAGGAGATAAATCTTGGTTCGTGGCACCTTCCTTGTTTATGCATTTCCAGCGTGTCCCGGGACAGGCGGGGTTTATCAAGGGTGCAATCCCTTTCTTCTGCATTTTGAAGTCATTTCTAGCTTTCTCCTCGGACATCATGAGAACCATCAGAGCTGATCAAAAAGCAGGGGGGGAAAAAAAAATGTCTTCACAGGTACTTCAATTTTCTTCCTAATTTATTATTTAAATTTCAGATGTTTTAAAAATATGTTTCGAACACTTCTTTCTTGAGGTTGTGTGCGGATTTCCCTCTACTCTCCCATAATCAGGTAATAATAGAAACAACATATGTCCCTTTCTATATCCACATTAAAGAAGTTTATGCCTGTCCCACTTAGGAACTAGCTGCTACTGTGACCTGCATTTTTTTCATCTCATCTCCACTTTCTTGTGGGATCATTTTAATTTCTCTGTAGTGGTAGAAAGGGAGTCCCAGGCATGTGTTTTTCTCAGAATCGGGCTGAGACTCAGTCTTTGGCCGCAGCTGGTGGTCAAGTTGGTTAAAGGCTCTAGTTTGTCTAAACAGCAAACTGTCTTTTTAGAACCAGTAGCCATAAGAAATGCCAGCCAGGCTCCAGCGGCTCTCTGCTCGCTTCTAGGCAGCTCCTGGTCCAAAGAGTTCAAAGCCTTCCATGCCCTCTGACCAGGACCCCTTCTATGACTGTGCACAGGCTGGGAAGCAGCACCTGGTTTGATTTCAGCTCTCCCAGTTGCCGCAGTTTGCTGGGTTTTGGAAAGCAGCCTGCGGAAAACAATCCAGCAGCTACAGGGGGAAGGGTAGGCTACAGGCGAAGCAGACCTAGACCGCTGCGGGCTCTGCTCCCAGTGCCGCCGGTCACAGCACCAGTGCCGTGGGTTGCCCACCAGCGTGAGGGCCAGAAGTTCACTACCCTCCAAGATGGAGCCAGGGGCAAGGGGTACCCCCGGTGGGGTCACAAGCCAGGCTTGTTTCATAGAGCAGCACAAAACTCACTTGTTCTCAGATGCCTGACAACTCCGCCAAGGAGCAGGAGGGAGAGGACAAAGAAAAGTATTCAAGTCAAAGGGGCCAAGTGCTAGGATGGGAAGAGCAGAGTCCACATTCAATACCATTGATGCTTATCTCAATATTGTACCTGGCGCCTCGGTACTGTAGCAATTGGAACCTCATAAATACCAATGACAGATAGTAATTAGCACCCCATAAATACCATCAACAGATAATCTTGCCGCTAAGAAGCAAGAACAAGCTTTTCATCCCCAACTGGCCAAGCAAGCTTGAAGGTGAAAATAACAAGAAGATGGAAAAAACACCATTTGAAAACAAAGGTCTTCCTCTGGAGTCAAACTTTTTAATGGAAATAAAGCCTAAACCAGCAGCCTTATACTAGCCTGAGGCTCCGAAGTGCCCCAAGTCAATTTATGTCTTGCTGATAAAAGGGTAGTTGATTGATTCATTACAGCTAAAGGCTCAGCTCCTAGGAATGCGTGGTGCTTATTTTTTTTCTGGGATCCCTTTGATCTCTGCTGGAGGTTGAGGAGCAGGCTCCAAATTATGAAATTTTTTTGGAATTATATTGAGACCGTTTCACAGAAAAGTCACCTTCAAGTCTCCAAGACTCTCTCTAGAGACACAGGGATGGTGGAAACCTTCTAGCATGACATTTTTAGCTGAGAGAAAAGGAATACAGCAGATCGTAAAAGAACGGTGATTCAATCACGTTTGGACCAACGTTAAGATTTGGATGTAGGCCTTCAAGTTTTCTACATACTAAACTAAAAGCACAAGTTTCTATGAGGGTATCTGGAAGCAATAATAGATTTACAGCTCTCTATAGATCAGCTAGAGGAGGAAGACAGGCATCCTACACCAACCTAAAAAACCAGCATTTGGCACTTGCGAGAAACTGACCTTTCAATTCAGTGCATTAAATTACACTGCAGGATTTATTCCAGGTTCACAAAAGGCATTGGAGGTACGGCATCCGCTCCCTACCATTCCTCCTCTACACAGAGCCCTCCCCATCTCCCCATGTGCTTTAGAGCCCAGAAGGTCTTCCACCTTGTCCTGCCTGCCAGAGTTTTGTCACGTTTGCTACCTGCTGTGGAGCTCCTGCTGTCAGACCGGTGGCTGAGAGTCTGCTGGAGTTTTGGGGTCTTCTCATCGCGGCTGGTGCTCAGCAGGACTGGAACCTGCAGTTCAGTCTCTGACAAGCGCTCTGGCAAGGCAAGTCACGTAATGAGGAAACCTCCTTCAGCGCAACTCCAGCAACCTCCTCCATAATAACGTAGAAATGTGGGAGACTTCATGTTCACCGTCTGTATTTACCTGAGCATTACAAAATATTAAATAGCATATTTAGCAAAAGAAGACCTTTCAGGTATTCTCTTTGGTATGTAATTGTCAAGGGCAGAGCCGCACATCGAGTTTGTATCTGTGTTGAAACCTCCACCGACTTAATTAGAGTAAAATACATGATGTGTAGTCATTATAATCAGCTTTGCAGCGACACAAACATATATAAGCCTTGTTTATATGACAGGAGTGTCCAGATTTTGCATCCAAGCCTTCGCCAAGAAAAGCCAGCTTTGAGAGGGAAGAGGGAAGGGGGGGGGGAGAAGGGAAGACCGTAAGACTCACTCAGCCGATATTGCTAAAACGCATGGAAACAGCCGCTAAGTCTTCCACTGCCTCCGCCCTTCCCAGTAGTCTCATTACGGTAAATAATGTTGCGCTTATTTGAAAACTCAGGTTTCATAAGGCTGGCTGCACCAGGGGAGCCGGCAGCGCAAGCGGCGCTGATGAGCTCTGCGCCTCAATGCCAAAGCCCCGGCGCTAGTGCCCCTCCGGTTCCCAGGAGTGCCTCCCTTCGCTCTCAGAGAGCAGCTTGAACTTCTGCCTTAAAGTAAAAGCATATCGTGGCAGATCCCCCCATCACAATGTCTAAATATAATACAAGGGAAGACAATTTAAGAGAGCTCAGCTACACTTTTTTAAGCAACTGTCAGGAAACTGCCTCTGTGGCTTGCTGCTTTAGAGTAAGATTAAATGAATCAGTCTCACCATTTGAATGCGTGGGAAGTCAGAGACGGCAAAGTGACAACTAAGGATGGTTTATTTATAATTGGGTCCTCCCCCTGTAGCTGTTTGTGCACAAGTCCTGTGCACTAAGTTCAGGAGTACCTGCCCTTTATGTAAAATTACTCACAAATGCTACGTGTAGGCCAGGTGGATGCCTACGCTGGTTTGGCTGATTATAAAGTTCACGTAATTATTATTGAACTGTCTAGTGATGTTTGGGGAAAAAAATACAGCTTATTATGCAGCAGCTTCAAAAGGCTCTGACTCCCCAGTCCCTCAGCCAGGAATCTTTCACAACAAGGAAGAGCCTGAGCTGAGCATCACTGCCAGGAGAAATTCTGGGGGGTGGCACGGGGACTGGGGCACCCCCTGGGCGGCAGCTTTGTGGCCAAGGCAGGTCTGTGGGGGCTGGGGGGTGATGCGGAGTCAGCGTCGGTGGATGCTTTACTAGCAGGCACCTCACATACTTCAGCTGCTGCTCCTCACTCCTGGAGCAAAAACACCTCTGGTTTTAACCCAGAGGTTTGGAGGTTTCCAAGAGTTCCCAAAGACAGGTAAGAGCTGCACTGTAGCTGCAGCTGCAATCACAAGCCAAACTCAGTAGTTTATGGTTTTTCTGGTTAATGAGCCCAAGTGGAGTGGCATCGCAATGAGAAATGGGTTTGCCAAAGGAAAAGCGTGGGTATCCCATCTCCACCACCTCAGTCTGTGTCCCCAAAACTTTTGAAGTGTCCTTCTGAGTGAGGAAAGGCAATATCCACAAATCTGAGATGAAGTTGCTGAGAGGAGGACGTGGGAGTGGCTGAGTCCCTTGGGAGAAGAGCAGGATTGCTCTTTGCCCAGCCTCCCAGTGGGTAAGTCAGTGAAGTTGAGCTGACCTCCGTCCCTGAGCTTTCCTTCCTCCCCGCTTTGGCAGGCTTGGCCTTTAGTCTGTAGCATCATCCTGCGCCCCTAACCGGGAAATATTATTAAAATGGCATTAAATATTAAGAGAGACAACACAGCATCTCTCACAGTGAGGGAGCTCCTGACACAGCAATGCTTTTCCTAATAAACTGCCTTGACAAACAGTTTACTTATATTCTTACTTCAATTAGATGAACGACTCTGCAGCAGTAAGGAAGAGTGTGGCTGGGTGTTATTATGAGAAGTAGTAAATATTTATTTGGCTCTCTCAGCATGGAAGTGGGTGGGCGGCGGGGTCTCAAGACAAGACCTCATCAGCACAATTTTTAAAGCCATAGTCACAGGCTGCGGCTAACCAGCAAGGCATGATGCTCTTGTGTGAACCCATCACCAATAGCTTAGTTAATAACATTAGCACAGCATTAACAGTGACGGACATCATGGCCAGGTTTGGCTTTTACAGAGATCTGGGCTGCAAAGGAGATGACCTCCATTAAATAGACAAGCAAGTGTAAATATTACAAGGGTGTCCCATCACTGGCCAAGAGGGTCCTGCCAAGCTGAGGGCTGTGTTGTGGCAGGCATCGCATGTGCCAAATGTGCTCCATGGCCCACCAAAATGCACAAAGTCCCTGAACAGATCAGTGGTCAGGTCATGGGCTCAGATCTCCAGGCTCCCAGCTCAAAGAGAGAGCCCTGCGAAAGCAGGAAAAGGACAGCTGGAAGGTACTGGGAAATTTAATCTAAGCAAAGAAAATCTCCATCTCTGCTTTCTTGGAAGCTTTGCCTGCAGTTTCAACTATTTTCTGTCGATGGCATGAAAGTTACAGAATCAAACACGCATGCTTCTATTTGAAACACTGCTAGTTTTCTGGCCATGTGGGGAGGGGGCATAAAAATGTTTAACTTAGGAAAAGCAGTTGCTTTCCAGAAAATCCCGTGAGGCTCTTCACAGCACATGACTTGGAAGCCACGAGGCTCCTGTCAGCACAGCCATACTTATCCTTGAAGTATGGAAGATCCGCTTCGGCAAGGCACCCCAGAAAGGTTTATTACTTTAAAGTCACTGAGTTTGTCTTGTAAGGCGTGACCAAAATTTTACCTCAGTCTGCATACATTTTTTCCCCTTATCATAACTTCCAGTATAATAAAATAATTAACATTACTCTCCTGATACCTTTCTTTGAAATGGGTGTTTCAGAGGCTGAAGGGCAGAGGAAAGTCCCTTCCCTTGCTGCTGAAGCCATGTCTGAGATCAAACGTAGCTGCTCTGCGCTGGTGAGGCCACGCAATAGGTCTTTTTAAGATGGAGTGTGGAGAATGGGATAAATAAAGCTGAGCGGTGAGGTGGGGTACATGCGTGGGCCAGGCAGGTGTTGCCCAGTGGGAATTTGGCTTGTAACTAAGCTGGTGAATAACTCCAATAACTCCAGAGTCCATAATGATAGGGGACTTCACCTAACGCCTCATCAAAAATACAACACACTTTGCAGAACAGAGCATCCCTCACACAATCCTCTACAGGCACTTTATACAGTGCTATAATCACAGCCTGCCCGTGTGTGACATTTTTTTATATGTGTTGGCCTTTTCATCTGAAATAGTTTCCTCCTTTCCTTTTGACTGGTGTTCAGGAATGGATTTAAAATTAGTGTTAAGTCTAAAATTTCAGATCCAGAAGCACAGGGTTTGGCATGCAAGACGATTCCTCTGCATGCATGTAGGCATCCCTACAGAAATTACTTGTAGTCTGGAGCAGCTGATTTAAAAGGCTGGGCCAAATTCTCCTTCCAAGTGGCCGCATTTGGAGATGCATATCTGTAGTGGGAAATAGAAGCTTCACTGGTACCAGTAGAGCAGCGCTGGCTGGTAGCAGCTGAGGATCTGCCTGTACGGCCCTGCTAATGCCACTGGCCACCAAAAAAGTTGAGCTTATGCTGGCAGAGACTGTCCCTCCCTGGGGAATGGCAGTTTGGGTAAGAGGGAGTGTGTGAGCTGGAGTTTAGGGGAGGCAGTGGTGATTTCACCAAAGGAAGCTGAGGAATTAGGATGTGAAATCAGGGCAAAATTTATAAGAGGATCATTTGAAAAATTTCTACTGTAAAAATTGGGAAAATGTTGGGGGGAAAACCACAGAAATAACTTTGATACACTCGGGGTTATTTTCAGCAGGATAGAAGGACTGCGTTTAATCTTTGCTGTGTAGAATGGGTATTTTTTTTCCTTGCTCTAAGCGTGTCTCTTAATACAGCCTTACCGGTAGAATAATTAACAAAGCCTGCATCACAAATGCGGTGCTCTCAGGAGCTAGGTACTCATGTGCCCTTTCCCACTGCAGCAGAGGTAGGAGGGTTTCTAGCATGCCCTGGGAAGCAGGAGTCCCCCAGGAATTTCTGAGCACAGAAAATGCACGACTAGGTGCTGTTGGCGATTTTCACCAGAAGGATTTTCTCCAGTGAATTTTTTCTCCTTCCAGCCAAGGACAAACCTCTGACACTAGCCCACATTATTGTTTGAAGACAGATTGAAATCTCGTGATTCTGACATCGTTTTATTTTTAATTTCCACACTGCAAATGTCAGGGGAAAAAATACCCTAAAAATTATACTTCAGAAAAGACTATAATTACTTCCAATTAATTCATGGCCCTGGTTGTTTGAAAGACTTGACCACAGCTAGAATTTCATTATCTGATAAGCACTTTTTTTTTATATTTCAAAGTTTCTTTTTTAATAATAAGACGAAAAGGATCCAAGATCCTGACAACAATACCTGAGCCAACTGCAAAAGCTCGCTGATGAGAAATTGTGTTTAACCCCTCAAACGGAGAGGCCACATCATTTTCACGGCATTTATTTCAGCGATACTCCTGATGGGGAAGCAAGGTTCAGAAATGTGATCAGATGTGGTGGTAGGCATGGATGAGGTGACCCAGATCTCTGCCTTCCCTGGGGCACTAATCAGACTGTGCATTTTCAACGCACCTTTCTTCCATCCGTGGCACCTAAAGCGTTTTACCAACATCTGTCCTGTTTCTCATTGCCACACTCCTGTCTGTATCGGAGTACATCTATTAAAGCCACCGAGGTTATATCAGCATCATCTGCTTTCATGGCGTGAATTGAGCCTCATCCCTCTGTATCTCTGGACCATAAATCCAATTATTACCCCCTGAAAGAGGCATTTGCACCACATGAGCTGCACTGAGAATGCCACTGATGTTCAGACTGAGGAAAAATATCTGTGTTCTTACAGAGTCCCACTCGCTGGTGCAGGGGATAATTTTGCTGTGGGTTTCAGTGGTCTTATTTTGAACTTTAGCTATGACAGGGCCGTTGGTCCCCAACCTCACTCAAGTACGCAGCGTATTTCCCACATGCATTCACAGCTAAGGGCCTTTACTCAGAACATTAGAAAATAAGTAGTTATGGTCCCAGTCCAGTATGCTGACTGTTTTCTGACGTGCTCAGGAGCCAGTCTGTATTGTTTGTTATGATGAAGAGGGAGGTACAGGCTGGAGGGTAGGGGCAGGGGGGTTTTCTGCAAACATCTGCCTGCAAAAAGGGTCAAGTGTGGAGGGACAGGTGGTACAGAAGGGAGCTGAGCCTAGAGACAGAGCAGCAGCAGGGTGTAAAGTCGGCTAATATTGTCGCCCCTTTCCCTTAGCATCCTAGCCAGCAGTAAGCCCAAGTGCTTCCGTCACTAGCAGCGACCCAAAATGCCAGTCACAAGGGATAGGATTTTCTCCAGGTGACGCCACGGAGGCAGCCTATGCCAAGTGTTTGCTAACGATTAGCAGAGACATAAGGCTGGGAATGGGTGTACCATAGCAGGCTGCCTGAGTGCCCACAACTTGCACACAGAACAGACATTCCTGCTATCCATGGAAAAATCCTCCCCCAAATATTCCACATCACAGTGGCTAGTCTTGGAGCTGATCGTATTAGGAGGAGGAAAGAAATTAAAAATTGCAATTGACTCACCAGTAAAAATATGTGAGTGTACCCAGCAAATAAAGTAGATTCCCTCAGCACTTACCTAATAATTTTGCTTTTAATTAAACTGTCCATTCCCGCACTGATTTACATTTAAAAAGAAAACATCTGTGTGTATTTCACTGGGAAACCTTCCCCTGGTGTTTACAAAAATATTTTGCTTTGCTTAATGGGAAAGATTTGGGGCCTGATTCTTGTTAACAACATGCTGCCTTCCAGCTCCTCCGTGAACGCAAACAGGTATTAAAGGTTGTCACTGAAGGTGACGTGCTCACCCTGTGTGCTTACAGCCTTCCTTTTCTAGTCTAATTTTTTGTTGTTGTTTGTTTTTTTAATGTACCTTACAGTCTTTTATTAGTACGATTTTGAGGATCAATCTTTCTGAAGAGGAAAATGCAGAGGATGGTCAATGAGCTGAGAAAGCTGGGAGTCACAAAACTCCTCAGATTTCTTTGGGAGAAGGAGAAGGAACTTGCACCTCGGTAGCAGGCGTCTCTGGGATTGCCCCTCGCACGCTCTTCACAGAGCTGAGGCCCGGCAGAGGCAGCAGAGAAGAGGAGGTGATGCCACCATGGCATTTCTGGCTGAGAGACCAAAGGGCACCTTGTGTCCACTCGTGCAGTCCCCTTAAAATGGGACTGGTGCCCAACAAAAAAAAAGAAAAAAGAAAAAGAACTCCAAACTCTCACCAGTTCCAGCAAGAAACAGTAACTCCTACTGCTCCTACTGGAATGGGGTATAAGGCTTGGGTTGTTACCAGCAGCCCCCTGAGACACACCAGTCAAATACCATGTGCCTTTCTGGAGAAATGAGTGATGTGTCCAAGACCACCAAGATTTGTGTATGTGGGGCAGAAGTGGAAACGAGCTCCCCTGCGTGCCAGCCCCGTGCTGTAAAAAGGCCACCTTTCCTTTCCCTGGCTTAGTCTCTGCCATTGTCACCTGGGAGCCATGATGGACATAGCTGAGGATGCTCCAGCCTCGGTGGTACATGACACTCCCGGACAAGGCTGGGTGTACCATGTACTTGCACCCAGACTGCAGGTGTGTTTATGGTAGACCCAAATATTCAAACGGACAAATGAAAAATCATAAGATGAGACATTAAAATGTGCTTCTCCAGCATTGGCTCACCATCTTCTCCTGAGGTAAGCGGTTGGGGTTGGAAATAGCCTGTTGGGGTTGGAAAGTCTCTGTGGATTCAAAATTTTAGTGGCACGTCCTGTGGTCTCAGGCATGCACGGAGCCGACCATCGTCTCTCCTGGAGAACAGACTTGCCCCGGAGCTGCTGCAGCCACACTGCCAGCATCTGGTTCCCAGTGGGTATGGTCACTCCACCAGGGGTGCCTAGGTGACCAAGGGTGTAGCATCCTTGTATGGCCGCTCGATCTTGGGGACAATGGAAAGAAGGTGGTAGGCTCAGAGCTGGGCCACCTCCGGAGTGCATCCTTGCCTGTGCAGAGCAGTGGGAAAATGCCGCGAGGGGCTGTACCTGCCGGCTCCAATCGCATGCCCCAAGTCCCCTCCATCAGGGAGGCCTCTGCGTGAGCCGAGGAGGAAGGTGAACCCCCGCTGCCTCTGCATGCCCACACACCGTGAGCTTCCTCCCTGCACTGGCTTCTAGCAGCCAGCTTGGGCTGAGGTCGGGACCTGTTAGGGCTGGGTTTCGTTTACCAAATGTGCTGTGACCTCATTTGGCAGCAATGTTTAAAACTATGTAAGACCAGGACGTTCCTAATTGGTGAAAATATCACCATTAATTTCCCTATCTTTGGACACATTATCAGCAGATGAGAATCTGTAAGGTCCTTGGTGTTACTGAACCTGAAAGGCAATCAGGAATTGTCATCCTAGGCCAGCCAAGTAGTCCATCAAGTTCAGCACCTTGCCCCTAAAAGAGGCAGAATAACCTGTGCTTTGAAGCCAGGCAGCTTTAGCATTTGCGTAAGTATGTCAGCACAGGTTTGGCTGCTCTCACGTCCCCCTCTGTGCTCCACCCACCAGCCACAGGGCCAGGAGGCGCCACTTCCATGCCCAGGCTGCACAGAGCGAGTCCTGCAGACCCCTCCACGGACCCCTTCCTCTTCTGGCAAAAGGAAAGGGGCAAGAAGTGAGTTCAGTTTATGTTTTACGCTCCTGCGTCACGCTAGCTTTGGTGGACGTGGAGTTAACACCGACCCAAGGCCTATGGGATAGCTCAGGGTGAAACGGAGAGGGAGAAGATCCCACCAGCATGGTCTCATGCAGCAGAGGCTGGTACCACCGCCCCCCTTTCACAGCCGAGGAGAGCGAGGGTGACGTGGCTAATCGGGAGCTACGCTGCAGCAAAATGCGATGACAAGAAGCGAAGCCGGTTCCTTCAGCAGCCTGCTCCTCTGGTTTTGTCCTCTGCTTTTCTCCGACACTTTTCCACGTCTCCTCCATGGCTCTGAATTGGGGCTCCGTGGCGGCTGCTTTCATGAAGGCAAGAAGGCAAGCTGGGAACCAGGGGCGTCAGTAGCCTTGGAAAGCAGGTAATGCCCTCCATCATACAAGCAGAGAGCAGCGCAGAACGACAGTGACCAGAAACATGTTTCAGGAAAATGTGAGATTGTCTACTCGGTGCCTAGAACTGAACCCTGGGGGTCTCCATGGCTAAACAAAAGGGGGCCAAGAAACAAGTTCAAATACTGCACCCGCCGCTGCCTGAACCGCTTAGCCTCCAGCTCTGGCCTGGCCTTCCCCAGTGGCCCAGCTGGAGTCAGCTCCATTTCTTTTTAAGATTTGGTGGTGGTTGGTCTTGGGATCGCTCTCGAAATGAAGCAGGGATGAGACGGCAGCAGGTTTTGCTCCCTCTGCTGTACACAGTCCTCCAGTGCCATCCCAGTCGACTTGGCGCCCTCAACCACCTCCACCTGCCCTGCCTGCCACTCCCCGACACATTTAACACGTACCCTCAGCTTCATGTTGTAAACAGAATGCTAATGGGCCGTGAGACAGCCCTCCTGTTATTTCAGGCATTTTACAGCCGGGGAAAAAAAAAAAAAAATCATGCAAAACACTGAAGATACCTTGCGAACAAGGGGGCCCGCAGGAGCCCGGGGGTCACCTCCTCCGCAGTGCAGACGCGGCCATCCTGCTCCATCAGCCGCTCAACACGGGTTGCTCCCTGGCCCGCTCCTACCTGCCAGTGTAGGCATCCTCTGAGCACTTGGCTCTCACTGAAATCCCCCAATAAAAGTTACCTCTTGCCTGCTCCTCCTCTTCCTCGAGACATCTGAACGGGAGCGGCCGGGTGCGGAGCCCGGCCACGATCGAATCCTGCGGTGAGAGAAAGTCTGGGCTGGCACCAGCGGCAGCGAGAGGCAGCGGTTTTTGGGGACCAGCCATAAGAGCAGGCGCGAAGAGAATACGTCTTCACCGGTCTGGTCCCAGACTGCTCGCCTGTAAGGAGCTCCAACCAGGCAGATCCAGACGGGAGTTAACGCAGGACCACAACCCCAAGGTTTCATTTCCACTTTTGCCGGAGGCTTTGCATGAGTCTCAGCTTCCTCGGCTGTGTAATGGGTACCTGGTGACTGACCTTCCTTCGTAAAGCCTCTGCCAGGCAAAGGGGGGATCCGGATTAGGTGGCTTCACCTACAGCTTTCCTGTACGCACCGACAAAAATGATGCTGGTCGGGTTGGCGTTCCTGCAGCAAGAGCTCAACCAGAGAGATGGATCTTTTAAAATAAAAATGATTGGGGGGAGGTGGCGGGGGGGGGCAGAGTAGTGGCTGTCAATCTCAGTAAGTAAACACTTCTTTGATGTGGTTCCTTTTAAAAAAAAACCCAACAAAAACACAGCCCGAATCCTAAAAGCAACAACGTATGTTTATTTTAAATACATCCGCTAAATATTTACACTGCAAGCAAGCTAAATGAAAAAAAAAAAAAGAAAAAGGATAAATTGGAACTTTTGTCAGTGAACCAGATTGTGAAATGCCTTGAGGGAATAGAAGATTTATTTGGGGAGAGGGGGAGAGGTAGGAATTTTCCACGCTATTGTAAAACCTGAGCTCAAATTATATGATCCCCACAGCCAGTGAATCGCAAAGCTTCAATCAGCTGCCTTTTTTTTTTTTTTTTCCCTTCCTCTCTTTTCTATAAAGGGGGGGGGGGNCTGGGTGTTCTGAGCTGACAATAATTGCTGCAGTCTAGACACTGTCTGGTATGAGGCACGGGGAATCAAAGAGGCCCCTTCTCTCACTGCGACTTTCACACATGCTCCCTCGCTCCGGCTCCTTCCTTCTCCCTCTCCCATGTTCCCTTGGTCTTTGCCTTCTCTCTCCTTGTTTTTTTTTTTTTTTTCCCTTCCTCTCTTTTATAAAAAGGGGGGGGGGGAGGGAGGAAGACAGAAGTGTTTCACCAACTTCTGTTGACTGTTCCTTTTTTCTCCTGATTGAAATGTGTTGTTAAACAAGATCCCACATAATCTCAGCAGAGGGTTTCTCTCGCTTGCTCCCTCTCCTTCTGGGAAGCCGCGATCAGTGCCATCGGCGCTTGATTATTTGCAAACTCCCTTCGCTTTTTTTTTTTTCCTTTTTTT
>VZSF01004667.1:43263-190587 GCA_013398295.1 Chionis minor | reverse complement strand
GCCCTGCGGTCAGGCCGGCCGCGCTCCCCTTGCCGGCGCGCCGCAGCGGGCGGCCGCCGAGCGCCCGCACGGCCGCCTCCCCGAAGCCGGGCAGGGCAGGGAGGGGAAGGGGGGGAAGGGAAGGGAAGGGAGAGGAGGAGGAGGAGGCCTCGGCCGCAGCCGGGGCGGGCAGGGCGCCGGCTTCCTCCCGGGGAGGAGGCGGCGGTGCCGCACCGAAGCGTGCGGTGGAAGTTTAGCGGTTTCTTCGAGCATCCATCCCAACTTCGGCGGCGCCCCTGCTTCTGCCCGGCTGGAAAAAGGGAGCGGACTGGGGGAAAAAAAAAACCAACCCCAAAAAAATCCCAACGAAAAAAAGCCCTGAAAAGCAACCCGTAAAACCAAATGCCCTGCCACCGGTATGGAAGGGTCCGCGGCCAGGCTCTGCAGCACGCCTCCAGCCTTAAAGTAGGTGGATATCCCATATCGCAGGAGCCAGTAGATAGCGTAAAGGCTGGTAGGGATTGTTTTTTTATCTGTTTGGTGTTGCCGTATGTTTGCGGGTTAAATTGCTGCTGGATGGCTTCAAGGGAGGCGGAGGAGGGGTTAATGAATGTTTTTCGCCTCCTAGTTGCCATGAGAGGTCCTTAGAATTCCCTGCAATATCGTAGCGCGTGGATGAAAACTTACTTATCACAGGGGATGCGATTTCCTCCTTGGAAGGAGGCAAGGACTGCGATCTTCCCTCAGGAGCTGCGCGTTATGTGTATAACCGGGCTGGTCTGTAGCCCTCCTCCGGAGCATCAGGTACAGTCCCTGTACAGTCTCCACTGAGGAGGACGCAGGAGCTGAGGGCTTGGATCAGTGCTGCAGCCAGCAGTCACTTCTCTGCTCCTGCCCTTGACCGAGCCGTCGGTGGTGGTGGTGGCGGTGGTGGTGGCACACCTCCATGCCCACCACCACCACTGCAAGGCAGGCGAGGGTTGGTGAAACGGTATCTCCACTGTAAGGGTTTCAGAACCCTTTGACAGAAAAGGCACCCCAGGAGGAAATGTGACACCTCAGAGGCCTTATGAAATGGTTCCAGTAGAAATTTAAGTGAGTGATAACGTAGAGCACATTCTCAACGTGGAGGTGAGGGCGAGGGCGGTGTGTGCTGGTGCTGAGCAGCTGGCTTGAATACCGGATCTGGGAAGCAGAACGGTGCCTCACCTGATACTAATAGGCGAGGCATGATAAATAAGTGAATATCTGGTGTGAAATTCTGCCCTCCCCATGCACTGTGCAAGGAGGATTTTCCCATTTGTTTTAAGGAATTCAGAGGTTTTGCTGTCATCTTCTCCTCTACTGAGTTTTTCTCATTCATTTTTTTGTGAGTGTTGTAGAGCTGAGCAGTATAATGAAGGACATAAAAACCTACAAATAAAATAAACCAGAAATAACGTCACTGGGCAATGTTTGACGTGGATTTTAGTTTTGGTTGGGAGCTACATGGGGGGAATGTATTTGGCTTCAAAGCGGGCCTCATCAGGTGTAATTCTGTAGGTCCTCTGCTCCAGAGTTGAGGCAAACGGGTGGCCGTCATCCCGCTCAGCACCAGAGATGGGGCTTCCTCAGAGGTGGCTGCATTGGCTTCAGAGGAGGCAGATGGCTTGAGGCAGGCGAGAATCTGGTTCTTTGGACTCTCCTCTGGGTGATGTTACCCCTGCTGTGTAAGATGATCATCGGTGTGCTCATGGTGTGACGTGTCCTCCTGTGCAGAGAAGAGAGCCAGGCTCTGTGGACCAGGGGAAATCCCATTTTAAGAGGGTTTAATGCTAGACACCACCAGTGCCTGGGCTGTGGGTAGGTTTCTGCCCTGGGCAAGCATCTCCCATGATTTCCTGGATGCCTCATACCTTGCATCCTTCAGAATTGGGTAAAAAGAGGTGTTTATATGCTTTAACCTGTATTTTCTAAACAGCCATTACCTCTGTTTTGGTTTCGTTCTTTGCTTTGCTTCTTACTTATTCCTGACAACTTTGTTGCAACTCGCAGTGTATTTTTAGCAGCCGCGTTGGTAGTTTTCTATGTGGGTGGCTTATGGAATTAATCTCAGTAATATTTGTAAATTGCACCTTGCTACCGGTGCCGCTGCTGGAGCCTGGTGCAGGCAGGGACCTGCCTGCACGTAGTCCTTGTCACGCGAGGGGCTGGGAAGCCTGGAACTCCGACCCTGGACGCGTCGCTGAGCAGATCATGTTTAACGCCAGGAACAGGCCAGCCCTGCTGGCTTTTGAATGCATCCTCAAATCTCGTTAAAGCGCACAAAAGTTGTTCATCGGGGAGGCGGCACCAGTGAGGTGGAGTAAAGGTCTTTACCCCAAAGTTCATGCAGGGAGATGATAACTCAGAGGCGCTTCCTGTTTATGAATTAATAACCAGAACTTTAGCTAAGTCAATGCTGGGACCAAAAGCGTAAGTTTTCATTAGCTCAGGATATGGCTATAGCCAGGATAACAGGAAGCCCCCTCCAGTTATAATTATTGTTCTTATCATGCTGCCACGTCTAGCGATTAAATGGTTTTGAGATGTAATGGGTGAAAAATGCTGTTTTATTTTCGGAAGCGGAAAGAGTGCTGCTGGGATCAGAGGCCAGGGCGAGCAGACAAACAACGCCCTTGGACGAAGAGGCAAGCACAGTTACTCGCCACCATCGTCGTCCCTTGGACTCTGAGCAGTGCGTTCCTCTGCATGCCTGTAACAGGTGGGGAAAACCCTCCTGGCTTCAGCTGAACCTGGAAAATGAAGTAATTTTCCTGTGCCTCAGTTTCCCTGTGTACCCAGTGGTTGCTGTTTACTGCCCACTTTCATGTGGTGCATGTGATTTCATCCAGGCTTGGTAGGAGCTGGCTATACACCCTGATCAGTCTAGGTCTCCTGCTGATGAGGGACAGCCCAGAGACTGCTTTGATGCCTGCCAAGGGTTTTGAACTTCTGTCAACCCCTGTAAGGTAGATCATTTATTCAGAGGCAGGTGATGTACTTGGGTGGCTAAACAAATAAGCCTCAGTTTTGGCCACATCGTAGCAATGCCATGTAAAAATACATGGATATTTGGTCAGGAGAAAAGTTCTGGGAAGTCAAATCATGGAAGGATTAGTGGCCGGGCTGTGGAGGTAAATCCCTGTCCCCATTGTGGGCCTGTGCAAGTGGGTCCCAGGTGATGGTGTTAGAGCAGTCCTGCCAGATGGCGAGGTCAAGGGCAAGTTCAGCCACCTTCTGCTTGGACTAGGCTGAGACACCAATATGAGGCAGATTAGACCACTTCTCTTAGGTGCAGGAGTCAAGGCAAGTGAGGTAGCGCATATCTTTGGGTGAGACTCCCAAAGACTCCCTTTGGGCGAGGAGTTTGCAAAAGCATTCGTTGTTGGGCTGACAGCTGTTACAGTGTCCCCATCCCTGTGTCCATAGAGGATAGGTAGGCTGAGACTGGATGTTTTTGAACGTTCCACCCTTTTCCTCTCTGATCCCAATTTAAGAAGATATTTTAGGGTCTGTGCCTAAATTTGAGCTCACAGGCAGTGCTGCTGACTTCATTAGAATTGTTTATGTCTTTAAAGCTGGCCACACGCTGAAGTACCCTTCTGACTCATGGCCTCTATAGCTTAATCAGTCCATTTATAAAAATGAGGTTGTTTCCTCACCCTTACTAGGAAATCTCTGCCCTCTGAATGTGAAATATTATTTATAGGGCTTTTTCTTGCTTTTGGAAGGTTAGCTGGTGGATAGCAAGAAGTGAAAATTAAACGCTATTTAGAGAAAAGGTTGTTTCTTCAGCTATTTTTATACCCCACCATGGACCTAGGTGTTTAACTGGAGGTCTTCTATTTTGAAACCATTCCCCCTAGCAGTACAGAGTTCAGCTTTTGTTTTGAAAATAAACCCAGGTGATAATTTCACTCCACATAGGGCATTTAGCAATTTGTCTGTTTGTCTGGGACGTTTGTGCTTCCACCCATTTACAGCATAGAAAGCACACCTGAATCCTCCTTCATTTGGCCACATCAGCAACTGAGGTCCTTCCTCTGGAAAGCACAAGTGTGTGTATTTTGGGACTAGTCTTGAATTCAGGTAGCCTTTCGAGCTGGGTAATTTCTATAGTAGAAATCATTTTTCTAAGACTTCCCCATGCAGGTGAGTGGAGGTGCAGCCCTACGTCTTTGTAGGCTGGCAGAGGTATTGCCACATTTCAAAATACCTTGGAGAGTCCAGAGTGAGGGCTAAAAGAATTAAAAAGCTGGGCCATTAGAATTTATTTATCGAATGAAAGCAATAATAAGCTGTAATAGTGTGTGTTTATACAGTGCTGTATCTGTTCAAGGGGCTATGTAAAAAGTGGCTGTCTGATCAAGCCACTGACAGAATGATGCTGAGGAAGAGAGTCTTTTACTTATTCGCAGCGGGGGTACAAAATAGCCAGTGGGAGGCAAGTGTCCTCAAGATACGAGCCACTTGAGCTGCTCCTGGGCTTGATTCTGATTTTAGGGATCATAATGTAGATCAGCAACAATGACACTGAAACCCGGGCAGCTATGCAGGGGAAAGTGCCATCTCCATGCGACGAATCTTGGCCTATCTGCGTTGTGTTCCGGAGGGGGAGGGAGTTTTATGCTGGGTGAAGGATGGCATAGTTCACTCCCTCGGTTTTCTTCAGCTCTTTCCACTGGATGGGATGTTTGTTTGGAGAAGCTGAAGCTCACTCTTTATTCACGCCTCGTTCTCTGTCCTGCTCACCTTCCAGGGCCTGTGCTGACACCTGTCTCTGGAAGGATGAGGTAGGAGCAATGGCTTACAGCTCCTACCCTGAAAAGCGGGAAAGGTCACCCCGCAAGGCAGTGGTATTTGCCAGAGATACTTGGGAAACTCAGAAGGGCAGCTGTCTTTCCTGTTCGTTATAACCTTTAATCCTTAAAGGCATTAGCAAGACCTGGAACAACAGTGTTACACAGCAGTACCCTGCAGGCTAACGTCTTTTGATTCTAAACGCTGATAGGTTTATCTTGGTCTGTGGGCTATGCTGAAATGCCAGAGAAACTCGGCTCTTGCAGAAACCATTGAAATAATAGGAAGCGAGCATGGGAAAAACTTGAAAAATTTTGAAGCAGGATGTACTACACCAAATGTGTGCCTGTCCGGTATGTTCCTTAACATGCTTGTCCAGTGTATTCCCCGTGTATGGAGGGTCCACAGCCTGCCCAGGCTGTCACTGCTGCCTTTAGCTATCTTTGTCATGAAAAGATTTTACCTCCTCTGTAACTCCGCTCTGCTTTGCTTGCTGTGATTCATTGTCCTATTGACAGCAGGTGTGGAAAAACCATTCCTTCGTCTTTGTCATGTCCTTCTTTGGCTTTATGTTCCTTAGGCTAGATCCTATCTCAGTTACATCCTTCAGCTTTCTCCTGTGTCTTGTCTTCTGCAGCTCTGACCATCCTGTTCCTTCTCTGCGTTGCCTTCAGCTAGTCCTCCTCTCTCTTGAATGGCACTGCTAGAGCACAGCTCTTTACCTGGGGTGCTGTGCTGGCCAAGCAGAGCAGAAGTACTCCTTCACGTCTCTTACAGGCAGTGCTCCTGTTTGCTTTCACTTTTGCATCACAACATTTTTCATCCATGTGTAGTTTCAGATGCACCCTTACTCCCAGATCCTGTCCAAGAGGTGTGATGCCTCGTGAGCTGTTTTCTATCCTGTATGCGCAGAGCTAGCCTTTCCTACCTAAGCATATGATTTTTGTATTTCTCCCCTTTGAGTTTCATCCTGTACCTTTCAATTTGTCAGGATTGTTTTGAATTCTAATCCCCCTGATTTTGCAGACCCTTCCGGCTTGGTGTCACCTGCCAATTTAAAAAAAAAGCACAATCTGTGTGTTTTTTCACCAAGATCAGCTTTGCTTTCCACTCTGCAGTCCCAAGTAGAAAGCACAGAAGAGAAGAAACTGTTTCATAAAAAATAGGAGCAGAACCCTACCCCCAAAATATGAAAGAAACTGACCCCCCCCCCCGCCCCCCCCCAAAAAAAAACCCCAAACCCAACCACTCAGCATTGTTTTCACACCTCCTGTTCTTTTACTCTCCTTTGGTCTTTTGAAGTATTCCTACAAACAGTTGTATTTGCTATAGTAGTGCCAGTGCCAAACAAAAGCAGGACCTTACTGCACTAGGCATGACATTGATATGAAGGGGTAGATAGTACCCACCCCAAAGGATTTGCATTTTATGTAGACGAAGACACAGAAGGGTGGATTATACAAACTGGCTGGGATCTTTGGGGAGAGGAAATCGCAATGTGTGGGTTTCTGTAAACATTTTTTTGACAGGAGTTTGTTTGGGGACAGGAAGGGTGGGCTGGAGGTTGAGAAGAAGTAAGGAAATAGGTCAGGAACAGGAGGGGAGAGAAGAGAGACAGGTGGGGAAGGAAGATGAAGGCAAGTGACTGTAACAGGAGAGAGGGAGATGATCCCTCAAAAGTACAGGGGCTGAGGCTGTCACAGCCAAGGCTGGCAGGAACAGAAAGCTGGGTGAATTGCTGAGATCCTGGCTTGAACTCTTTTTGCAGCTGTCCTTACTGACTTCAGTCTCTCCCAGGTTTTTCCCTGCAGTTGTCTCTAACATCTTTGGAAGTGAAGGTGGGTGAAAAAGGGAGATACCACCTATATCCTAATGCTCGTAGGTGGGACAGAGTCTGCCTGGGGCTTCCCCAGCTGGAGCTGAGACCAGAGGCAACACTGACGTTACAGCATTTCCATCAGATCTCCGATCCTGCTCTCCATGTTCGGGAAGTTCTGATGGGGCAGGGATTAGCTGAAACACCAGCACTCTTCATTGATCAGAGACTCTTGCGATTTCCTCCCTCGCTACCATTGCCCTTCCCACAATGGAGGCGGCTGTGCAGGATGAATTTGGTCTGCCATCCTCCCTCTTCCTGCCCGGCAGGCCTCGCCTGCTGAATTTTCCCACAGCCTGCATATGATGCCTTTAAGGGCACATGTGACTGTCGCCTCTTTCCCCATATCTGCCCTACTCTCACCACCAGTCGAGTGACCGAAAGGGGTACAGGTGCGGAGGCACCGTCATCAGCGACTGAGCTCGTGGGTGAGAACCACATGTGCATCATGCCACACGTGGATGTGTGTGGCCCGAAGGTTGGGCACGTTTCGAGCACATGACGCTCAACATACTCTTCTCTCTAGTAGCAGGTCAGGTATTTCAGTACGTTCGGCAGCGACTCTATAAGATTATAGTTTTTCTCTTAGGCGAAGACAGCAAGAAAAACTTTATTTTTTTTTTCCCCTTCCCTTTTAGTTTGGGGTCAGGGTGTTTATTTGCTATTGGATGTGATCCAGTGGATTCAGTGTGTCTCTGTTTATTTTTGCTTGAAGGCATGACTTTTTTTTTTCTGGTTACAGATCATAAAGGCACACGGGATGGCAAGTAGCCAGCAAGCTCCCTAACTATTAGCTGCATCGGTGGGGTGTTACGCTAGCACTTCTGGAGGGAATGTTGCAGCAGATGATGGAGTGGGTTGATGGAGACTTGGACTCTAGCAGTAAGGCTCAGAAAATATCTAGTCCCTGAAATCTTGCAGAACATTTCAGAGAAAGTTTAGTTTTTCAGGAAGCTCCTTTAGCTTTCCCAGAGTATTTTTACTTGTAGGCAAAATTTATAAGCGTTCTTTATTTTTAAAACAGGGTTTATATTCTGCTCTTGTCTGCAGCAGCGCCTGCACCATCGATGTATTTATCTTTTCCATGTTAACACTTGCCGTTCCTGGAACCATCTCCTGCTCAGCAGCTGTTTGTAGGTGGTTTTTTTTCTTTCCCATCATCATGTACCTTTCCTTCCTGTTCAAGGCATCCATAAACCTCTCGTAGTGACATCATAGCTGTTTCCATAGCAACAGATTATGATACTAGAACAGAGGATAATATCAAACAGGAGGAGGAAGAGATAAATTACGGTGTTTGTGTGCGTGTGTCTGAGGGCTTGATTATATTCCTACATCTCTTCCGAGGATGATGTCTGCCTGGTTTCTCCTCTGTTTATCTTACTTGCCTTTTAAAGGTTAGGAAAAAGCAAAGGAAAAAAAGAAGATCTGAACGTCAGAACAATATCGACGCATATTTTTGATGGTCTCTGTGTAAACCTAGTAGGCTGAGATTTATTTTTTTTAATCTCAGTGGTAGCTCTCCTGTGTTTCCTGAGAGTAATCTAGTCTGGAAAGTCTTGGAGGCGCAGCAATCCCCGGATGCAGCTTCACTTTTGTTTTAATTACGAATTATTTGTAGCTACTAGCATCTGGGATCTAAAATCAAGGATCTCTGTGCTGCAGGTTTTCCAAAAGGTGGACAAACATGGCATAGCATTGCCCCAGAGAGCTGAAAACCTGTACTTGAGAAAGGATGCGATAGGTCCTCAAATCAGCCGGAGTTGGCATGGGGAGAAAAGGGAGAAGTACCCCAAAAAAGGGTATTAGCAGAAGTATGATCTCTAGACAATGCTCCAGCCTGCCCAGAGAGTGGTCGTGGCAGAGGGGGTCTGAGCCTCACCCCAGTATTAGCTTTTCACAGTGGTGTTTCTGGAAGAGCTCTGCTGGTAGTGGGTCGGGAGCCTGGTTTGTGATCTCCTGCGTGGTTCTTCCATGGGTTCAGGCTGTCAGCCTGACAGGAGCTGACAGCAGCAGGATTGCAGAAGGACGAGTATCTGTGTTGCTTCAGGCTTGCATTGGTAGGAAGGCTTGTGTTCACTTAAAGCATGAGGCTGGAGGTGGAGAACGTCCAGTTAAAATGCATGGGGTTTTATTTTCTCCTAGGCAGCATTTAGTGTTGACAAATTCCAAATAGTTTGGCAAGGATTTTCAGCAGGTCTCTGGTTTGCCTCTAAATTGTAATTTCTGGCCATCATAGCTACTTTCCTATTTAGATGATTGACTTCAGAAGCTGGAGAAAAAATTCCAAGAAAACCCTCTTAGATATCCTCATAACTCTGTGTGTGCGTGCCATCTCTAATCTTGCTCTTGTGACAAAATTTCTGGGAACTTAAATGACCTTTGCTAGTCTTCAGAATACCCAGAGTAGGGTCATGTCTGACATGGTGAATCTCTGGTGATGCTCTTGAGCGCCTCAACGTTCACAAACAGTTTTGATGCCACGCTTAAGCACTGTGCTGCCCCAGGGAGGAGTGCAGGGGAGGGATCTGAGCAGAGCAGTAATAGGTAACATGTCAGCTCGCTTTGGCGCTATGGTAGGGTAGGGGAGTACGTAATGGGGCTCTTCCCATTACGGGAATTTGTTGATGTGCCACAGGATGAGCCCTGGGTCAGCAGCAGAGCAGCACTGGGATTTAGGTGATTCCCAGCCTCCAGCTCCCAAAATGTCAGAGCACAGGAGGTTTCTGGCATCTGGGTGGGCTGTGGATGGGCTCGAAGGCCATGTTGAACAAAGAGTTTTTGGTCCATCTTAGTGCCGCCAAGATGGAGAGAAGTTGGCATCTTGGAGGAATCAGATGAGCTGCTCAAACTCTGCAATGCCGTCAGGGGTTAAAGTTGCTGAGAAGACGTGTGAACACAGAACACCTCGACAGGAATTAATAGTTAAGTCACCTTCACGGAAGCTTATTGGGTGCCAGTAGAGACCAGAGAGGACTGGTTGGGTGTGCTTCCCCTGCACAGTGCCAGCACGGCATGCTAGCCCCTAGTTTCTGAGCAGGCTGACGGCATTGTCCTGCAGGGAATGCGCTTCCACAGTCAGGCCTCGAGGTGATGGGGGAAAGGGAAGCTGGAACAAGCTCCTTTGCAGAAGCAAGGGAGATCACAACCTTTTCTCTGAAGCCAGATGGAAACAAAAGGACAGCTCTTGGCTGCGGTCAGTTTGTGGACACCGTGTAGAAACCCAAGACCTCATAACTCCTCCAAGGCATGTGTCTACAAAGCAAGTGGGGATCACGTTTAGTCATAAGTGCAATTATAAATTCCTTCATCTCTTCTAGCACTATCACTGGCACCACCAGAAACCTGCCTTCCCATCAAACTCCCCTTCTGCATTCTCTCAACATCAGAATACGTATGTTTTTAACGAGTGGGGATAAGAAGCATGTTGCAAACCCCATTTTGAAATAGCTGGACTACCTGACAAGGGCACATGAAACCTCGACACGAGCGTATCCCATTGATGGTGACAGTACTTCTCTTGCAGTGTCATTTTTCTTATCACTTATATGAGGCTGTGAGCACCTGGATGATGAAAGTTCACCTTCCAAATGCCTGTGCTGCCTGAAAGCACGTGCGAGTCAGAAGGGACGGTAGATGCTGTTACCGAGCTGCGTGTGTGAGAATACAGGTGGAAGAGTGTATGTGTGTATATACGTATATGTGGGACTCTTTCCATGTTTGCAGGCATATGTAGGAGCATGCACATGTGTTTGTGTGTGGCTTCATCCCCTTTGTCTGCAGAAGGCAATGCGGGCCTGATTCTCCTTAGAGCTATTACGCCATTCTCTCAGCAAATTGCATTTGTACCAGGGCTCTTTTCCACTGCAGGGAATGAAGAAGGGAGATTTATTATAAATATAAATTAGGCCTTCTGTGTGTTTGTGAGCTGTTGCAGTCTGTACAGGAGGAAATATAAACAAGGTGAATGCAGGGTGTTTATGTGAAGCGATGCTGTGACAGCGTATGTGTTGGCAGGAGTGCTGTCTGCAGTCTCTGCATAAGGGGTTGTGTCGCCGGTGTGAGTGTAGAAGGCTGTAAATCACAGTGTGTTCAGGAGGGAACACTGCCACTCTGCCTGTAAAAGCCAGGCAGAGATTTTTTTTTTGAAGCAATGTGACTTTTCAGGCTGAACAAAAGGGTTACTAGAAATCCAAGCTTGAGAAAAAATATCGTCCAAGACATTTTGATTGGGAGTGATCTGTAAGCCACATCCACCAGCTCGTCTCCATCCTGACCCAGAACAGCTGTATCACTGCCATCTTTTACATATGTCTCCCAGTGCCAGGTTTTGGTGGCCCTACTGGACCAGTTCTTTGGGATCTCTGCAGCTCTGATAATGTGTTTCAGGTCTGTCCTGCTGTATCAGTTATCTCAGTCTTCACCTAGTCCTGTGATGTAGCTGATGCAAATGCAGTATCTCCTGGAGAATCTGTATGTTCTGATGATAGCATATCACTCATGCTGTATCTAATGGAGGTGAGACCACCTCAGTAAACTAGCTGTATCTTTTCTAGTATCCCTGGAGGGAGGTGCCTGAGCTCTGGTTTTGTTCTTGCTCAGCTGCGAATTCGAGCTACAGACTGTGGAGTTCCCCTCTTTAGGACTGGGCTTGGCTTAAAAGTTATTTCGTGTCCCTCCGAAATCATTGCTGTTTTCCAGAGGTGCACTTGAGTCATTATGAATCCCTGCATTTCCTCTCAACCAGGAAGTGTTGAAGGGTTTTCAGGAAGAGGATGCTTTACAAGGAGATGTCTGCTTTCCCATGCCATGCCCTGTCGCAAACAGACACCAAGACTCCTGCCAAAAAGCTGCTGCCTGTAGAAAATAATGTGCAAGGGAAGAAGGTGGGACATGAGTGAATGGCAGGGTTTCAGGTGGCATGCTTGATGCTTTTGATGCTGGATGCAACAGATGCTTGTGGCAGCACTGGGGGTGAGCTAGGAAACGTGCGCATGTCACTTGGCATCACTGAAGCAAGTTGCAGGTCATAGTTTCTCATTTGGGTTTCGCTGTGCTTGGTACTCCTATACGTCTCACTCTTTGTCATTGTAGGGCTTGTGGAAGTGATGGGACTTTCACTTTGCTTGTGTATTTTGTGTCCTTCCTCGTGTCCCTGGCAGCCTCTTCCCCTCGGCTGCACCTCCCCAGCACAGCCTTGTCATGTTTGGTCATGCTTGGTTGAAGATGACCAGCTCACCTGAGGTGTTCGTGGCCGAGGACGTAGTGCGCCACGTATCAAGAACATACCGACTTCCCGTGGGAGCTGAGTGCTGCGTGTCAGATGTCGTGAGCCATGGGCCGGTGAGCACGGGGGCACCGCGGTTGCCCCTGGGGCTTGGGCTGAGCCTTGGGGGTGGGCAGATGGAAGACTGCAGGCACAGTTGTGTGGGTAAAACACCCCGTGGTTACCATGAAGCACTTGCTGAAAAGGCAGGTAGTGGGAGTTACTTGGCTAAATGAGGCAACGGAAGCAGGAGCCCCTCCCAGTGATCTCAGCCCTCCTGCCTTGCCCACCGGGGGTGTGGGGAGAGCTGTGGTGGGCAGGCGGTCCCCATCCCCTGCTCGGGGTGTCTGGGCAGATGGGCTGCTTGCCAGCAGACATCCTTTTTGGTTGGAGGTGGCAACCCAGCAGCATGTGAGAACTGTGAAATCCAACCCTGTGTTGGGCCAGGCTGCACTTAAGCCCCGTGTAAGCTCTAATTTGAAGGCTTAAAAGGAACTGAAGTATGGCACCGCATGCTGTGTCTGAGCTTTACCCTTCCTGAGCCGTGACAGCCTGCCAGGAGGGGAACTAAGGGGCAGGACAACCTCTGCCTTCCCAGCAGGGCCAGGAGCCTCCAGCTGAACTTCACGGTCCCAGCAGAAGCGTTGGATTTGGTAGTGTTTTAAACTGCAGATGTGATTAATGGTGGCTGGCAGTTCTGACCTCTGTGGTTTTCACTGGATGCCCAAAGAAGTTGTTGGAGTAATGGGCCCGTTCTGTCTGCAGCCCAGCTGGTCTCCATACGTCTGGTTATGTATGTTCCTCCCTGTAGTTCTGCTCCCGATAAGCACTCTCCATCTCCCCAGCCTGGTCACTGCTTCTCTTTGTGGGAAGCGGGCTTAGCTTGAAGCTGGTAGCAGGTAACACCACCTCTGTGCCAGGCTCCTAAAGGCCACGTAGCCCTTGTGGTTGGTTTCTGTCAGAGGAGTCACCCACTGCCCTCTCCTGCCTCTGTCCCCTCCTTTCCACACTTGCTCTGTGCACGGGGGAACCCTTTCATCTGGTGCCCCACGGAGGGATGCTGAACCCCGGGGTGTGCTGTGAGAGTGGGTGAGCCACCCAGCACACAGGTAGCTGCAGCAGGCTGAGGCTCACCATTTCTTCCTTTTTTTTTTGCAACCGTGATCCTTGTTTATTTATTTGTAACAATAGTTGTTGTGTTCACTTAGGGTCACTTCATCATTGGATGCTTTTGTTTATTTCAGGGTGCCGTTACTGCATAAAACAGCTGTAATTTTAGGAAAGCCACAGAGTGTGCCGTGCCATGCCTGGGCTTGGGAGGGGGGATTCAGACAGGTCCTGAAGGTGGCCCCCAGCATTGTGCCTGCTGGGAAGCACACACATGCACCTGTGTCCCAGTACAGACCCATGTCTGCCCATGTCCCTGGGAGCATCCTGTGGCACCCTGCCCACCTTCCTCCCCCAGTCAGGTCCACGGGACTTCGGCCAGTATGTCGGAGAAAGGATCACTGATGTTTGTCAACCTCTACAAGAAAACAGATGGTTTTTAAGCCAAAGCTAAGATTGTAAGCACATGCTGGAGGCTGGAAGGTAACTGTAAATCCTAGGTTGCATTTGCACAAATACATTTGTTTCCAATCCTAAGGGCATTTTGCCTTCCCCTGCCTATACCTTCGTTTCAGAAACATGTAAATTTAGTTTGGATTCATTATTTCAAAACACCACAAAATGTGGCTGAGGGTGGGGGGCTTTTAAATTGCATTTGGCACAGAGGGGACAAGGAGGATTCTGGATGCTCCATGGGGTAGGAATCCATGGATGTTTGTCATTTACACGTTGTCAGAGGGAAACACTGAAGAGACTAGATACAGCAGGAGAGCAGCAATGATATTTGCAGCCTCTTACTTGTAGGTCTGCTGCACAGATCAGACCTCTCAGCTTTCTTCTGGCGCAGCATATGAGACCCCCCACACTCGGTCATGTTTCAGGCGTGAACCTGACGTGTAGGGTCATGTGGTGGATAAATGTCCTGTCGTGTGGAGGGGGACCGGCGCTGTGGCAAGGTTGCCACAGGAATGGGAGGTGACACTGGCCAGTTTGGTTCCCTTCAGGACAGAAACCTGCAAGATGCCCCTGCCTCTCCAAAGGGGCCATCCCTTTAGCGGCAGGGTCCGTGGAGCAGAGAAGAGGGACTTGGTTTCTGCCCTGAAGATGTGGGAGGTACAGACTGACCGGAGAGCTCATGAGGAGGCAGCCGTGGCAGGGATTCCCAGGTTTGCTGGGAGTCAACAGTGATGGCACATTTATACGACTGAAGGCCTTACCTACAGCAAAGTTTTTGTTCACTTACGAAATCTCAAAACCACAAAGAGGGACAAACCACCCAAGACAGCCTGTGGGCAGGGACGGGTCTGGGCTGCCCTGCTGTGGCTCTCTTAAGGAGGCAGGAGGAACGTGCTGGCAAGGGTGGGTGGTGGGAGCTCTGTGTCTACACGGGTCGTGCTGTGTGCGCTTCATGCTCTGTTTCCAGAGCTGCCAGTTCAGTCTTTCACCTGTACTGGCTGTCTAGGAGGAAGAAACCAAAGAAAAGTTGTAGGCCTGTCCACGCAGAGGCTGGCTGCTAGAGGAACCACCCCCACCAGCCCTTCTGTTACTGTTGGCCAGGGAGAGGGAGAGGTTTGTGTCCTCTCATGCCTTTCAGCCAGAAGGAATGTGTGTGCTTGGGGGCTTCCTGCCATGCTCTCTTGCCATGCTGATGGGTTTCATGACAGCACTTTTAGCACCTGAGGATAGGTGTGAAAAGGGAGGAGGTGGAGGAGGAGGTGAAGGTGGAGGTGGTGGTGGTGGTAGTGTGAGTTAATACCAGACCCAGTGGGAAGCAGCGGCAGGCAGTATTATTTCAGTGGTTTGAGCCAAAACTTTCTCTCTCTCTCTCTTTCTCTCTCATTAAATTACAACTAATGCAAGTAGCATTGTGAAGGAGGAATTTGGGAACTGTTGTTCATCATCCAGTCACTTGTAACGAATGTGCTGCTCAGTGCCATAGCCCATAGCCTAGCTGAGAAGTAATTCACTTGGTATTTGCAGGCATGACATGCATGCCATAAGAATTCCACTGTTAGCATTATTCCAGCATTAGCGAGGGGATATGAAAATAAATGATGAGCTATTGTTTTTCATTATTAAATCCAGGCTTTTTGCTTCTCTGTCTTTTCCTCAGTCTGTTCATTCCTTTCGCTTTTGGAGAAGCAGGTTGTGCCCTTGCTTGTCGCAGCTCCCCTGTCTCCCTTCCAGACGAGCACCCTTCCGCTGTTCCTTGCACCTGTCCCCTCCTAGGTTGGAGACCAGCCACAGTGGTCCTTTAAATTGCTGTAGGATATCACCACAGAAGATGAGGAGACCTCAGCGTTTTTGTTACGGGTCTACAAAGCCGTTTTGTGCTTACTGTCCCCCAAGGAGACCAAGCCCTGCTCTTCATGGTTGCACTGAGTTTGGTGGCAGGTCAGCAGTTTGGTACTTAGAGGTCGTGCACGAGCCTTAAGTGACTCTTCTATTACTAAAAAAAAAAAAAAAAAAAAAAAAAAAAAAGGAGGAGAGGGAAAGCTCTTGAGGCTACCGTCAATCTTGATGTGCAGGAGCAGAGCCGAGCAGCCCCTGCCAGGGTCTGCTGGCAGTCGCCAGCGCTTAGAAGGAGAAGTGCACAGGGCAAACAAAGGGGGATTTATGACCCGCGGTTGTGACAGGCATCCCTGTCCATTCCAGTCGCCTTTCCTGTGTTTCCCGTGGAGCTTTGTAAATGTGGAGTTAAACATTACAGGGGAGTGAAGTAGTAAAGTATTATTTATCCCTGCTTTCTAGTGGGTGTGACCAAAGAGGAAAGCATAGCAGTTTCAGAGGTGACCCCTGTTTCTGGGATCATCGGTTCATGGGGCTGGTTTAAGCAGGCACGCAAACACCCACCTGCACAAAAGACTTCTTTCGAAAACTGGGCTTAAATATCCCCATGAAATCCCCGGACTGAGTCAGTACCAGCACTATACAGGATTCCTGTGCTCCTAATCTTACTCTTAATCAACCAACCCAGGCAGTCTTTCATGTCATTGAGTTGCTGCTCACTCCAGTGGCCCCAGCCCGCGTTGGCTGTTCAGCAGAAGGCCTGGCTGAGCTGAAGGCAGATGGCAGGGTAGGAGCTTGTGCTGATCCTACTACTGTTAACTCTACCACTCCTCTGCACAGCAAGCTGCTCCCTTTGAACATCAGCAGAACTGTTTTTAAAAGCCCTGCGGCCTGGCCTTGTGTGACAGAATAGCTCATTTTGTCAGGGAAAAGATACCTTGGCAAACTTTTGAGTGTAAGCTGTCAGGGGTAACCTCAAGACGCTGGAAGAAGCAGCCGTAGGCTTTGAGGAAAGAGCAGCAGCCAGCTGCAGGTGTCGTGTTCCCACCTGAGACGAGGCGCCTGAAAGCCATTGCTTTTCCTCCCTGTGTTCTTTATTCATCCTCTCGCAGGAGCAGTGTACGCACCGGGGTGTTCTCTGACGTTGCTTTGTACGTAATCACCATTACGAAACCTAAAGCTGCTGGGTCGCTGTGCTCGTCCCGCCCCGCACCATGCTGCCAGCATGCCTCGGCACACAGCGCCCTGCGGTACATCGTGGTTATCCCGGTCTAGCCCTGACCCGTGCGTCTCCCTGCTAAAATGTCTCAGGTCGGGTATCTCCCTCTTCCCCACCGGCTGTGCTTGCTTACACGCATGCACACACACGTGCAACGCACGCCCTTTAGCACCGATAGCCTGTGCGGCTCTTGCCGATTCATTTCAGGGCAATTGCGAAGTCCCGTGTCTCAGAGCCGGGAAGGCTGTGTCCCTCTGCCCGAGCTCCTCCATGCGAGGAGCCCCCTCACAGCCCTCGCGGTGATTGCCAAGGTCCTTTCTATCTGATTCTTCTCGGATTTTGCAATATGCGTAAATGGGGTGGTGGTGACACTGGGCGCGAAGCCATCAACTCATGTTTACTTGTGATCTAAGAAAGCGATTTCACTTCAGTCCTCAAAGGGCGAGCTGCTGTGTGATTTAAAACTGCTACCAGCAGAAGGATATGACCTCACGGCATGAAAAAACAGGAGGGGATTAGCGAAGAAGTAAGCTTCTAAGGTACACAAATGTCCACGGGGGAAAAAAAGAAATATCTTCATAGAAGAGTGAGTTTTCTGCGTAAGAGAAGGCTGGGGAAATGACTAATTTGCTGGTTCTGTTATACGTGCAATTTGATTCAGTTGTTCCTTCTTTGATTCAGGCCCCCTCCTTCCCTTTCTGTACCCCCTACCTCGCCTTGGCTTTTTCTGCCTTTTAAGAGAGAGCGGGTGAGGGAGGGTGGAAGGGCTCAGTGAGGAAGGAGTTAAGGGAATGCTCAGTGGGGATTATAAAACAGCCAGGCACTTGGAAACAGTTAAGAAGAGAGAAACAGATCTGCCAGGAGGGAGTGTGGCACTGGAGCCGGTGGTTTATTTTCATGCCTCCCTACACAGCGATGCAGAAGGCTCTCCTACAATGGGGACGGAGGTAACAGCGGGGCGAGCGGTGTCGGTGCCGGGGTGAGGGTGTCAAGCTGAAACGGGGAATGGACTTCTTCGTCGGCACTAAGTTGGGAAGCCTTCCCACTGATCCTTACTGACATGCTCCGCTCTGGATGTGGGTCATTCCCATTAAGGGTGGTGGGAGTTAGCACCTACCGTAGCCTGAGGGCATGGCCTCGCCCTGGGGGTGAAGTGTCCTCTTTGCATGTTGGATGTAGGGGAGGGTGGTCTGTGCGCTCTTGGCATCGCCTTGGAAAGGTGAACGCAGCAACTTTGCTGCCTGCTCAAGCGCGACGCCGAGAGCAAAGTGTGGGCAGGTCTGTGGGAATGCCTACGCGGGTGTGAGTTGCGCGCGAGGTCCCCTGTGAGCGTGGCTGTGGGTGGACATCTTGTGCAAGCCCACCTGGCCAGGAGGAGCCTTCTGTCATGCTCTGATGAGGCGGCCTTGAGTCACGAGGAGCTGTGTTTTTACTCACCCTGCCTTCGTGCCTCAGAAGCCCAGCTGAGACCTTCTGTGTGCCGTGTCAGGCACCCCAGTGCCTCGACGAGGGCAGAGAGGCTCGGTTCTGGGAAGGAAGGTCAAATACGGGCACCTGGAGGCAACGTGACCCAACAGACAGGGTTACTGGCAGGGCTGCAAAAAGAAAGAAGCTGGGTCAGTTGAGTCTTCCTCCATTGTGTTCCCTGCGTGCCCGTGCTTGGGGCAGTATCTAACCGCTTCCCACGTTGAGGGACACTGCTGCTGTGGTGGTGAGTTAAGAAGTGACCTCAATGCAGGCCCTACCATCCCCTCCTGGCTCTTCAGCTCTCTGTGTCAAAAAATTGTGGCGTTTGCAGCCGCGCGGCAGCAGGAATGTGTGTGGCAGTGACCACAGGGGAGTACTACATGTGTGCAACGCGGAGACCCATTTNTTTTGGGGGGGGGGGGGGGAACAGATGCAACTGTTGGAGCCAAAGTGTGCAGAAAGAAGGATTAGTCACTCTGCAAGTGTCAGGGGCTCGTGGAGGAAATAGCAGGAGTTTGCTGACTAATGCCGATGATGTTCAAGAAGTAAATGAGAAATACAGAGGGAAAACCCTCTGTTTCTGAATTTGGAAGAGAAAAAAAAAAAAAGAGGGGGGGGGGGGAAGAAAGATGTACAGAGTTACTAATCAGCCCCCAAAGTCTCTGACCTATATCTCCCTCCTTTCCCTGGAGCCATTCTTGAAATGAAAAATTAATAGAGAACAGCCAGGTTTTACCTCCAGGGTACCCTTTTAGGCTGCCATGTACTTCAGGCTGAGACCAGCGGATGGGACTTTGGTGTCCCTCAGCTTGATCTAGAAAGTGGAGTGGTCTCGGTCCAGGGTGTTGTGAGGACATCCAGAGAGACTGAAAGCGAGAAGGTAATCTCCTCTCTGGGAACGATGGTCTCTGGCTTCCGACAGCTGGGAAAAGGATGTTGAGATGACATGCTAGGTTAAAGTAGACCAGTAAAGAAGGATAGTCCTTGAAGTTACGTTAACTTTATCAGGGGAAATGGAGGTGAAAGGGAAAAAAAAGTATATCAGGTCATAAGCCCTCTGAGGGCCAAGTTCATTGTGTCTACGGAATATTCCTCCTGTTCTTCCCATTTTTAGTTTTTTAATGAGGAAAAAGAATATTTAAGTAAGCGAAAACCTAGGGTTGTGGGTCAGGAGGTTTCATTTCCCAGTTCTGCTGCTGCCTTGCTCTTCAAGCTTGAACAAGTCACTTTACTTTCTTCTGGCTCCATCTTTGTCTCTATAGGATGTGGTTTGTGATACCCTTTGCAATGCAGTTTCAAACCTGTAGAAGAAAGGAAGAGCTACATTTTCCAAGTTGACCAGGGCCAGGGTGTCGTGATGACAGCCGTGTGCGGTACAGGAGGAGGAAGGCCGATTGGTTCTGCCTGCACTGGAATAGGCTCTGTGCCTGCGCAGCACACGCACAGCTTTGGGCACTGCCAGATTCACCTTCCCATGTGGCACGGGAGGGATGGGACCACGTAGCTGTTGAGTGCCATGAGAAAGAGGTGCTGTCACCCACTGTGGCAGCAGGGCTAGGCTAGCTTTGAGGGGATCTCAGCATATGTGAAGATCTGGTCCTTACCCATCTCATCGTGTTGGATGAGCTCAACTTAGATCCCCAAGGTCACTAGCCATATTTAACGTATAGGTCTGGATGCATCATGTTGTCTTTGTTGTGCTCCTTCAGAGCCTTGCTCCTTGGATGTTTGCAAGGTACCTCACTGCTATCTTTTGTGATAAATATCCTCGGTAACCCTGAAGGGCCAGAAACTGAGCCATCCAGGCTGTCTCTGCGTGGACTTCTGCCTCTCCAATACTAGGATGCCTCATGCAGCTTGAGAAACTAGGTTATATAGCAGCTTTAATGGGGCTTTTTCCAGACACTGATTGACCTGATTCCTCGGACCAGCTGTTTTATTTATTAAGCAAAACAGGAGAAAAAGAATGCATCTCCTACATAAATTTGATTCATTGTGGAAAACGTTTAAACTGTTATTTTGTTTTTTCGCAGACTGATGTGGAGCTTTTCATACTGATTTTGGAGATATTAATTTATACACTAGGAATGAGGAAGATTTGCCTCTTCATCTAATCCTGTTTCTAGAGAGAGATTTACTTAATGTGCAGTGTAATTTGTCTAATGTGCAACTTTGTATGTAGAGTGTGCCCAGATCCAGTAGAAACAGTGGATATAATAAAAGAGAGCGGTGTAGTACAGTGCTGTAAATCCCTCTGTGATTAAAAATACTAAATTAGTCAATGTTAGTGCAGTCAGGAGACATTGCTAGCTGAAAAGCAGGGATATACGGCAAGAGTTTTCAGTGCAGGACAGAGAAACTGGGTCTGTGTTCGTCTCTGTGTGCGTGTGGTATGTGTCTATGGGAGGGACGGTGTATAACATCATTTGCCAGAAATACAGCTTGGGTGGCAAAGAGGAATCATTAGGAGTTATCCCAGGGTTGTCCTTGCATGTTCACAAGGTGATGGAGGAACCGATTCTCCTGCCAACTCCCATATTGTGTCACTCAGTTTCACCCGAGTCCTGCACGCACTGGGTGGACAGTTGCAAGGTTGGATTTTACACTTCTACAAATTGTCTCTAAAAATAATTTATTGCCCTGAAGAAGGCTGGCACCATGGATTGGTTGATTTTTTTCATTCCTCCGTTTCTCCCCCCCCTCCCCCCTTTGTCTGTCTTTCTTTCCTGGCGTTAACACAGAAGAATCACTGTCTGGAATTTTTAGATGGGTCTTTTTTTAGGATTTTGTGCATCTCCTTGCATACAAACAGGGGAAGGATACATTTACAATGATGTAAGAGTCTCTACCTCTGAGTACTGTCAGTCTGTCCTATATTCAGCTTATAACCACTGCTGCCTACAATACCTGACACTTGACTTGTTTTCTCTTTCTGAGACAACAGGAGGAAAGGTGGGGCTCGTGCAAGAAGTTGCTGTTTGGAACCGAGTAACAAGACTCTGTTGTGCATTACGATTAAAAATAAATGAATCTTGTTTATCTGAACAGAACCAGGATATGAAATAAAGCTTTTGTTGCAGTTCGTATTTAAGTTTGACATGATTCTGTTAGTGTAACATCTGGCATGTGTGGTTTCTTCAACAGCTGGATAATATGATCCAAGAGAAAAAAAAGTGTATGTCACAGCAATGACCTGCTGTTGAGGCCATCCAACAGCTTCCCTATTAGAAGACCCTCTTTTTGGTTGTTCAAAACTGTACCAAACTTAAACACTCTCAGATAGGATTTTGCATCCCAGCTACCTGCCTCAGAATGTTTATTTAGAAAACAGCACTTTTATACCGCTTCTGAAATTTTTGATGAATTTTAAATATAACAAATGTACAAATAAGTGAGAAAACAACCCCTCACCTTAACAACCCAATAAAATTTTCGTGATATGTATGTCAGAGGCACCAATTCTGCAGTCTTCAAGAAGATCAGCCCAAACTTGGCCAAGGTTTAAGCCTTAAAAAAATAGTTGTTGTCACATCCTCAGCAGGCAAAACAAATCTCTGAAGAATTTGGACCAAAGAGTTTCAATTAGGCAGTTAAAATTGGTGGAAGCTTTTCATGTGCCTCAATTCCCTGCCCATGACATATGGATAATACAATGTGTTGCTTTATGAGGGCATTGTGAAAATACATTCCTTTATGTTTATGAAACATTCAGTTACTCTAATGATGCGTATGGTAGGAAAGCCCGTGAGTGAATTACTAATTCCGTCTGCCGAGCAGAGTGTGGCTGGTACCTAGTAAACAAGGCTTGGGGCCACACCTTGAACAGTGCGGAGAAGAAGAAATGGTGACGAGTTGCTCACTAAGTGAGCACCGAGTATCCTGCTGCACTGGGTGAGGCCAAGGTCCTGTAGAAAAATAGCCTGTGATTATGTGATTGACAGCTCTGCCACCGAACGTAGGCAAGAAAGGGGGCCAAAGGAAGGTTGCACAGGCAGCCATAAAGCTGAGGTTTCCTAAGCCTTGCATTCTTGATTTGCAGCTCTAAACAGTCTTGCTTTCACTTTTTTCTGGTTTTTGTGTAGTTGTCTATCATGCAGAGTGGGCTTAAGGAATAATAAACAACCATTGCTCCTGGAAGAAGAGACAGGGAAACGCCTGGTGCCATCGATCATCAGAGAGGAAAATTCTTGGTGAAGCCTTGCACCCAGGCATTGTGTATAGGAGCATGTGTGACCCTCAAGATAGAGAGAAGTCAGGGATGGAGGAAAAAAGCAGACAAATTGAGATGTCTTTTATTCCCTTATGACAACTGTTCGGTTTATGCTGTTTTTCTATAATAATGCTGCTTACCATTAAACAGCAATGCCACAAACCAACTGACTTGCAAGTTATTTTAAAGAAGGACAAGAACATCCCATTGCTTTTTGCTGTGGGTCTTGTGGGAGGGTGTTTCCTGGTTTTATCCTGGGTACTCACAGTTCTGGTTGCCCCCTCTCCTGGCTCCTGCCGTGTGGAAATCCTAAATGGTACATGCATGAGACCGTCATCTAAGCTTGGGAAAATGATCCAGTCCTGACTCACAGGCAGAATCACCCCCAGATCCCTCTGCTTTTTGTTCACTTTCTTATCGTTTGCTTTTCTAGCCATATGTGTTTCATCAGGTAGAAGGAAGCAGGGCTGGCCGCAGCCCATTACTGGTTCGGAGTTGTATGTGGGCAGCGGCAGGGGAGGAGGAGGCTCTGGTTGAGGGTTTGAAGTAGAAATCGTGATTGTGCCACCAGTGAGCAAGCTGGGATGCACACTTCAGCAGAAGTTTGACCATGTCACGCTAGTATCGCTGTTGCTTCTGCACTAACTTAGGATGGGAGTGAGCTGGTGGCTCCGATGCTGCAGAGGAGGTGGGAGTGGAGAGCAAATATTGCTATGAAGCAGGAGCTATGAGATGCAAGACAGTTGTATAGATTCACTGGCTTGAAAGGGTTACAGTTCAGCACGGGAGCATACTCACTGAGCTGTACAAGTTGAATAAACTTGCTCATTCTCTGCCTACGTTATGAGTCAAACCAGGATGCACGTTTTCTTCAAATCCCTAAACTCTAAAGCCCGTGCACAAGAGCCTCTTCTTGATGTGGTTTTCATAATTGATGTTTGGCTATTTCACAGTTGCTTTTCCCCATGGAGTTTCTCTTAAAAATGCCCTATATTTCTTTTTAATTTTGACTGTGCATGGCAAGTTTATATTTCGGAAAAAATACTCAAGCATCATTTTTTGTAAAGCTAGGATGCCGTTAGGGTACTTTGGGGAGGGAACTGCTTATTATTTGTGGTGTCCCCTGAGAAGCCGATAACTGAAGCCCTACCGATATTTCCCCTTCTTCTGCATGTGAATTTTCAGAAAGGTTTGTCAAGACAGTCAGACACTGGTCTGCCAGCACTGACTGGTTATTACAGTTGTTCAAGCATTAGGCAATTGTGTTTTAGCAAGATGATACTTTCTCTTTCTCTTTCTTTCTCTCTCTTTTTTTTTTTTTTTTTGGTTTCTTTTTCTTTTAATAGCAAATGCCTTTCCCATTCCCTGCTATTGACTCCTCCTTTCAACTGGCAGCTTGCAGTGCGTAATTCCGAGCTGAGATCTCTCAGCCCTGCCAAAACCCTGGAGAAGAATTTGGGGTAGAGCAGGTGGTCCTGCTCCAGCCAAGGGCCCTGTGAGGGAGGAATGAGGGGGCTGTAGTCCCTTGGTCTTGCCATGTGCCTGCTTGGCCAGCCAGTGGTGTGGGCATCCCTGGTCGCCTCCAGGTTGTACCTATGCTCAGTGTGGATCACCACCAGTGTCCCACCTCCTGTAACCCTAGCAAGGGAAAAACACAGGGTTACTATGGAGCAGGGGTTTTGGGAAAAAGGGGCTGTTACCACAGGAGGAGCTCATCTCCTCTGACAGATGGAGTCGAGCTGTGCAAGCAAGGACTCAGACATGGCTGGCCTGGGAGTTCACTGAGATGCATCAGTCTGTTGCCCCAACCTCCAGTGTTTCACACCGAAACTGCCGGGTGTTGACTTTGTCACAGCGCGCTACGTTTTAAATAACCCTTGCAAAGGGGTGGAAAGTGTCTAACCCATGAAAGTGCCTGCGCCCTCCCTCCCGCTGCCCTCTGCAGAGCTCCCGGGGTGCCACAGCTTGAAGATGTCCTGGGTGGCAGAAGGGGGAGGTAGTGGAGATAACATTAACATCCCCCTCTGAAGATCTGGTACGTGTTAGGACACGGGATGCGTTACTCCATTGCTGACCTCTGGAAATGACCTCATTTTCATTTCTGACCTCATGAAAACCACCTCTTTGCCCCTTTGCCGGCCAGCCAGCCCCGTTCTGAGTTAGAGCCCATAAGGCAGGATAGACGGGATCACCTTTCTTTCCAAAAAAAGAGCGCAAGGCAGCACCAGCCCTTGTTTTAATTTATTCCTGCTGCTGGGTGTAATTATAACCTCTGGGTTTCAGTGTAAAGGTGGAAGGGGATGTGATTGAATGGGGTTAAGTTTTTTTTTTCAAATTGCATTAATATGTGACTTATATGAAAATCAACCAGCCTGACACAGGAATGCAGGCAGTATTTGCAAGCTGCCTGTGGATTTATGAAGCATTTGGAAACACACCATACATTATTTCCTGAGACCTGTTTCTTTACATAGCAATGGTGTTTGCTTTTTCTGGAACAATGATGAGACATGAAGGTATTAAAAACAAAATTAAAAAAGATAGAAAATGTTTATTTCAAAAGCTAATAAGGGCCCCGTTTCTTAACAGAAGAGAAAAAAATGACAAACCTTTCAGTAGCTAGTTGGGACTTGAAGACATCTGCCTAGAGAAAACTCTATTTATCACATATTTGTTTATACTTCTTTGAGAAAACTCTATTTAGTATATATATACTTGGGGTTTTTTCGATTTTTTCCTCTCTTTTCTGTGAAAGCTGTTTACAGGAAAACAATATCTTTGTTTTTGGAGTTCATCTGCTCCCGCTGCTCCTTTTCCAGCTGAAGTCACAATACTCAGTCTGTGACATCACCGTTGGCTGCAGCGACAACGTGGTATCGCAAAGCGGAGTTTTCACTCCAGGTGGAGAGTGTGCAGCAGCAGACGAGCTCTACCGAGAGCAGACAGTGTGTTTGACTATACATATTGCTAGTGATGGAGAAAGAAGGGAAAGAAAAATCTGCAAGAAAATGCAAGAGTAGAAAACCCATGGAATGCCTGTGTAGGTCTTCTGAGAGTGTGCAGCTTCTGGGGTGGGCATGGGTGCTGAAGACTACTTTTGCAGGATCTCTTTTGAAATCTGTTGACAGCAGACCAAATACTTAACTGTTAGAAAATTACTAATTTTTTAAGAAGTAAGACTGGGAGAGAGTGGTTCAATTTAGATTAAGGTATGACTCGGATACCTGAACTGTATCCACAAGTTTTGTGGGTTTTTTTTTTTTTGCTTTTTTTAATGCACAAACCCCCTTGCAGAAAACAAGGGAAGATGACTAATGCCCTGATCCTGCTAATGCTTACACATGTGGTTAGCTTTCAATGTGTGAGTTGTCCTGCTGAAGTCAGTTAAGACAATTCATGTGTTTAAACTCAGACACAGGCCCACGTGCCTGTAGCGTGAGGGTCTAGCCGGCTGCCCTAGGGGAACAGTTAAATAAAGAATTTATAGAATATTTTCTAATGCAGACACTGTCTTGATCTGGAGAAGCTGAAGTCTCTGGCCTGAATCCTCCAGGAAAAGAAAACAAACTGGCCTTACCCCTTTCCCCTTTGCTTTTGTCTGCCTGATTCATGTGTTGGGTCACAGGCTTGCAGTTGCTGGTTAGAAGGTGAGGCACGTCTGCAAGTGTTTGAAGGACTGCGGCTTAAGAGGTGACACAGTGAGATCATTAGAGAGGAGGGGAAAAACAGAATGGTAAGATGGTCAATGTCTCCATTGACCATATCGCAGTGATACAAGTGAAAAATATTTGTACCTCCAAAATCTAGTTATTAGTGACAAGTTCATTGTTGAAATGGTATGCCCTGGTGGCCTGCAAACATGGATGGTGTAGTCATCTCATCCACTCTGAAGGCAGCCCCAAAGGGTAAAGGCAGCACGGAAACTCCTCAGATGCACTTGGAGCGTTATTTCCATGCTTCAGTCTCATGGCTACGCCAAGAACCCCAGGAGGACCTCAAGCAGGAAAAGTCACTGCTGTTTCTCCCACATAACTTCCCTGCCGGTGTAAGATGGGCAGCACCTCCAGCTGGCTAAGTGCACTTGGAGATGGATTTTCTAAAAGACCCTGAGCAACCTCTGCAGCCACAGCCCTTGGTGACTGACGAGCAGCCTTTGCTACAAGTGTTTTCTCACTCCTCCAGCATCCCAGGCAACCCAGCCGTCTGCTTGGTCAGGGTCCAGGCTCCCAGTGAGAAGAGGCTGAGTGTTACTCTTGCTTTCCCCTGGCTCCCTGCTGCCGCCATGCTGAAGCACTTCTGAAGTGTCACACATCAGGAGGGTATATATTTTTCAGGCAAGCCCTGTAGCGTAACTGTACCGGCAGCCTCAGGAGAGTGGCCGTTTACCTACATCTGTGTTTTGGGATGTCATAGGAATTTTGTTTGTTTGTTTGCTTGTTTGTTTTAGCAGGGCTGCACACGCTGTGTTGCTGTTGGGGTAATCCATATGATTCATGTCTTGCACAGTCTGACAAGTTTATTGGAGCTCGTGTGTGCTGAGCCTCACGCTGGGGTTGCTGCATTGCTCGGGTTGGTACCGGGGCAGCCCGTGGTGTCAGTGCTGGGTTGTTAGCAAGTGCCAGGACACAGAGGGTGCCGTGCGTGGGAGGCCCACTCAAGCAAGCTGCTTGCGTTGGCTTTGGGAAGTGGAGAGGATATGAGAACACTTGCTTGGGCTTTATTTTTTAAAACTCCTCCAGGAATAGCATGTTCCTTGGAGCAGGCAGAGCAGAAAGCGAGAGGGTCAATTTTGGGATCTCCTGGTACTGCCAGGATCCAGTTTCATATTTATTTTCTGCCCCTGCAGAACATGGAGTAAGTTGTTTCATTTGAACAGCTTGGAGTCTCTACCACCAAGCCTTTAAAAGACTAAATGTTCAGTTACACTTGCTTCTGTCTGACATCCGTCTTCTCTAAGGCTCGAATGTTACACTGGCTTGTTGGGTCCTTCATTCACTGATGCCCACCTGAACCTGTCAGCTTTTTTTTTTTTTTCTTGGGTGGAGGGGGGTAAAGGAAAAAGGAGACAAGGTGCAGAGGGCTGGGAGCAAGAGACACAGCAAGGGAGATGCATCGTGGCCTCTCTGAAACCCAGGGATGAGCTGGAAGGAAAGACCAAGACAAAACAGGAGTGACATCATTAGTTGGGAAATTTGGAGCAGTTTCATGAAAACCTGTCTGGTGCCATCCCCCATGCAGTCCCCAGTGCCATTTGCCACCGTCAGGGGCAGGTGAGAGGAGTGTGGTCGGGAGCCTCAAGCCAGCGGGTTTTCTGGGTGAGCCACAGAGGGACCTGCGATGTTGACCTGCCACACGCGCTGTCCCCGTAAGTGCCCGCTGCTTTGGAGCCCGCCAGGCTTGGCTTGGTGGTAGGTTGTGGCATGAGACGTGCAGGGCAAGGGCAAGCTGTGCAGGGACGGGTTTCTCTGAGCAGCTGTGCAATGTGCCCCAGCCCTTGCAAGTCAGCGTTGCTCTTCCCTGACAGCACAGGGAGAGCAGGCGTTTACCCTAGAGATCTACTGACTGTTCATTTTGCTCTAGAGTTTCATCTTCTCCCGCTTACTTGTCTCCTTTGTGAATATTTCCATAATAGTTAATATTAGTGCGTTCTGTGGCCCTCAGTGGTTTTGTCACTCGGCTACATCCTGTTTTCTATTTTTACCAGATTTCCGTAAAAAGGGACAGAGATCAAGGTGAGCTCTGTGTTGCGGTACGCTGATTTTGTAGGTGCTGGCATAAATACGGCTGTTTTAAACTTCACACCTGTGACTAAAATTTGTAGGAATGAGGTCCCACTTGGCACTTAGAGCCTGCTCAAGTGTGTCAGAGATGTGCCTGACGGGGTGTGCTGATCGACAGCAGGTTCGGGACGGCTGGGCAGCCGGGCAGGGTGAGCATCATTTGTTCGGTGCCCAAGTGCGAGGTTATGGTGCACTGTCCAAGTGATGTACAGGGCAAGGGAGCTTGCACTGCATGTGCTCACAGTGTGCCCCAACTCCTCAGGACAGGTCTAACAGCCCCCCACTCTCCTGAATTCACTCGCTAAACTTTTGTAATTGCCATAAAAAAACTTGCTAGGTAAATACATTTTCTGTCCCCAAAAGCAATTGCCCCACTTCTTTTTGTCCTGAAGATAATAAACATAAAAACGAAATACGGACCTGTGTTCTTAAAAGGTCATAGTTATTTGATCCTGAGGGAGACTGCATATCGAAACAGGTTTTGTTAAGATTTGATGATGCTCTAAAGAAATGGAATGAATCAGGACTTTGGTTTGTAGAAGTTGGAAAATCACCTGGAAATTGCCTGTGATCTGGTAGACGGAGATGGCAGTTTCTGAGATAAGAAACTCCCATTCTTCTTAAGAAGGGGATACTGATGGGGATACTGAATGGAGAAGGGCTTTGTGACGGATGCAGAACCAGCGCTCAGTGCTTGTTTCACATTGTACTAGTTTCATTTAAGGCTGCCTTCTGTCTGGCTTAAAATAATGGCTCGTAGTGGCAGTGGTCTCCAGCCCCTCCTGCCTAATGCATGGTTGGTTGCTAGGAGGGCTGCTGTCATCCACGTTTTCGTCGTGGATGTGATGACCAATTTTGCATCACTTTCCAAGCTTTGGCTGTATGACTCAGCTGGTCCTCTAGTGACTCATTTCAGCCTCCCATGAGCCCAGGAAGGACTAAAGAGGGAAGCGTGGCTATTTTCAGATATGAAAAACGACCAAACTCAAGGAGTATGTCCACAAAAGAGTACTGCAAACATCGAATGAATTGGGTATTTATACAGAGTGTAAACTCACCCCTTCCCACTGAAATCCTTTCCCCAGTTACTGTACTTTTGCTGAATCTAGTTTCCACTCTCTTTTTACTCTTCATCCATATGGATATTGAAACGCTCTCTGTCAGTCTTGAATTCACAAGGTCGGATTAAAGTTCACAGGACTTCTGGTACTAAATTCCCCCAGCTGGTTTTGGTTTTTTGGCAGATCCCGCTCTCATCATTTACTGCGTTTCTCACAATCGCTGTACCAAGAACCACAGGCCCACCCCAGGCCATTTTTTCCCCAGTTGCTCCTATGATGTTAGACAAGGCTAAGATGCCCAAGGTTCTCATAGACCTACTGAAAGCTCTTGTGATTGACCACAAGATGTTGTTAATTTGTTTTTTCTGGATCCCGTGGAAACAGTGGTGTATTTGCTCCTTGTGAGAAAATCATACAGAGTTCACTTTCCCAGAAACTCTGCTTTCCCTGTGACTCAGTTTGGCCAGACTTCCTTTCCATCGTTAGTCGAAACCCGTAGGTGTGACTGCGGACAGCTTGGCTCCGGTATCACCGGCATGTTGATGGTTCTGAACTCGTTGTCCCACTGCATCTAGGATGAATCCTCTAATTTCATTGCTGTAGGAAAAGGAAAGAATTGAGTGTTCTGGATTGAAAGGACATGGCTGCAAAACAGCAGTAAGAGTGCCAAAAAGATGCTTGTGGAAGAGATGGGGTAAGTGCATAGCAACATGTCAGTTCACAAACGTAGGATCATGGATGAGAAGGAGGCCTGGCAGCCCCTTTAGCTAGTCTGTCGTCTGTAGCCAGCTATCCTTTCTAACGTGGATTTTTGATTCTGTAGGTTTGGCTTCAGCAATTGTGCCATACCTATGAGTGCTGCACAGCAGTTACTGGTAGCGAAGAGTGAGCGAAGTCGTACACACATGAAGCATGCTCAGGTGCCTGTGTCTCTGCAGGGTGCCATTCAGGATCTCAAAAGCACCGAGTGTTCTGCAGCAAAGTTACACCAAGGGTTGTCTTCCACTGCATGCCCCACCAAAGCTCTCACCTGCTTGCTCATTCTTGGTCAAAGAGAAGTGTGTACGCCCAGCCTGACTGTGGGACTGTCTCCACCTAGAGCCTGTTTTTGAAGCTCAGTCCCCCTTTCTAGCCCATTGCAGCGGTGGCATGCCTTAGGCTGCACTGCAGAAGATGTTTGGCAAGTATCATACTGGATCTCCAGGTTCAGCATTGCCCCTCTTCTGTCATGGTCTAGTCTTGCCAGCACAGGAAGCACAGCAGCCATGGGGTTAAGGACTGTAGAGCTGTGTAAATAAATGTGTCGGTAAATAATCATATCCTGCACTAAAGAGGAACCTGGGGGAGAGACTGATGGTAGCCAGGGAGTTCTGCTGATACAGGTGGAGGTTTTTATTGTTTTCTTTCTCTTAATGACTTCCCTTCCTCTGATATCTTTTAGAGCTTTGAGGGAGAGTAGGCAGTTACTGATGTCCCTGAGCTGCTTCATCACACACAAGGGCCTTATATCCTTCTTTCTCAAGTAGATATCCTTCCCTAAGCTCCTGGGTGTTTCCTCTTCAAGGCTCTGAAACCCTTTATGCAGTTTATCCCCATGCCTAAATCAGGTTTTCTTTCTGTGTTACAAGAGCTTCCTGCATCACCTAGGCTGTCCTTCCTTGGCCAGACAAGCTTCTTCCCTGCATGCTGTACTGGCCTCTGTCCTATTAGACCTTGCCTAAAAAGAAAGTTGCTGTGAAGACATTGGGAGATCAAGCATGTACCACTACCACCAGCCCCCAGCCCCAGCAGACAGCCAGCAGTGGGGCAGAGAGGTGTCCAGAGGCACTTTTGTGGGATCGCTTGGGGCAGCATCACTCATTTCTACTGGAGAAGAGATTCATTGCCATCGTGGGTCAGCCTCTGACCCTGCAGGTGCTTGCAGTAACGGTTACTGGTGTTCCCAAGGTTACGCCCACTAACATTCCATGCTCTCATGGAGTCTGCTGCAGGTCCCTCTCGCTGTGGTCTCCTACGAGCTACTCATCACTCTCAAAGGAAAAGGGGTCGAAAGAAAAACAGTTAAGTGGCACTTTTCTGCAGGGTTACTTTACTCAGGCGCAGCCTGTGAATTAAAGAGGGTTCTTTTGGGGAGAAATGAGTCCACACCCGAACCCTAACTGCCCTGACTCCCCGACGGTCTTCGGTTTGGGCTGGGTGGCTGGGTCCCGCTGTGCCCGTTCTGGTTTCAGCTCACGCCCCCAGCCCGTTTCATGTCATATATTTCTGGGTTTATAGTGTTTCTTTGGAATGCAAACCAAAAGCTGTGAGTAACAGCAAAAACAGTTTCTGACTGTTTGCCCCTCATGTTGGGGATGTTTTATTGGCCCTAAGTGATGAGGAGGGTGGAGTCTGGAGGACAGGGTGAAAAATTCATGCTTGAGATGTGTTTCCTTGAGGAACTGAAGGGCTTTTCTCCATGCAAGTGTGTGTTTGTGTGCTTATGTGAGCACAGGTTATTTTCAGAGTTGTTTTAACTACTTAGACTGCAGGTCAGGTGATTAACCTGCAGTATCCTTTCTCTTAATTTCCTAAAACACCCCATAGCCCTTGATGTATGAGAGTGCTGTAAATCCTGTGTTTGGTCATTCGTACTTGAAAGGGAAATGTTGCAGCAGAAGCAAGGAGATGTAGTGAACCCTGGCTTTGGGATACTTGGGAGGTCATCAAATCAGTCTATCTCAATTTTCTGTTTTGGCAGAGCCCTTTGCCCAGCTTACCCACCTTTCTCCTTGCATAGTCGTCTTCCTTCGTAGCCCAGATCCTGTGTATTTCATCCAGACCTCCCCAGAGGCTTGTTTCTTTCCAACAGGTCTGTATCCTGATGGAAATGAAATGAAGGGAGGGACTTTGCGAACAGGCAAACTGACCTTTTCAGCCCAGCTAGGGCTTGATCAGAGTTTCAGATTTCGTAAACAAAGCAGGGGCTGAATGTCATGCAATGGCCTCTTTGCAAATGAAACACGAAAAAACCCTGTGGGAGTGAGAGGCTCGGCCTGAGACTCCGACAAGCCTTGCCCATGTCCTGCCTTCACAAGCAGGGTTGCTTCAAACGAGTGAGGTGTGCGAGGTGCCCGCCATTCCCTGTGGTTTCACCATACTTGAGGGCCAGTTAGAGTCATTGACATTACAAAGCTAATATTTACAGGTGGGAAGTCATCCAGGTGGGAAGGCAGCTGTGGTGGATGGAAAAAGCCAAAATAACCTTTTCACTGGGGAGTTGTGGGAAGCCACACGTGTGCCAGTGCTGCGTGGGTGAGGGGGGCACAGCCAGGGCAGCAACGGGATATACTGATTCATTTTGGTCCTTTTCCCAGGGGTCCTGGCACCCTTTCACAGGAACTAAGATCACAGAGGGTCAGGTGGGGTGGCCAGTGAAGGCTGTAGGACCTGGGGTCAGGAATTGAGGAAGTCTTCCGTTTCTTCTGTAAGATGGGGATACTGTGGTCCATCCCTGTTTGGAAGATGGAAACTGAAGTGACCCAGCTGAGTGACATGACCCAGGCTGCCTGGAAAGCGGAGCTATGCCGAGATCCTTCTTTTTTTCAGTTCTGCTTTCAGGATGCAGCTCTCTCAGCAGGTAGCAACCAGAGATGGAGCTTGTAGGAACCTAGAGGCTCTTGCATTACAGATCTGTTTGGAGGTTAAACGAATGGACCCACATGCGTGCTAAACTGGACTACAAGGGCAAGCCCTGACCAGTTTCATATTTACTGCTCATGCTATCTTGTATGGCTCTCCAAAGGGAACTTTGGGTGCTGTAGAAATGCCACGGTTAAAGTTTGTTCCACTTTCTGTTGCCAAACAGTCCTACCTGGCCCATATATCCAAGTAACTGCTTTTAGGCTCATCTGGCTCCATTTCAGCTTCAGGACGGGGAAGCCACAGAACACTCCTTGGTAGCTTGCTTTCCCTATCTACTCTGGCCATTCCCAGCATTTCAAGAGCTCATTTAAGCATGGTGTTACGCAAGCCTCAGTGCCTCATTTTGAGCGGTGCTGCAGGTGTAACCACGGTCTCCTGCTCTTTAATGAGATGTAGTACTGCTTGTGGTCCCACCAGCACCCGGCACGCGCTTCAGCTCTGCCGGGCCCCTCTCTGAGAAAACTGAAGGGGGATTTCTTCGGCAAAGCATTTTTTTATTAGACATCCTTCAATGGCCTGCAAAGATAAAGCTTCAAAGCAGGGCTTTTGTCGATCCTGCCTGTCTGACTTCATCTTGTTCTTTTTTTCTCATCCCATCTCTGACTCCAAAGTGGATTTTCTTCTCCTCCGGGGCCCTTGGGAGTACTGAGTGTTTGGTAGAAAACTTGTTCCTGACTTCACTGACACCCACTTTCCTAAAACGTCTTTACACTGAGATTGTGCATTAAGATTCTCTGCACTCTCATGCAGACCTTGAAGGCTTTCAGGTGCTGCTGCCAACACCTCTGTTTTTATCATTCCTTGCCTTGTTTTGCTCCAGAAGTCCTCAGAGGAGCTGGTGGCTTCGCACCCTGGCTTGGGAGGACTTTTGCTCAGCGAGGTATGTCCAGCAGGGCTGTCCGTCTGCCTCCCCAAGCTGCCAAGACCTGCCATGGGCAGACCGGACTCCCAGGTTTCTTACATTATGTCTAGAGAGCACCCCAACTCTCTCAGCCTGTCCTCATAGCAGAGGTGCTCCAGCCCTCTGATCATCTTTGTGGCCCTCCTCTGGACTTGCTCCAACAGGTCCATTTCTGTAGAGGTGACAGTCCTCCTATCAGCTTTGACAGGTAGGCTGAAGGGGGTTTACTTACTGGGGTCAGGCTTTGTTTTGTCAAGGCTGTCGCCTATCAGATGTATTTGCTTGCTGCCTTTGTTTGCTTTCCACTCGGTGACGTTGAGGTGTTCCAGAGAGAGGAAGTTTTGCACTATTCCAACTGTGCTGGATGTTCCCCTTGGAAGGTATCTAGGGGTTACCTTCCAGTTCAGAGGAGCATGGACCTGACTGCTGGACCTGCTTCTACCCCGATCTAGATACTGGTGTCAGGTCCAGCGGCTGCAGCATCTTCAGGGAAGTAGTGAGGCAGCCAGGCCTCTGGTGAGGAATATTTTAACCTGCGTACTCAGGTGTTGCATTGTTAATTGACTATAATGTGAAACATAAACCAGTCACATGATTAACTGAGGAAATCTGTAGTATCTCTTGTTATTACTGCCAGTCATTAAAGTGGGAGATGGAGGTCACCCTGAAAGAATCCTTCACTGAGGTGTAATCAAGGATTTAAATTTAAGTCCCTTAATTTAAGTCCCCCTTAAATTTAAGTCCCCCCCAAGGATTTAAATATTTGTCCCTGAGACTTTGCTTCGTGTGCCTAAACCCAGGAATATGTCCGAGGAGCCCACAGCTTGTTACTCAGGCTCGTGGGCACCTGAACCCACATCAAAAGGATGAATAAGAATTGCTGTGTTTCTAGATTACAGAAGATATTAGGGCTTTGTGGCTTGCAGTGGATATGGAAGAGTGGAGTTTTGTAGTGGTGAGATGTGAAATTGTGGTCACTGCACACTGAAGGAAATGCTTGATATTGCAGGGACTCTGCAGTAGACTTTGGTTTATAGAGACAAAATAAAGACAGCATAGATGGTTCAAAGGGCGATCTGTGGCTGGTAGCGGCTTGTATGCACTAATTCCTCAGTTTGTTGTTTCAGATGTATAGCAGGCTTATTTAAGTGGTTGCCCACAGTCTAAATCCAGCTCACATGGCATTTCATTGGCTGGTGAAGAGCCTAGAGCACAAGTCTTATGAGGAGCAGCTGAGGGGCCGGGGGTATTTTGCCTTGAGAAAAGGAGGCCGAGGGGAGGGGACCTTATTGTTCTCTACAACTACCCGAAAGGAGGTTGTAGCCAGGTGGGGGTCAGTCTCACAGGTAACAAGTGGTAGAATGAGAGGAAATGGCCTCAAGTTGTGCCAGGGGAGGTTCAGATTGGATATTAGGAAAAAATTTCTTTACCGAAAGGGTTATCAAGCATTGGAACAGTCTGCCTAGGGAAGTGGTAGAATTGCTATACCTGGAGGTATTTAAAAGACGGGTAGACGTAGTGCTGAGGGACATGGTTTAGTGGTGGTTTTGGCAGTGTTAGGTTGATGGTTGGACTTGATGATCTTAAAGGTCTCTTCCAAACTAGGTGATTCTATGATTCTAACCTCCTAAACCTCGTCCAGTGATCCACCAGATGTGTGGAGTTCAGGCAGTTGAGGCTGGAGCAGCCTAGATGTTTCCAGGATCCAGTGCAGGGTCAGGCTCAGGGTAGAGTTGCCTCATTTGGTCTGTGTGGGATGCGTCAAGGCTCTGGATAGGCCATTTGCCCTTAACTGCTCATGAAGGCTGTCACGTGAGGTGGCAGAGATGCTTCCTGGAGCATATGGACCCAGCGTGGACAGCTCTGCCTATCTTGCAGTCTCTATACCATAGCCCTGGGAAAAGAGGTGTTGCCCTATGGGGTCTGTGCACTGGAGAGCTCCCATCTCCCACCATCCCCAACACTGGAGATGTCCTAGAGGGGAAAGCGGGTGCATGCCATCTCAACAGCCCTACATCAGTCCATAGGCACTGAGCCTGGGCTTGCCAGCTGCCCTGCTCCCCAGGCCGTGCTGGCTATCAACCCCAGCCAGCCCTTACCACCTCCCTAAGCACCTCCTGTGCCACCTGGTGGAGTGGAGGTGGAGGCTCAGGGAAGGTGGCAGGATGGACAGGGCTGGCTCAGCAGAAGGTCTTCCCAGTGTTTTCCTCTCTGTGTCCTCTTTGCCCTGGTCAGCTGAGAAAGCTTTTGGTACCCAACACGCAAGTTGCCCTGGATTTGAGGAGTTAAGAGGGAGAGTGGAGAAGGGAATAAAGATGGTTTGGGAGGGGAGACAGCAGTATCCTGAGCCATGTGCCAAAATAACCTGCTCAGGCTGTGTTAGGGAGCAACTGCCTACACCCCCTCCATGCCCACGAGTACTGAGGTCCTGGCTGATCATTTTTATCGTACCTGTAAAGGGAAGTCGTGGTGTGGAGAATGAAATGGTAAGCAGGGATGCTGATGCTACAAACGCAGGAGAGGGATGTGTGGGAGGGCAGTCGGGGGGATACAGGGTGTGAAGGTGATGGTGATGAGAGTTCCCTGACGGTTGTGCTGCAGCAGGAGATGTGCTTTTCAGGGCTGGGGGCGGGGTGTAGAAGGACACTTGCCTTGCTTTGGTTGGTTTTGTCTATGGCTACTCGGTGCATTGGAAAGTCTTGCATTTTCATCTGGCTGTGGGACATGGACCACAGCTTGGAGCCAGATGAAGCCAGGTCTGGAGCAGTGCAGGGGGCGAGCTCTGCCACATCTCTGAGAACTGCTGCACACTGTGTAAGCATTGAGGAAACTACTAATTAGGACAAGACAGTTTTACTAGCAGGACAGGAAGAGCAGAGCAGGAAGGCAGGGAGATTTTCACCTGGAATGAAGGCTCCCTTGATGTCTTCTGCTCACCAGGAACAGGAAGGAGCTGAGGCTGTTGAGGTCTGAGCTCCACTTCGAGGCTGTCTCTAAACATTTGGTAGCAGAAGGGAAGGAATTTGTGTAGCCTCCAGGGACATAAATTTCAAGGAGCTTCCAAAAGCACAGTGGTACTGGGGACAGTGCCTCAAAAGGGGCCACACAGAGGCCACCGTGAAGAAGAGGGCTGTGCTTGAGACATGGCTATTTTGAAGGTACAATACATTAGCCATACCTGGCAGATCCCCTTTTCATTGCCTTCTTAACCCGGGCGTGCACAGGAGTTTGCAGGCTTGTGCCTCCCTGGGGAGAAGTGGAAGATATTTATTTCAGGAGTGTCTTGCGTGCATCATTTATATGCTGAACACATGCCATGTGCTTTCGACGGTATTTTTCAAGCAGGCAGTGTCGTTCTGGCGGCAGTCAGCGAGCAGCCTCCGGTTACAGCGCACTGGCAGCTCCGCAGGTACCGCGGAAGGTCGTACTGCCTCCTTAATACAGGGCAGGGGCTTGGTCTCTTGCCACTGCAAAGGCCACGTTTATAAATCAGCAGTAAGTGCTAAGAGCAAAGCAGAAGAAAACAGCAGTGACTTTCAAACTGTTCCTTCTTTAGTCCCTGAAGTGTATTTGTTGCCCTGTGGGGTGAGGTGGGTGGATGGGGAACTTTCCTGAACTTTCATTTGCTTTCCTGAAACCTGTTGGAAGTGCAAGTGAAGCGGCTGCGTGATTTGTGTATGCATGCAGAAGAGGGCCATCTGAATTGTAAATAGCACCTGCTAAATTATTATTAAGTGAAAGCTGACGTGGGAGGAGTTCTCAGGGAAAAAAAAAAGTCAAGTCTTTTAATAAAAGTCATTCAGGCTGTTTCAACATTTTTCCCTGGCTGCACACTACGTACTTCAGCTCATGTGGATGCTACGGGGAGTTACGTGAGTCATATCAAGGACGGGGAGGCCCCATTAAATCCGGTTACTGTCAATTGTGTGGCAGCTTTAAATGGCTGCACTAAAACTCATTATTAAAGAAAGGAACTATCAATTTTATTTAATGCGTGGTGCCCAACCTTGATTCTGCTCCCAGCCCAGAGACCCACCGTGCACAAGGGTGATATAAAAATTAGACCTGCACTCTTCAGGGCTTGCATTTAGCTGTTGCGGAGTCCTGGCTGCAGCCTGACTGGCTAACTGGGGTTGCGGGAACGTGCCCTGCATCCCTGCCGAGGCAGGGAACAAGCCTGAGCCCAGGCGAGTTCAGTCCGTGTCACCACTTGCCTTAGTCCAGACGAAGCTTTTGCTAGTGCAGGTGGGGCTGCTGAGCCAGGATTCGGGCAAGCGGGAGTGCTCGGTGGGCACGGCTGCTTGTCCTGAGCATCCTCATCTCCTCCGCTCCTGGCGGAGAGCAAAATGCTGAGGAACTAGAAGACAGCCTCGGGACATCTCGTGCAAAACGTGGCAAGGTGTCTTCTAGGATCTTTCTGCAGCGAAGGGGGGCAGGAAAAGAGGCCCAGCTTCCCACAGGTTTCTTGGCAGAACTGTGAATGGGGGAGGTTTAAGAGGATTTTCCCAAGTGAAACAGGCCAGTTCCCATCCCTCCATGGCATATGGCCCCTCCGTCTTTCTGAGTCCCCAGGAGTGAGGATGTTCCCCATCGGCATCCCTGCTAGCTCTGGGGGAGGCTCACGGGGTCATTGCTGTCACAGGGCTTGGCTGGCATGGATTGCCCCATTACTGCTGGCTTGTTTCTTCATGGGCATCGTGGCAAGCTATCATTGGCCTATGTAATCAAAAAAGTTGTAAGTCATATTACAGGCTGTAATAAGGAATTTGATCCCTGTAACAAACCATCCAACTTTTATTCACATTTATTACTCTTTCTGATATTGCCATGCAGTAAAGATCCTTTTTGGAAAAAAAAAAAAAAAAAAAAGAACATGCCACCAGCACAATTTGATAGTGTCCTCAGGAAATTTAGGGTTGTGTTTTTCTCACATTAGCTGCACAGGCAAATTTGCAATAAAAACTACTTCGCTGCAGAAGCCTTCTTTTCCCATCACCAAGCTGTCAATCAGCCTGTAATTTCTTGGTATCGGACTATGCTGAAGAGCTGGCCGAGTTATTCTCCTTGCAATGTGTGCCCCTAAAACCTGAAATGTGAGAAAATTATTTTGGATGGAAGGAAGAAGATTTCATACTTCTTTTTTTACGGGGAAAAAAATATTTCTCCTGTGATGAGATATAACCTCTGAGGAGGGTGGAAGCGGCAGCCGAGGAGTCCAGAGTCCTCCCTTTAGCCACAAGACAGCCTGCTTCCTCCACCTCCTCTGTTTTTGGGGTACCAGGGTGGGTCAGTGTTTGTCCCCTGATCCTGTCCCCCTCTTGAGGCTGCCAGCAGTGTTGCAGGGACAGCAAGGGGCTGGTTGTTGATGTGGAAACCAGACCTTAACAACAACTCGTTTCACCAAGGGCCACAGGCGGCCATCTGACGTTGACAACATTGAGTGACTGCTGACCTTGTTTTAGCGTCAGCTGATATCAACTGGAGGCCTGCCAGTTTGCACCAGTTGAAAGTCTGTCTCTTAATGGTGGTGATTATCCTGATTTTTGCAGTGGCACTGAGGAAGTTGCAGCTGCTGTGCTTCACATCCCTGACTTTAATTTGGGATGCCTGGGTCTTTTGGTGTTATCTTTAGAGGAGCATGTGAGAAGAACCTCTCTTCTTGTTCTGCGTCAATCGTTTTTTTTTTCCCTTTTTATTTTGTATGGAGAGATATTGCTCAACCACACCACGGAACGAAAGCCATAAAGCTATAAATTACACCTCTGCTAGGTCCACAATATGTTACCAATTACATCTGCTTTATTATTCACGTCCAGGGGGAAAACATACATCAAACCAACCCCACTCTCCAGGCAGGTCGGTACTGTACTGGAAGGAACACCGTGACTCTTCTTAATCAGTGGAAAAACAAACAGAGTTTTGGCTCACTCACATATGACATTTGTGTCTGGGATGACAAGTTGAGTACTATTGCTGCTGCTGTCCGAGATCACCCCGTGCCACATGCTGTGGCATTTTGTGGCAACATCATCACCCCATGGAAAGGAGAGAGTTGAGAAAGCACTTAGAGGGGCAGGGAGCGGGGGGGGGTGTCCGAGGACCCAGTTGCAGGGACCTTGGAAATTGCTGCCAAGGAGGTTGGTGGGTGTGTGTTAATATGAACTGCAGCAAACAGCATCAGAAATCATGATTTCTGGGGGGGTCACGTCTGCAAAGGCAGGAACGCAGGGCTTTTTTTTTTTTTTTTTTGCAGGGCTTCATTGCTAGAGCAAGGTCAGTGGGGTTTTGTGTTGTGTGTTCAGCAGGGGTGAGGGTTTCCCCACGTGTCACGTTAGGGGTTTTTCTTCTGCGTCTGCCCTGTCTTCACAAATTCAGCACTGCGGCAGGGATGAAGGTGGGGGTGTTAAAGCAAACCAGAGTGATTGCTTTCCTGGTTACTTCTGTGTAGCTTCGTATTGTGGCTTCTGGCTTGCCACAGCACCCCTCTCATGAGCGGTTCCTGGGCTTTGGGCTGCTGGGAATTAACTGCAAAATGGGTGTTGGGTACGTTTAGGTGTGTGTGCTTGTGCATGCTTCTCAGCATTGGAACTGTGGAGTAAGGTTCGTATTTTTTCTGTATGGGTGTATATGTTTATGGATGCATGTGTGTTAGTGTACACGTGAGCTCCAGAAAATCTTCCAAAGAGCAACATGGACTAGTGGAGAATGGGTTTCTTTTAGGAAAGGGAGACGAGTGTTAGATACTCTTAGGTCTCCTGATGAAGAAGTCATCCATGTGTACTGTGGAGTTTGTTGTGGTTTTGTCACTGAAGCATTCATTCAGTTTTTAACTTTTTAAAGTTGAAAACAAGTCAAGGTTATGTTTGTGCTTAATAATTCAGCAATGGTGCCAGCTCAGCATATTGTCTTTTTCTTCCCTAGTCATTCTGGTTTATTAAAAAGAAACACTGACGACAGATAGAAGGGTGAAGGAGGCTGTGCCTTTCTGCTTTAACTCCTGCCGGGCGCTGACTCCTTCCTCAGGAATCCCCATAGATTTGTGCCATTCGCAATGCCTTTGCCCACCGGTACCAGCCCTACCCTGGGCAGGGAAAGCTGGCAGCAAGTCAGGACTTAGATGTGCTCTTCTCTGTGGACCACGTCTTTTTTTTCTGAATAGGAGCGTTTTCAGTTTCAGTGGAATATTACTCAGAATCCTTCAGTAAGTCTGCCTCAGTGATACTTTATTTTCACTTTGGTTATGAGGTTGTGGGTTTCTTTTTTTGTTTGGTGGTGTGTTTTCTTTTAATGAAGATGTAGATCAATAAGTCTTCTGTAACCAAAGAAGCTTGCAGTAAAATAGGTTTTAAGTCTTTTCTTAAAAAGTACAGCTATATTAGGACGTAGTTCTGTCACATGCTGATGTGTACGTTGCTTCATTAACAATGCTGTTCGTTTCCAGAGGATCTGCTTTCCAGCGATGGTATTGCCACTGTGAATAAGAATAGATGAAAACCATTTTATAAATCTGGGAGAAGTGAGAGCACACAGTGAAGCTCACGTAGTGTAACTCGCGTCTCCAGTGTCCCTGAGCACAGACCAGCATTGTGCATGATCCCCACACGCAGACTTGGCAAGCAACCTTGAAACATCATCTGCTGCTTCTGTCCTGGCCCTTCAACTTAGTTCACGCACCTTCGTTTTGTCATGGTGTATCATCTCCTGGTCCCATCCTGGCTCTCTGCAGGCCAGAAGCTGCACAGTGGTTTTATGGGAATAAACGGAGGGCTTAAGTCAGCTCCACCGAACTGTTTAATATAGGATGAGCTTGAGGATTTGAGATTCAGCCTCCATAGGCAGAATACTTTGCAGTATTTGACATCAGTTCTTCCTGAGAGCTAGATAGATTCCTGGAGACGATGGGAATAGGAGTCCCTTTAGGCAGAGGAGGTAAAAATAACATTTACATTCCTGTTACTCAAAATGAGAATGGGGAGAGCAAGAGAGCAGGCATCTTGGTTGTTGTTAGTATAGATCAGTCAGGGGCAGTGATTTATTTTAGAGCATAATATTTTATGTGTGGAATACATATTTCTGGAAAAACTTGATTTTTGTGTGTGTGCATGTGCTGTGTCTGAAGCCTGTATCCCATTTTCCCTTCCTGCCACTGAACAAATGAAAAAAGCTGGGGAAGGCATCTTGACACTGTGGTTTCACTGTGATGTTGTATTGCAGGTATGGCCTCGCATGTGCAAGTTTTCTCTCCTCACACCCTTCAGTCAAGTGCCTTCTGTAGCGTGAAGAAACTGAAAGTGGAGCCGAGTTCAAACTGGGATATGACTGGGTACGGCACGCACAGCAAAGTCTACAGCCAGAGCAAGAACGTGCAGTCCTCCCAAGCAGCCGCCGCAGCAGCCGTCAACGCCTCCCTCCAGATCCCCAATCCAAGCATCCCTTACGAACAGACCATCATCTTCCCAGCAAGCACGGGGCACATCGTGGTGACATCCGCCAACAGCACTTCTGGTGTGGTTGCAGTGTCTGGGCAAACACTGGGCGGGCCACACAACCTGATGCGTCGCAGCACTGTGAGCCTTCTGGACACCTACCAAAAATGTGGACTTAAGCGCAAGAGTGAGGAGATCGAGAACACAAGCAGCGTGCAGATCATCGAAGAGCATCCACCAATGATTCAGAACAATGCCAGTGGGGCCACTGTAGCCACTGCCACCACCTCCACGGCCACCTCCAAAAACAGTGGCTCCAACAGTGAAGGGGATTACCAGCTGGTGCAACATGAGGTGCTCTGTTCCATGACCAACACATATGAAGTGTTAGAGTTTCTTGGCCGTGGAACCTTCGGACAAGTAGTCAAATGCTGGAAACGTGGCACTAATGAGATTGTGGCTATCAAGATCCTAAAGAACCATCCTTCCTATGCCCGGCAAGGCCAGATTGAAGTGAGCATCCTGGCTCGGCTCAGCACAGAAAGTGCGGATGACTACAACTTCGTCCGTGCATACGAGTGCTTCCAGCACAAGAATCACACGTGCTTGGTCTTTGAAATGTTGGAGCAGAACCTCTATGATTTCCTAAAACAAAACAAATTCAGTCCCTTGCCCCTTAAGTACATTCGACCAATTCTCCAGCAGGTAGCAACTGCCCTAATGAAGCTGAAAAGCCTGGGACTGATTCATGCTGATCTCAAACCAGAGAACATCATGTTGGTAGACCCATCTCGACAGCCATATAGGGTCAAGGTCATAGACTTTGGTTCAGCTAGCCATGTGTCTAAAGCTGTGTGTTCTACCTACCTTCAATCCAGATATTACAGGTAAGAGACTGGCCTCATGTAACATTATTAGGAGAAATTTTACCTATGGGAATTTTCCTACATTCCTGTACATGAATGAGAGTCATCCCTTAATCCTAAACTGGGATAGCTCTTAGAATGGCTTGTTGGTAATAGAAAAAATGGTATCCTAACCTCTTGGAGTTTACTTGCATTGAAACCACTGTAAATTTGTAAATAAGCATAAAATGTTGTAAAACCAGAGTTTGCCGGTTACAATTTAGAAAGCCTTTCACCTCTGTCAGTACTTCATTCTCTCTGGGACCGTTTCCAGAAGAGGGGATGGATCTGGAGACTCCATATTTCCTTTCCTAGTCAATGCAAGTAGGTTCTTGGTTTTAGAAAGACTTTAACCTAAACAATCAATCCATATTTCAGCTGTGTCTTCCAGTCTTTATTCATATGTGAAACCAGTGACTTTACAAAAATAAGCTTGGTCCACAGGATGCAGAAGATGCTTTGTCAAGGAGTAGTTTTCAGACAGACTGTGGAGCTTGCTAGAGTCAATCAGAGTATTCTGGCTGGCTCCCATCGGCTCTGCTCCAGGTAAGCGGGCAGCCTGGCCAGGCAGGAAACACCTTTCTCCATGTGGGAAGCTGTTGGTAGGGATGAAGGAGTCTTGTCAGTAATTTGGTGTTGGACTGAGGACCTGTTGTAGACAGTCGATTTCCACTCACGGTGCTTTTAACTGCAGGTGTGTTACGTGCTAGGATGGAGTTCTGACCTCTGCGTAGGCGTGCCCAGAGCAAAATGTGGGAACCAGCCATATCCCTCTTCAGTCTGTTGAACAGTTTCAGCAAAGCAGCCTTTTTCCATAACCCCTGGAAGGTCATTCGCCCCCTGTCTTGACTCCAAGACACAAAGTCGCTCTGTAGATGCTCTCCTCAGACCCTCTCTCTCTTCGGTACCAGTAAGTTAGATTCAACATCCCAAGGACCGACAGAAGCAATTCTTCTGTTACCGCCGGGGTCGGGGAAAATAGGGGGAGGGTGAAAAAAGGCAATTTGTCTTTAGATGACAGCTGAATTTAGGAATGTTCAAGCCATGTTTTTGTTGTTGTAATACTGTGAAACAGGGGCAAAGAGGGAAAATGTGATCCTTCTTGATGACTGATTTAATGAAAATCAGTCCTGGCAGCATCCACAACTCATCAGATGGGTTACAGAAAAGCAGGGTAGTTGCTCTGTTTGTAAATAAGAAAGAAATCTGTTTTATACGTGGGGAGGACTGGGGACAGAAAAACAACATGAGCTGGTAACAGACCCTTTTTCTACTTTATAAACATGACAGTGGGAAAACCCAGCTGAGCTCTGAGCTTGGGAAGAGTTAATTTTCACAGGAACAGGAACTTTGACAGTGTAGCACTGCAGCAGCTGATTTTTATCTGCTTGTCCTTTGCTCTGAAGGAGGCCAGAAAAAAAAAATTCCCAACCCTAGTTTATACCTCAGAAGAGGCTTATTAAATGAAATATTCTACCTGATGACAGTCCCATCCTCCAGGAGAGACTTGTTTCTGTGGTAAATATGCAAAAGCTTTTAGGGTTGCAATTACCTGGCAGACTAGAAGAAAAAAAAAAAGATAATACAGGCATTTTGTTGTTGAGTTATCTGTGATTCTGCATTAGCAGCCTAGGTCCCTCGCTGAAAGACAGAAGGGGCAGCCAAAATGAAATATGTGACAGAAAGCAGAAAAAAAAAGAGAAAAATGGTTCATTCTCAGCAACAAACAAGGAATATTTTGTGGCAGTCTCTGGGGAGGAAAAGGCTTGATAAAATTTGCTTTTTATATTTTAAGTGTTATTGCTGCCTGGTCTGAAGTTGCAGCTTGTTAGATAATAAGTTCTGTCTGCCTAATTCCTCCCTTGTTTTCCATGTCTGAATTGATGGGAGGAGGGAAAAAGGAGCAGCAGCTCACCGGGAGAAACAAAAAAAAAGGAAAAAAGAAAAAGAAAAATCTCGTTGGGTTGAATTACATCAGCAGGGGGCTGCTGATGAAGCTAAATTCAAGTCATGAGGAAAATTTATATTCTTCTTCATTTTCTGATGGGGAAAAATACAGCACAGAGTAAAGACCTATTCTACTCCAAAAAGAAGGAACTTTCATACTAGAGGAAACACAGGGCTTTGTAAAGATTTCATGTGTCTTCCGTTTAATTTACACTTGTTTTGCTTGCTAGAGTATAAAAGACAAGGGGATGACTTCAAGAAATGGCACATTTAAGCTGAATGTGAAGGAAAAGCTTCCTCAGAGTAAAGCCTCTCAGACTGTAAGCAGGCATGCCACAGAAGTGACAGAAACCCCGTGCCCCATGCACTTAAGGAAAGACGAGGCAGAGCGCTGGGGAATATAATGCAGAGGTTGGCTCTCAGCTGGAGGTTTTTTATCGTGGGCTACTGGGAGCAAATTCCCAGGTTGTCCCCATATTTTATTAACGGCTTACTTTTTCTTTTCCCTTTTTCTTTTTTTTTTTTTTTTTTTTTTTTTTTTTGGTTTTTTTTTTTTTACGGGTTTCTTTTTTTTTTCCCTTTTTTTTTTTTTTTTTTTTTTTTTTGTTTGGTTTGGGTTTTTTTGTTTAACGCTACTCTCAAGAACGAGGTGGCCAAATCCTTTCAAGTGAGGAAAGTTGTGTGGGATCCTGCTCATTCTCAGAGCAGCGACGTGAAGCCTTTCCTCTTCCTCTAAATGATAGGCCTGTTTTCTTCTCCCAGAGGTGGAAGGCAGAAGTGTCTTTAAACAAACTCTGTGCTCTTTCTTGACCCGAATCTGCATAGCCCAGCGTAAGCTAAGGCAGTGCCAGAGCTGCTTGCAGCCTTTGCGTGAGCGGTTTGCCATTGCTGCCGTGTAACGTGCCCGGAAAACAAACCGGATCCCTCAGCCCCTTTCCTCGTGAGAGGAATGGTGGGTGGGCGGACTTGGTATCGGAGGCTGCCCCAACGTCAGGACCTCTCTGTCCCGTCAGGGTTATTTCTGTTCAGGCTAAGGCAGTGCTCTCCGCAAGGATAACAGTGGTCCCGAGGGTATCAAAAATGGTCATCAAAATGCCAGGGCACAGGGTGAGCACCAGCCAGAGCCCACCGGGCAGAGCGTGGCAGGGCCGGGGGACAGGGCGCGCGCTGGGCCCTGCCGCCGCCTCCCCACTGAAATGACAGAGGACATTACGGCTCTTGTGAGAGCCTAAAGCTCCTGGTGCTGAGTGCTTTCGTAAAGGGGAACGGTCCCAGAGCAGACAGGGAACCAGGGGTTGAGTCCTCTGTCCCCCCAGGCCTGCACCGCCACGTCCTCATCTCTCCCGGCCTCTGGTGGCTGCGCAGCTGCGGCCCTGTCGCGCTGGCATGGCTCCCCCTGCGCCCCACCAGCGCTGGCGGAACCCGCGGGGGCTCTTCCGCCCCGTCCCCGTTTCATCGGCAGCTCCTTGCGCTGCTGCTCCAGAGCCAAGTCGGGGATTTTGTCAGCACTGCGGTCAGACTTGTCACCTAAACAGGGGGGTGCTGTGAAGAGGATCAGCCTCCTTCCTCCCACCCATCTTCAGCCTGTGGTGCAAAACTCATGGTGGACTGATGTGGTATCCTTAGCCTGCACGTGTAGGACCTGGATGGTGGCTATCCAAGCGTTCCCCCTTGCTTGGGACAGTGGTTCCAGCCTGCCCCCCCCCATCACTGTCATCCTTCGTCTCGTCCCTTGTCACTAGCTGAGTCAGCCTGGGCCTGTGACCCTTCATGGAGGTGTGTGGTGATGCAGCCATGGTCTGGAGGAGCCTGTGTGAGGAACCGAAGCTGCCAATGGAGGGCTGCTCTGCCCAGCTCGCAGTGCAGGAGCGGGGGCTTTGCAGCTGGCAGCTTTAGCCAGAAGCACTTAGGCTAGAAACGAAACACTCTTCACAGAGCAACCGATCAAAAAGTATCTTTGTGGGATTTTATTTTTTCCTTTTTTTGTGCTGCAGCTGGAAGGGGCTATCATTGAGGTAGTCTCTGTGAAAACCGTTTTGCAGGAGGTCACAGGGATGAATGACCAGAGAGATCTCTTCTGGGTTGACAATCCATGTGTGAACAACTTCCTAGGAAAACCCATGTCCTGAGAAATGCAGGGCTCAGGCTGCAACAGATACCCCCTCCATTAGAGCCCCCGCTCGCACACCCAGGTGGAATAGGGGCTAATACCCTCTGGGAGAGGAGATGGTGGTGGTAGAGCTGTGGTTCTCCCTTGCTGGAACCAGAGCGGCTCCCTAGCATGGGGTGGCAGCGCTAGGACACTTGGAGCAGGAGAGCCTCTCCTTGGGGCACTACCACCAAGCCACCTTGCCTTCTTGGCTTTTCTTTCCCGCTCAGCTGAAGCAGCTGCTGTGTTGCACCCGGGGGATGAGTGCGTTTCACTAATTAATAGCATAATCACCTTACGAGATTTAAGTCTTTTAGATTTTTCAGAATATTGCACATATAAAATTATGGTTGCCACCCCTGCTCTGTTAAGGGATAAATGTAGTTTTGGTGCCTTGTTTTCAAAAGGCTTTGGTATGTGCTGTGTCTGGCCATGGGTTGAGATGTCTGCTTCGTAGGTGAGTGGCCTTTGGTGAAATGTTTGGATAACAGAGAATGAAGCCGAGTATGGGTTTGAAGAGGTGTTTATCTAGTTTCAGACACTGCAAGAAGCTATGTAGGCATAAAGGCCTACACGCATGCTGTCAGCTGCCCATACAGAGTATATATGGGGTGCAGGTCTGTTTTTTAACTGGCTGTACATGCTAGCTGGGGGAGTGTGGGTCCTGAGGGGTGCAGGGAACTAAACTGGATCCGTCTCACCACATGTGGACATTGTGCATGACAGGTATCAGTCCTCTAGCTGTGCTGACAGGGAGCCAACGGAAGCTAGATTCTTGAGCATGACCTCTTCCCAGTTGTGTGACTCGGAGCATGCGTCATTCTGGCCAAAACTGCCCTTTAAATGAGGCAGTAGTAATGGCGGCGGGGGTAGGCTGTGCTTGTTAGTTTAGTCAGTGAACTGGCATCTGTTAATGCCCTTGTATAACAGTGTTAGCGCACTTGGATTTCAAAATCTTCTGCCATTCTGGACATGCGAAAACATCTCTATCTCAGCCTTGACTGCTTTCGCAGCTGTGGGAGCCTCATTGCTCTGCCAGTCTGTTTCAATCCTACCTGCAACATTCACTGCTTTACTGACTCTGCCTCTCCAAGGTAAAGAGCAGGATAGATAGATGTTTTGAGGAGGAATGTTTCTTCTGGGTACTGGAGCGAAACCACCAAGTTCATTGCTGAAGTCTAAGCTCAGTTTCACTTAGTGATGATCACGCCTGGTAGGACTACAGGCTTGCAGAACAGGCAATACATTGTAGAACACTTTGTGGAGGAAAGCAGACTCTGAGCCATACTATTTTAAGCAGTTCTCCATTTCTTTTCCAAGGACATTTGGAGTTTGGAGTTGTTTTTTTCAGAAGCAAAATTCAGCAGAATTCTTTTTTTTGCAAAATCAACACCAGGATTAATTGAAACTCAGTTTCATTGTATCCAGACCACCAAGTCTTGGAAGGGAACAGACATTCAGCTGAAAGCTTTTGGCTTTGTCCCATCTGTGTGATAGTCAGGCCACGATAGTTTTCGGTTTTACAAAACTCAAGCAAAGATAGTTCTTCGCCAAGTTCCTTTGTGTATAAATCACCCTGGAGCAGGGATGGTAAACCGGTGTTGTGCCCCTAGTGCATGCAACAGAAGACACGCACTGTATATTCCAAACTAACTCCCTTTCTGGGGTATAATTTAAAACAGACAAGCTTAAATTTCAGCCTAAACAGTCCCTTCAGACCAGAGCCTCCCTGTCGCCTAAGGTGTTTTTTACTTTGCTCTGAGCAGAGACACCAGCTCCTCCATTACCTTAGGAAAGTTAGTGATCAGCCCCTTTCCCTCTGATGCTGCAGCATCTCCCTGCCTGACTCCAGCACATGATGCTGGCCTTGCTCCGAGGCGAGCCTTGTGTTCCTGTGTGGAGTCGGAAAGGCCGTCACAGGAGGGCTTTGTTTATTTATTAACCAAGTATATAAAATACACTCAGTTATACGCCTCGTGGCCCAAGAATATTTGTAACAAAGGACTGGTTGCAAGGAACCCAACAGGGAGGCTTTCCCCAGCAAAGAGAAGTTGCTGTTGGCCTGAGGAGGGGGAGCAGTCTTGTGCTGCTCTCCTTTGGCTCATCCGTGTCTGAGTGGTGGAAAATCAAATATCTCAACTGTGTGCTGGGTCAGTCCCTTCTGTCCCCGCTCCCAAAACAGCCCCTCTAAAGCAAAGAAGGGGGATGGACACTAATTACTCCTCCTGCAGATCTGTTTTGTCTTGGTGGCTGGAAAGGAAGGAATCTATGTGTCCACAGGCAGGGCTCAATCCATGAAGGGTGTTACAGATCAGAGACAAGTACGTGAAAGGCAGCCAGAGGCAGGTACCAGAGTTGGGAGCACTGCTTGGCACCATCAGCAGATGCCACCCCAAGGGTGAGGGGCTCTGGTCCTCACCACTCAGCTGGAGCTGCAAAATCTCTGCCGTAGTCCAACAAGGTAAAACACCCCAGGGAACTGGTTGGCAAAATCCCACTAAGCAGAGATTAACAACAGAAAAAAAATTAAATAAAATATTTTTGGCTGCCACACTCACTGTTAATTGTTGGAAGAACCAGAGACCCTAAAAGTACCCTGAATTCTGGGCTTTGGGCCACCTGTTAACCATGCCCTGTCTTCCTGCATTGCTTTTCTCTCATCACTGCTAGAGATCCTTGCATGAAAAACAGTGTTTGTTTGTTAGGAGTTCCTAATTTCCAGCTGTTGCTTTTCCCTGCCTGAAGTTACAATCTCCTGTTAGCAGATGTGGAAAGGGGATAGGATTACCAGTGGAACCAATGCAAGCGGCAGGATGATGGCCTCAGGTGAGGGGATGAGCACTGGGAGCAGGTGAACGGCTAAACAAAGATCCCTCTTTTAGGAAAACGGCAGTTGTGCAAAAGAGCAAGCAAAACGCAGGGAAAAGAAGGTAAACGCAAATTTTCTTTTAAAAAAAGAGTGTTTTCCCAAGACAGCTGCTCCTTTCAAGCGTGTCAGTCATCTCCACGGAGGGAAAGGCAGCCCTGTGGATGCAGGCAGCCCCATGCCGCTGCAGTAGTGCTGCCTGCTGCCTGGGCAGCGCTGCGTGGGTCGGAAGCAGGAGCAGGAGCAGAGCTGCGGTGGCAGGGCTGCCAACCGGGGCTCAGTGGTCAACCACCAGCTCTGGCACAGGTGTCCTGCCCACGCTGGGGCAGCTCACCTCACCCTTCTCCACATCAGCTCCGCAAGGACATGATTGTGGAGAACAGCATTCCTCTTCCCCCTTCCCTGGCTAACTTTCCTGTTTAATTACACCCTCCCTCTGTGGGCATTCACAGCACCCGCTGCCACACAGCCCCAGGCCTGGGGCTGACCTCCCCGAAAGCAATGCTTGCTGGTTTGGAAACAAATACGCTTCAAATGCGGCTGAGCTGGAGTTTCCGTGTGCTTTCAAGAGGGCTTGCAGAGAGGAGGTAGCTTGCAAATCCACTCCCATTACCTGTCTGCGTGCTGCTACCTGAAGTCATCTGGGTACTCCTGACATAAACATCCATGAACCTTTATTTTTTTTTAAAGCCAGCGCCAAATCCTAAACTAATCCCTACCTCATCTACGCTTGCTGCCAGAGTCACTTTGGTAATGCCAGGAGGATCAGTAAAAGGCTGAGAAGTCCCAATCTCCCCACTTGCAGGTTGGCCACAGGTGTTCTTGTGTTTAGGGTATTTTTGGTGTTTTGTTTTTTTTTCTCTTGCTACTATCTCTTTCACATGATCACCAAAACAAGCCTGTCACAGGATTTCCTGCTGTCTTTTTTTCTTCTCTCAAGCTTTGTAAGCCCAGTAAGTCCCTTTAAGGCTGCAGCCTGGTGAAATGATGTGAAAAATCAAGGTCACTCTTGTATTTACTGTACTAGGGCAGGTCTGAAACAGCTACGAATGGCTAGCTTGTTTTACTTAAAAAGAGCTATTTACCTAAGAGAAATCAAAACCCTCCTGTTGCAGCTATTGGCCGTAGCGCTTGACACTCCGTCTCTGTAATACATAAAAGACATACTGTCTTTTGGTAAAGATACCTGTGCTCAGAGCACAGTCTGGCAAATAGCCTAGCTCAGTACGGTGAAAAGCAGTTGCTCCTGCAGCGATACTTACAAATGATGGTACAATTAGCGGGCTAGAGCAAGGGCTGGCTGCAATCAGAGTCTGTTGTTTGCATGTATATGAGAGACATAAAGTTTGATCTCTGCTCCTAGTTGCTTACTTGTGTGGTTTTGTGTTTGCTCGCCTTTCTGTCCTCCCACTGAAGTCGCTTCCTTGCTAAGCTCAAGGAAACGGCACGGGGAAAGGGTTCTCTTTTTTTCAGCTCCCATGACAGCTGCAGCAGCTGCTCATAGGAACAATGGTGTGGTGACCCATGGACGTTACTCCAGCAATATGTGGTCAGTGAAGGAGGAGGCACTGCAGTCACGCACTGGAGTATGATTTTCCATGTCCCTCTCTGCTTATTTCAACACTTGTTCGGGTCAGGGCAGTAGCTGGCTAATGGCAGCGGTGGCTGCTGAGAAGCAGAATGATGCGAGGGGCTGTTGGCATGAGATCGGTGCTCCAAGTGTGAAAATAAGAATTACAAGTAGCGAGATTCATCATCCATACTTCTGAATATGAAAAAGCAGCATTAGCAACACAGTTTGCACAGGATTTCAGGGATGCTTTGCTCAAGTACCACGCATTTAAGTCCTGTCAGGTTTTTGCCCCCCCGTATGTTTCCTCACTGCAGGCAGGAGATTTAAGTGTAACATAGAGGAAGCTTACTGCGTATGTCTGTGCACTCATTAGGTTCACAAGTTTTAGGCCCCAGCACAGTGGGACTGAAAAGCTGTATTACTCTGAAGAGCATTTTCTGACTGGAAAGTGTTTCTGCTCTACTGCTCATTGGCAATGAGGTTAGAAAAGTGACTGACGTTGGTTTATAAACGAATGAGTCATTACCAGAAGAGAGAAATTACCTAAAGATCCTACGATTAGTATGGGGTTATACATTCCCCCACTTCAGACCCCTTTAATGCTGTGATTTCAGTCCCCAAAGCTTCTATCTTAACTTCTCAAGCCACTTGCTGCACTGATGCTTCAAATCAGCCTAAGCTAGTGTAAAGGCACCCAATTCTCAGGTGAAGGCTCAGTAGCTGCTTCCTTCTCTAGGTCACACTGGGGAAAAGGAGCAACTCTCAAGCAGTTGAGAGTGGTTATCTTGCTTGAAAAACACTAATCTTGTGGCCTGACCTAAGCTGAGTTAGAACCACAGCTGTTACCTGTTTAAAGAGGAAGGGCAAGGAAATGTCCTTTACCTTTTCAGCCAGGTCATACAACAGTTATTCTGTGGTGCCTTACAAGAAGAAAAAAAAGGCAGAAGAGAGGCATGCATGTATATACTATGAGAAATATTTGCTTCAAAGAGGAATAAATACAAGAGAAGTGGCTCTAGGAACTTGGAGAGGGGAAGGGCAGAGGACAAATCCTCTTACAGGGGATGGTTACCTGGAAGTCACTCTTCCCCATATAAGGAAAGATGTGGGAGAAAAGAAGATGAGATTTCACCCTTCTCGCTATCTAGAGACTTCAAAACCAGAGATAACCCATTTCAAAACAGGACAGCGTGCTTCTTCTGCAGTGGGCTGGAAAGTAAACTATGAGTCCCTGAGTGGCAGCTTGACCTCTGTCTTCTCCTTCTTGAAGGACAGAAGTAATCGCAGCTGTTGTTATACTTGCACAGGCACAAGTTATTTTGCATGGATAGGTTTTGCCTTTATTTTGCTGCGACTGCATGGGATCGGTGCTTGGGTGCACCTTCAGGTTCTGTCCCCTGTGTTGCCGCCTCCACTTGTTTGCATTGGCCAAAGAGTAGTAGATGTCTGCCCTCTACCAAGCCTACTGTCTGCCTCCAAAGGCTGCTCCTCAGCGGTAGAGGCAGGGTAGTTGTGTGGGATTTGGCCTGAATCTGACTGAAGTGAATCTGAACAAAGAGTTGGGTTAACTCATGGGTCATTTTTTTTTTTCATTTTGCCAACTGCTGCCATTCCTATCTGGTTTGAAGCAGTTCTCAAGCACGAGTGTAGTACCCTGGGCCTGGTGAGATGTGAAAAGTGCTGAAAGTTTCATAGTGTCTTCACTGAACTTCTGCCTTTGTGGGAGGCTTGGGACAGTTTTCAGATAACTCTGGTGACTTGTGCAGCTCCTGAGCCCAGGAAGCTAACCAGCTGAAGCCTTTAGAGGAGGAGGAGAATTCTGTTTTCCAGCAGCTGATGCTCGTATTCATGTAGAGGCAGACGAAGAAAAGTTAGCAACGTTTCAGTTAACTTGACAACAGGAGGAGCAGTACTGTAATGAGTTGTGTTTTCACTGCAGATCATACAATTAAATGACTTGGGCTAATACTGCTGAGCAACACTGTGTTTTCTCCCTGTCCTCTTCAGTCTAGCTGTAGGTGTCTGTCGCTGTTTACCTTATGCCGTGCTTCTGGGATGCCATGTTTTCTGAAGTGGGTCTGTGTTTACAGCACCTAATGTGCAAAGATTTTTGTGGCTGAGGCCCTTAAACAAAAGGGTAATAGAGAATATAATGGTACACGTGACCATGAGGGCTAGCACGCATGTTAATGTGACAGCTGGTGTGCAGAAGGAAAGCTGATGGCCTTTTTTGGATCCACCATGGTAAGAATTCGTGTTTCAACTAGTTGCTTCCGTGCAGAGCTGTGCACTCAGAAGAAAGTCCAGGGTGGTGGGTGGAAGGAGTATCTGATGGCTTAGAAAAAAGTTTTCGTTTATTTTGTCTAAGAGTGTTTTACTTGCCAGTGGGAGACTCCAAACAGAATAATCATCCAAGAGGAAAATGGAGTATTTCTTTGATGCTCACAATAATATTAAGAGGGACAGATGAAATCTAAAAGGTAAACAGGTTCAGCTGAGGCTAGCTGAATTTGCTGGTTACCATGCTAAAAAGTTAATGATGAAATACAGCCAGTTAATTTCAGCAGGTAAAAGGAAGTAATGGTGAAGGCCTTTATCACAAATAAAAGCTTACCTAAGCGATCTCATCTCTGTAGTTGTCAAAAATACAGCTCCCACCATTGTTAGCTGCTTAAATTAGTGAATTGGATTCTGGAGGGTTGCATGAGCACAAGCAAAAGCAGAAGATAGCCATGTTGTTGTTTCTGGAAATGCTTTTCTGGAGGCTCATGTGATAACCTGTCTCCTCTTGGCAGCTGTGTGAGGGACCAGGGAAGGGAAAAGTAGCACAGGCTATTTTTTTCTTAGCAATGCCAATATGTGTACAGAGATGTGGCGGCTCCAAACATACTCTTTTGTAAGCGAGGCCAAAATACAGCTTGATGGGTAAGATATATAATGAGTGAGAGAAAGAAAGGCATGTTAACTGGGTTGGAAGATAACATTCTGTCTTTTGAATGGATTCTTGTTATTGTCACCAATGTTACTTTCAGCAAAAAAATTATGTTGAAATTATTCCTTTTTCTCTATTGTTTAGCTCTTGTTCTCAGCTTTGTTATGGCCTCAAAGCAATGATAAAAATGAATTGGCACAAAGTTGGGTTTCCTGTATCGTTTAGAGTTATGTTTTCAACCCTTAGCACTTTGATAGGGACTATTCTTCTTTTTGAAAATAGCAATAAAAGAGCAGAGAACATAAGAAAACACAATCCTCTCTTTTTTTTTTTTAATGAAATTGGCAGTGCTAGTCTGAACTTTGCCTCTGATCTGTATGAAGTCTCTGAACTGTGCAGTTGGAAGAAAGCAGATACAAAAGAGAGATAAAATATCCATGTGCCTGGCTACTTGAGAAGGTAATAAGAAGCCCCCGAAGTCTTGCTTGTTTTTAATCTGTATATTTATGTCTGCATAAATCCTTTGGGAATAAACTTTAAATATTTACACTGGATTTAGAGAATTACCTTCCAGCATCAGTACCTATGATTTAGCAAAAGAAACTAAGCTTAAGCTTATGTGAATGGCTGTCTTGGCTTCCAGAGACATGGGTAACATAAAAGCATGTGTTGAATTGCTACACTAAAATGAGGAATGGTGGTAACGGGTATGAAACGTTGCAGTGTATTTGCTGTTTCTGTGTGGTTATCGGGAGCATTGGGCATGTACAGGGAGATAGCTCATGTCTTAGAAAAAAGATCAATCTGCAGCATTTGGCAGCTGAGTGTCAAGATATAGTTGACAGGACCTTGAATGAGCCCAAGCCTTCCACCTCCTCATCAGAGAGAGGTGGAGCATTGCCAGCCACATCTTCCTGGAAGCTTAAGAAGCGCCGCAGATCTTGTCCCACCTGTAAGTTGTCAGGATATTTTCCTAGCAGCCTTGATGACCTTCTCAGGACCTAAAGGCAGCCCAAATAGACCTTGGAGAGAGAAGAAGCAGGAGCAAACCCAGAGCATGGGAGGTTGGTCCAGATGAAAGCCGTGAATGGCAAAGGCCAGACTTGCTCTAGACAGCTGGTACAGCCACGTGACCCACTCCTCTCAGCCCAATTCTGAGGTGTGGTCTTCTGTGGGATTTGAAGAGACTCACTTCCAGTTCAACATCCGTCCTTTTGAGCAAGCCTGGAGCTCTAGCTCCTAGACGCTGTAACTGTTTTTACCTTAGCCTGGGGCTACAGGATCTGATTACTGGCCTCAGAATGGCATTTTAAGTCCTGTAAGAATCCTATGTGCAGACTATAACTATAGCCCTTAGTTTTGTAAAGAGGATGTCATGGCACCCCAGTGACAGGGCAGCAAGAAAGGGATGCTGTTTGTTTTTCTGCAGAAAATGCCCCTAACTCTGTATTGCAGAGATTAAATTGAATGGTGAGGGCTGGGGGCATGGGGATGGTTGCAAACTTTGATTTAAGTCATCAGAGCCCTTGGAATGCTCAAGCAGCTTGCGAAATAGCCACTTCCATTCTATTTCCCCCATGCTTTTGCCTCCAGAGAAAGAGCCGAAGCGTTCTGCGTTTCCCTTCCACAGCAGGAACCGTGCGTTTACTTGATGCTGCGTTGCCTTGCTTAGCTTTTAGGTTATGCTTGAAGCTGTGCTGCGCCGTCGTATTTGCTGCCGTCGCAGTTGTCATCAGTGGCGTGGCCGGACACTGGCGTACGTTTCTTCACGAGGCTTTGAGATGTCTGCCATGCTGTCAGTGCAGATACCCGCGTGCACACACAGGCACTTTCCGGTGAGCCGGGGTTTCTGCACACTGGCTGGTGTGGTGCCAGGAGGGCTGGCAGATAGCTGGCCTCGGCACCAGACCCTGCAGCGGCCAGAGGGGAGAGGGGACCGAGGCGCTGCAGGAACCGGAGTGTGGTAGAAAGGGCAGGAGCCTGCCGTGGCTCCAGTCTGAGCTTGCTTTCCTTGAAGCTGGCACGTGATTTTCCAACGGGGCCTTGGCTGACCAGGAGCTTAAAGGCTTTCTTATCTGCAGAGTGTGGCACAGGCTGGTGGCAGCCCGTCGTTAATAATGATACTAACCCTCCTTATGCAACCAGGGGATGTCTGACAGCGTTAGTAGGTAGTTGCTCAACAACAAGGCATGTTACAACTAACCAGCTGGGACCAATTATGAAAGCTTCACTAATGCTAGCAAGCACTTGCCTGTTCACATCATCGGACTGAAGTTGAAGAGATGAGTGACGGCTCTGCAACACGCGGGCAGGCTCACGGTTGGGTGGTACGTGCTGTTGTAGACGCACAGCCACCACATCAACCGTGGGGTGTCTGTGCTCTGGGATACGTTTCCTGGGCACCGATGAGCCACAGTGCCCTATGTCAGCACCCTCTGTAGCTCGTGCTCTCAGATGTGGGATGAGGAAGCACCCCCAGGGCTGCAGCACTATCTCCCTCCCGACTCCGCAGCTTCTCCCACTCCCTCGCTGCGGCAGCAGCACCGATATATGCCCGGTACTTACTTAGCTGCTCGCTATGCTTAGAAAAGGAAGGAGGGAGTGGGGGCTCCTACTTATGGCTTCCTCATGAATTTTTAGTCACTACATGAAGATTTCAAGTGTGCGAATAAAACATAAAATGAAGCGAAAGACTAAGTGGCACTGCACAAAAGGAGAAAAAAAAAAAACACTGAATCATTGTCCAAAAGGTGCAGCCATTAGAGAATAATAATAGTTTTTGTGTGCAGTGCAGCTGGGGCCACAGTTGCAGAAGGAAGGTCCTCGGTGACCTGTGCGATGGCTCTGTTTGTTTAATGTGCTAAAACAAAGAACTGAAAAGCAGAGAGGGCCCTTGCAGATACTCGCAGGGCTTCTCTCTCAGTTCCTGTGTCTGTGCCCTCTCTCGCTGCGTGCGTATCTTCATGCTCCAAATGCAACTAATCACAGCTACATGCTCTTGGATGCCTTCCGTTGTGCGTCCCCTGTCACTGCGCCTGGGCACTCCCATGTTGTCAAATTGCTATTTCTGTAATTTAGAAACTACGACAAATAATGTAAAGTCAAATGATTACTCTACTTTATTGTCTGTTTTTGTAATTCTCTGTCCTTCAGAACGAGCTCGGCGTAATGACATTATTCCCACCCCTCCACCCTGACCTCAGTCTTTTTCTATCCATTTAGCAAATACTGCAGCTTCCTCTGTTTTTAATGGGTGGGAATCAATGTGGCTTTTTAAAATTGGATTCTCTCTGCCTGCACAAACAAAATCAATGGTATTATTGAGCATGTGCAGGGCTGTGTGAACGGGAGCGAGCCAGCAGGGTTTGCCACCTCAGTGAGGCAGGGGCAAAGCCTGTAACTCACACAGGGAGGATCACTCTTTATTTCTCTGTCATTTTGGTAAGGACTGGCGAGCAGCTTGGTAGTGTTTAGAAAGTAAGGCCTAGGGAGTACTTTTCATCAGGTTAATAAGATTTTTAAGGTGGTCAGCGTGAGGCTGTAAAAACGGGCTAAAACCAGACTGGTTTGAGTGCCGGTAGGAGGTTTGAAGATCCCAGTAAAGTGAGGTTTAATCTGAACCATGCGTTAGTTCAATATGACTTTGCAATTGGGTTTGCCCTGTCTTGTGGGGTAGTCCCACTGTGGCCTGGTCGGAGACCTTTGCTCTCAGAAGTGAGTTGCAGAGGGAGCTATGGCAGTGGGGATGGGGTTTTGCTTTGTTCAAGCTAACTGTTTGTATGCAAACAAATGGGATGGGGAATTTATGTATCCATGTTTATCTTTTGTGGGGAAATGAGTTTCCTAACGTTGAGCTGCTGTGGGAAGCTTGACTGGCAGAATTGGTCGTGGCCTTGGGAGATGAAGGGAAGGACAGATTATAGATGGGTGGTGTTGGGGTTTGGTTTGGGTTTTTTTATTACATCTTCAGGGATTATCTTCAGTTTTAACACTAGCAGAATTTTATCGTGTGGTGTGGGAGGAATGGACTCTTCCAGCAATGTTCTCTTGGATACATCAGCGTTTTCTGTAAGCCCCGGTTCACGAGGCTGTGGTAGATGGTTTTTGTGGGACTGTATGAAATGGTAACATGGAGGATATTTTCAATTAAAACTTAGCTGTGGAGGGCGTATCACAATCCATGAAAAGCCTTGTATTTGCTTGAAGAGCCTGCTGGCTACCACCGCAGGCTGCATTGGCAGGACAAACAGCATACATGAAAAGGAAGTTCAAAATTCATTTCTTTCCAAGTCTTCACCTGTCTGTGCAAAGTATCCCAAGCAGCTCGTGTATTTGTCTTCCAGGAGTTAGAGCAATACTACCAACTTGATTAGATGGGTTCCCAGCAGCTACAGCCAGTTTCAGACACCACTGATACAGGTCGGGTTCAAACTGACGACTAGTTGTATGTGAAAGACTCCAGAAGCTTTTATCAACCTGCAGGGCCATTCAGTCATTTCACATAAATGCACATGCCAGCGCTTGTTTTGAGCGCTGCTTTGTTAGGAGCACAGCAAGCCTGGTGTTTTGAGTGAAAGCCGAAATTTCTGGCTGTGCAACAGAAGGGGTTTTCTAATGCTCCTCTTGGCTGAGAAGCTCTAGGTCCTGAGAGGGACAGGGTGGCAAGAAGGGACCTTTCTTCCAGTTACTGCACCGCCAGAAGATGTGCTTGTTCGTTGCCCTATGTTTTCGTGGCTAAATAAAGTTCATTTTGAAATGCTGTCAGCTCTGAGGATGGAGTACTGATGCGTGGAAAGGGAGAGTTGTGTTTCTGATGGTTTCATATCTCCATAGCCAAGAGGAAAATGTGAGCTGGCATTTGGTTCCTGACAGCGACTTCTGCTGGGGTGCCAGCCCTGGGTTTTGGTGCGTGATTTTCCAGTGAAATCCTCTGAGTTTGCTTTTCCTGACCCACTTCAGATTTCTTGACTTCGCAGTGCTGAAAATCCCCATTGCCCATGGGTTTTGCTTGCAAAGGGGGTGGGCACGTTTCTCGCAAACATGAAAATTAACATTCTCCTGCTGACCCTGGTTTTAGTAAGGATTTCTTTATGGCCATCATTTAATTATGTGATTGTGAGTGGCCTGGACAAATAAGACAGTTCCAGTATTCTGCATTTGGCATAGCTTATCCTTGCATACATTATGAAGTAAGTGGAGTAGCTATAAATGATGCAGGAATTGTTTCTCAGCACAGGGCTTGGTACATGTATGTGTGTACTGGTGGACACTCTTTTTCATTGTGCAGGCACAGTCTTATCCATTCAAGAGGCTTGTGATCATCAAATATCCTTTAAATGAAGCTAAAAATGTGTCTTTATTGGCTTCTTTTCTTTCCACAGACAACAAAGGTCCGACTTAATTATTTTCAAATGTTGGCAGCAGTTGAGTTTTCTGCAACTTGCAAGAAGCTTCCCTTGGCTGAAATGTGTTCAGCAAAGGGTCTAGTCAAACACTAGTTCTTTAACCACATAATTTCCACTTGTAATACAATTTTTAATCAATACAATGGGTTTTTTCCATATGTTCTGGTGCTTCTGCAAAAAAAAAAAATTAGTGTACAGTAGCATGTGCTAGGACAGGCTTTTTCCTCTTGCTTTATGAAGTTCCCAGGACAAGTAGGTCATCTTTTTGTGGAGAGGCCTCTGTTAACTGTGAAGGCAAGAAACTTCTCATGCAGCTTTGATCCATCCCTTTTCTCTGCGCCAGTGTCACCAGTGTGCTCTACTGGGAGAGCTGGACCTTCAGGGTGTTCGATAGGACCTGGGCAGAGACTTACAGATGGCCAAGCAGGAGTTCTGCTCCCTCCCAGGGCTCCTGCTGTCCCTGCTTTCCTTGTGTGCTGCCACGGGAGCGGGTGAAAAATGTTGGTCAAACTGCAGGGGAAGAAACCAACAGGAGATTCTTCTTTATTTTTGGTTGGGATTTTTTTTAGATTTTAGGGTTGATACTGTAAAGTTTTGGGTTGGAGCCTTGATGATTAGAAACATGATTAAAACGGAAAGCTGACGTTCTTAGATGAATCCACAGCTGAGAATTTAGAGGGGGAAAAAAAAGTATTGACTGAAAGAGACATCAAATAATAATGGTATTTGGACTTCCCTGACTTGTTTTGATGTGGACAAGTGATCTCATTTAGGGCTAATCAGAACATGATTTCCCTCCACAATTCCACTTCTCCAAATTTTTTAGCCAAAAAAAACCCCAACCTTTTTTCCATCCTAATTGAAAACCTGCCACTATGAAATTTTGGTGTTGAGCTTTTTTGTAACATATTTGGTGGTTGAAAAATCAATCCAATTTTAGTTTATGTAGAGGACATTTTTTCCTTCCTTTTTTTTCTTCTTTTTAAACAAAGCAAACCAAAACCCTGTCCCTTTACTGCCCTCCAGACTGTATGCTTAAACATTCTTCAACATTCTTCCCTTTTTTTTTTTTATTTTTAATTTAATTTTTTTACAGTGGAGTAAAAATAATAAGCTGCAGTCTGAAATAGAATTGTTGCTCTTCAACTTTCCAAAGCAGTAAGGGAAAATAGATCACACAGCGAGTTTTAAAAATCAGCTAGTGTGTGGGATATGCTACACTGAACCTCTTTTCAGAAAAGAACTGGATTGCAGCCTTTAGGAACTGTGTTTACTGTAAGAGAAGCTGAATTTATACCAAGTAAAGGATGTGGGAAGCACCAGTTCGGTACTGCTGTGATGACTGCAAAGCAAAAATTAAAACAAAACAAAACAAAAAACCAAAAAAACCCCCAGCCAAAACAGGGATTTTCCGCTGTGTGGAAAAATTACTGAAAATGTCTGTAATCCATTTGTTCTGGGAAGGCGTACCGCACAGTCATTTCTCCTCTCTGGCAATCTAGCGAAGGGTTAAAAGTTTGAGCGAGAATTGATTCGGGGAGAAGACTGCTGCCACAATGCTAAAGACTCATTTATTGGGAGAGCGCTACACTGCTTACTGTAATTGCAAGAAAATTAAAAGAAAGCAAATTAGCTGGGAGCTTTTCAGAACTCTTCCTCCTTTTGCTGACGTTAATGAGATTTTCCCCATACCAAAGCGGCATTAATAACTTCCGCCCAGTGGCTTCTGTAAGCCATTGCTTACAGAATGAAACAAACCTGGGGTGACAGCGAGGGAGGGAGCGCGGAGGGGGAAGGGTATCCGAGCACAAGGGGCAGCGGGGAAGGGGATAAAGCCTTAGGATAGGTTCTGTTATGCTCTCGCCCGTCCCCACACCAGGTAGCTCCGTGCCGATGGGCTGTGTGTGGATCGCCTGCTGCCACCCGCGCCGCTGCTCCGACAAAGCGCCGCTTTCCCCCGGTTCATATTCTCTGCGCTACCTTTCGTTGGGATGATTTCGGCAAGCGGAAAGTTTCTGTAGTAAAGGGAAAAAATGTCACAAGCTGTTCTTAGGGCTGTATTTATAGCTAAAGCATTTCCAGGAAGGTGAATTTCCTAAACTGGGGTGGAGGTCGGGGCAGAAGGGAAGGGCTTGATCGGGATCAGCTTCCTTAACAGGAATTCCTATCTTAAGCAAGAATGTGCTGCTTTCCAAGAAACTGGGCTTTTCCACAGCTAGCAGAAGGATGCTTCAGAGGCAGGGAAGGAGAAGAGTGAATTTATCCGTGCATTTGGAGGCCCCTCTGTGGGGAAACGCTGAGTTGCAAGCGAGTTGCATTGCAGGGAAAGGCTTTCAGCAGGGCAGGGTCCCCATTTGCTCCTCCATCTGCCCCAGGAGAGAGGTGGCCGACAGGGCTGTGCTGAGCGTGGTCCCTTCAGAAGCGAGGCACGGAGGGGTTGGGATGCCAAAGTGCTGCTGGGATGAGGAGGATGGATGAAAGCGGTGAGGCCGTAGCTCTCCCTTGTTTCGGGTACGGTACTTTCCTGTGATGGGAAAATACCTTTGTTTTTCTGAAAGCTCATGGATGCAAATGTTTGTTTATGGCGGGCATCTCTATAGCTATGTATACACAAACCCAATGTATACATACACGAGTGCATGTTGAGTGGGAGTAATATTTTGTAATTTCTAAGGCACTCCTACATGAAGAGACGTGGGTGCCTAAGAAAACATAGCTGAAATCAAAATCAACATGACCTAGTAAACAACAGCTATCTAGCACATGTGTGCCTACTGTAAACCAGATCCTGCCTGTGCAGGCTGTGTGTGCTTTGCCGGACGGGGAGAAGTTAGTGTCGCTTGGACTGAGAGCTCTCTGTAAGATTTTGCCAAATTTAGATAATTATTCTGCGAATTTCCTCTTGCATTTAATGCCCCGCTGTCCGGGTCTAACAAAGTGACACCCAACAGCTACAACGCCTGCTCTGTGGGAAATGGTACCTGGTCGGTGCAGCGAAAGTGGAGCTGGTTTTCGGGTGTCGCTGCTTGGCACAGGCACCTTCCCGGTGCTGTCCTGTGGGTGACAGCGCGATTTGCAAGTTATTAAAAGTTTAGGAGGATTCAGAACAGCCTATTCCAACGGCTTCTAAATATTTCATGCCTGTCAGCTAAAGCAGTTTCAGTGCTTCAAAACAGCAGGAGAAAAAAATTATGCATTGTATATTTATAATACATGATTGTTGATCTCTGCTGACATTTATCTTTACTCTAGAGAAGAGACCGGATAACTCGCTTGTGGCGGGGAAGGTAAATGTCATAACCAGGATAGCCAGTTACAAATGTGTGTTAACCCTTTCAGTTAATTTTCTTAGCGCTTTAATGGGCTTAACGAAGGGTCACGTGATAAATCAAGGCTCTTGCTTTTGTCTTCCCACGTGAAGGGATGCACGATGAACCTTGCGCTGTTCCAGGCATGGGCACAGGGATGCAAACCATAAAATGACTCTCGATGGATGACGGCAGAGAACAAGCTATCCATGCAGGATCCCGGGAGATGGTGGCTCTGTGTGCCTTAGCAAGCAGTGTGGCCTGGCGGGAGCTGGTCTGTAGAGTAAATTGGTTGGTGCCAAGGACCTGCCAGCCATGTATGGGGCGTTTTGGGGGTGGCTGTTTTGGACTTGGTCTGTTCTTGCACTCTGAGACCACTCTTTAGTGTGAGCACGGAACAAATGGAGCCACTGGGAGGTTTGCCTCAAAAGGACCCAACTGAAACACTGGCTGTAGATGCACCCAGTATTGTTAGTTCTTTATGTTTTCATCAAGTCTTATAATGCTTTTTCTCTTTTTGACATCCTACCTACCTGAGAGAATCTGTTTTTTAACTTAAAAAAACGGGAGAGGTGTTTCTAGACCTCGGTGTTATTGCAAGAAAGAGTTTCAAAACAAGCTAAATTTAACAGAGGCTGAATACATTCTTTAAAAAAAAAACAACCAAAAAAACCTCATGTGATTTTGGAGGTTGGCAGGTGACTTTTTAGTTTATCCTTTCCCAGGAGAAAACCTGTAGGAACAGCCCAGGTGGGAGAAGAATACCTCTGTGACTTTCCACGATAGTGAAGGCAGAGGAACTGCTCCTCTCTTGATTTAAATTCTTGCACCTCCAGTGCAACAGCTGTGGAGTTATTTGTGGTTCAGGTTCACTGCAGTGACAGCTCTTGGAAAATCTGCTTCCAAAATTGCCCCAAGTTCTGACAAGGAGCTGCCAAGGAAGTCTAGGATACATTATTTTTTAAATTTTTTTTCTACGCTATTCTAATTTTTACAAGCCCAGCCTGCACTTTCCTCTCTGGGGCTGGTTCTCTTTCTACACCTCTGGCTTTGAGCAGGCCCTGGGGCATTCCCCACGCAAAGGGGTATGGGGTGGTTGGTGTTGGGTGCGAGCCCCATCCCTGGGGAGCAGATGGACATCCTCTGTCCGTGCACAGCCGCCCAGAGCCTTTTGGCCCCTTGAAATCCTCAGCACCCCATGGGGGAAGAAATCGGGAAGAACCAGGGGGGGAAGGTGATGACCCCTGTGTTGGGAACACCTCATGATGGGCAGCCAGGTGCAAGGTGAAACCCTGGAGCAGAAGGGAAGTGCGGGCTCACTCCCATTCCGATCTTTCCCTCAAACCTCCTTGTGTTCAAACGCCGAGTACCAAACCCTCCACTGCCTCCCCGCACGCTCGCTCGCCCCTGTGCTTGCTGCTTCTCTCAGAAATGTGTTTGGAATAAGAGGGTGTTGAAGAGATCAAAGCAATAAAACGCAGAACGCATTGGGACCCGGGAGGGACAGCAAGTGCAAAACCACCTCGCGGTCGGCAAACTGGTTGGGAAGGAGGGATTTGGATGCACGCAGTGTTATTTCATCTGCGGACTGGCCATGCCAGGCAACACATGGCTTAAAAACAAGAAGACAAAAACATAACAGGGTATAGTGGCTTTGTGGATTGTCGTTGCTGTGAGGAGAGCTGCAGCTAGCCACTGGAAATCGTGGAGAGGGAGAGGCTGGATTAACGTCACCTGGATGATGAAGAGATTACCAGTGAGTTAATAAACACATAAAAATCCTGCTAGTCCCTGAAGTGTGACAGGTTACTAGAATCATCAGTGCTCTGCTGCAGATGAGTTTGCCCCAGATAAGATGAATCTGTATGTAAAGAAAATGTTAGGTTTGACACTTGAAGAAAATTTCATCCCGTTGGATGCTGGTCTTTTTTTCCCCTCCTTCTTCTTTTCCCCCAGTACTTTGAAAGCAGGGATTTCCACATCTAAGATTTGGGTCTGTTTTGTACCTTCCTTAAACAAAAAAATGCAATAAAATAAAATAGGAGTCTGAAAAGCTTTCTATAGGAATAAAAGATCAACACCTGCCTGCTGAGATGACTTCTAGAAAACTGTATGTTATGGATAGGTCTTTTCAAGTATCTCCACGTATGATTTTTAAAGGGTGCTGGTAGTTCAGACTCAAAAGGCATCCCACCTTCTAACTGCCTGACTAGTTCTCTGTCTCAAGAATCTAAATGTATAATGTATAGTTTAAATATTTTATTTTATATATATATTAAATACTTTAAATATTTAGAGAATTTGGATCATTTTTCAGATTAAACTCTTCATTTGAAGACTAACCTGAAAAAAATAACCATATGCCATTGATTATTTTTTTTTTTGGTCTATGTGTGAGGGCAATTAATTAATAATTTGTATTCTCCAAATGGTTTCTAGTATGTTGCAGTGATGTAAACTTCAAAGCAATCCAAACATTAATATCAAACTGTAGAAAAAGCACAGGTAGAGGATGGATGTCTGCTGAATGAAGTGGAGCTGAATTTTGAAAATTCCCAGAGTATCTTAGGAGTAATGCTGAAAAGTTAAACAACAGAAAAGAGCATTATTTGCAGCAGAGGGAAGGGTAGTTCCCTTTGACTTACACCTCCATTGGCCCTCTTGAAGGCAGTGTGACTGTGGGAGTATAAATCCAGACCGATTTTGGATTAGGCGGCTTCTGTTTTTGGGGCAAGCCTTTCCACATCTGCAGTTTCTATTGATTTGTTCCATTAACAGTGGAATGAAGGTGAGCCACCATTCTTTATTCTTGTGTCTTTTTTTAGTTTTTCCCTTTAATTCACATTTCTGACTCAAGAAGGGGAAAACTTAGGAGCGCAGCCCATCGTGGCCGGAGCAGCTGCCCGCACCGATGGGGCATGAAACCCAGCTTGGTTTTTAAAAAACTGGTTTTTACTTGCTTTTCCTGTGGGCAGTGGGGGTTGCCTCTTGTATTTGGAATGAGCACCTACCCTGCATGGCACCAGCTCCATCCATCGCGTTATGATCAGCGGGGGTCAGGAGCGAAGGCCGGGGCTAACGCAGACCTGGACTGTGGAGTCAACAGGCAGTTACCTGCTATTTTATCTGCTCCCATCCTGTGTGGATAAAATAGTGGGTGACAACCAATGCCTTGTGCTCCTTTGCCAGTGTTACGGGAAGGTGGGCGTGCTGTGATGGGCTGCTTCCCAGGCGGCACTGCATGGGGGTCTGGTGGCTCAGCTCCTGCGAGGTCACTGGTGGCCCTGGAGGAGAGTGGGGATGCCCATCTTGGAGCAGGAGGGGCTCACTAGTGACTGCTGGGCTCAAAGTTATTACCGATACTTGAAAGAAACTCTGGGAAAAGGGAGGCGAGAGGAACTAATCCTGCATGCTACCTCTGCCCTTGAGTTTTGTCAGTCAGATAGAAAAAGGAAGTAATATAGACATTGCAAGTTTAGTCAGAAGTTGTCAGTCTGGAAAGGGTCCTGCCTAAATTGAAAATAGCTTTCCTTTGCGGAAGAGGCTTCCTTGCTTGTTCTTCATGTATTTATATCTGACCTGGGCTAGCTCGATGGACAAAATGTTCTGTACTTATTTCCTCTTCTTTTTTCGGAAGAAGGCAGCTGTCGAATACAGGAGAACTGCACCAGGGTTGGCTGGTCCACACCAACCAGGGACAAACTCCCTGTTTCTAGGGCAAGAGCTGGCACCCGACGGGCATCTTTTGTCCGTACCTTTGCGCTGCTGCAACAGGAAGACTTTGCTATCATATGAAGAGAAAAGAGCTGCTCCTCTGCCTCCTTCTCTAAGCTTTTTGCTTTCATTAAGCACAGAACGTTGCCCTCCACAGTGCTGGAAACAAGGGCAGAGGTGAAGGGTGGTGAGACCGGCAAGGATGGCATGAAAAAACCCTACAGGACTGCAGGAGAACGTATGGAAATCTCCCCCTGATTTTTATCAATTAAAGGGAAAAGGGGAATAGTGTAGGCATTGCAATTAAAAAAGGTAATAGAGTCTGATTTACATTTCAGAATGTATTAGCTTGGTTTTAATTGGAAAATAATTTGAATTGCAAGTGAAATAATTAGATTAGAAAGCCACTCAGCAATTTACTGCTCATATTCCCCAGAACCGGACTCCTGGTTCATAGAGTAATTGTGAACATTATGGGAGCTGCGTTTGATTTCCCCCTTTTTGCCCTCCCCTTCACTCCTCTCCTAATGAATTGCGTTCTGGAAGTAGAGGCACATCTTCATTAACAGCCACATTCTATGTCTGAGCTCTCAGCTGGTCGCAGGGGCTTCTATCAGGTATCAGATTTGTGAGGACTTTTGAGAAAAGGGCTAAGGGAGTTATTCTGGATTTCTCCAAGCCATTTATTCCAAATCTAGGCATTAAAAGAAAAATAATTGTCAGGTCCTCCTCGGTATCCCTTCTTGAAATGGTCAGGGGCATTCTGGAGTTGTTAAATGCAGGAAAACTGGCGCCAGAGATATGCAGTGCTTGCAATGAATACATTATTTATCCAGGGACATAGATGTATAGCTGGTGCTGTATTTACGAAAGGCCTAGCACATCCCCAAGCACCTCGCAATCCAGGAGCCCTAGTTCTGCGGACTTGTATGTGTGAGTGAGCCCAGCCATTGTTTCCCTCCTCCTTGCTCCGGGGCGACTGCTTGGGGATGGGGGCAAAGGCAGCTTACAATGGGGGCTCGGGGCTCCGCTTGTGTCCCTGACTAGCACAGGACTTGCTTTTGTAGTTATTGGATGCCGCTGATGCTTTTGTGAGGTTTGATCTTTGTATTTGAAAGGGAAATCTTTTTCCATCCCTGTCGTGGAGAAGTACACCAGGGAATCATATTTGGGGAACTTACCTATCGTGGCTTATTAGTGTTATAAATCATTGTTTACTGGCTCATAAAAACAATCTGTCATGAATTACAGATCTTGAAAAAAAAAAAATCCTCACAGATGTGAGGCAGAAAGCAATGCGCTACTGCTGCTTTTTCTCATTTCTTCTCTGATGGACCCCAGCAACTGCACCATCAGCCTATGGTTATTTCTAATTATTTATTTACGCATAAAGCCCTTGCCTTCTCTTCCAGGTCAGGAATGCTTCTTTCACTTGAGGGATAACTTAAAACCAATTTGATTGGGCATGAAGAGTAATTGGACGTCATTTTGAGAAGCAATCCCTCTCCGTAATCCATCACTGTTGTCACGCTAGCCTGTTCCTGAGGCAGGGCAGCATTCGCTCATCTCCAGTAGTCCGAGGCTGTTGTTTCTCCAAAGTAGAGGCCCCTTTTCCAGACTGACTCCTTTCCAGCCTCTGTTTATTTCCTTAATGACTGAAGCGAAAGCAGATATTGTTAGATAAGTGGCTATAAATGATTCTGGCAGCTTTGTATAAAGGCATGTGATAAAATTTTGGGAAAGAATTTGTTGCCAGGATAGCTTCTGGAGCCAAAATCTTGGTGCCAAAATAAATGGGAAGAGCATGTGTGAGAGACCCGTCAGGGTGCTACCCTGTAGGGTTGCAGCCTTTCTTCTGGTGGACCCCCTCTTGCAGTGGTGGGGCGAGGGCTGGTGTGATGCTGTGGGCCTTGACTTCTTCACCAAAACCATCATCTGTCCCTCATCCTTCCTGCTGTCGCTGGACCCATGTCAGTATTTACTGTCCCATCTCATTCTCAGGGTTTTGTTTTGGGGCTTTTTGGTTTTTTTTTGGTTTTTTTTTTTTTTTTTTTTGAGGAACCCTTAACTCTCTAATTCCGACTCATATGTTGTGCAAGGAACCCAATGGATTTGCTGGTGTGACTTCATATACCTGTATGTATGCAGTAGATGGCCTGTCTGCGTGGTGGGGATGTGGTTGGGGCACGTGGCACATGGTGTGAGGACACCTGCGGGAGCTCCCTGGGAACTGGAGAGATCTGAAGGAGGTCCCAGCAAAGGGCAGCAGCGGGACCGCGATTTGAGCCTGGGGTTCCTTCAGCAGGAGCTGCTCCTCCTGCCTTCCCTGGCATCAGCACCCATAACCTGAACCTCTAAAGACATGCCTCGTGCGAGGCAGCGATTTGAATTCCCAAGCTCACAAGCTCCAGATTCCTCCATCTTAAAGCGCTATTCTTCCGTCTGTAAGCTGGCTACTTGTTTGATTTTTAAATCAGGTTTTCCAGTTGAAAGTAGAGACCGAGGGGGAGGGCCCCTGTGGCTGGACCCTCACCTCTGGCAGCAATGTGCACGCACGGTAGTTCCTGTCTGCTCCAAGTGGATTTAACTTTCATTTTTAAACGGCAGCATTTGAAAGGCATATAGGGCTGAGCTAACCATGTAAGTAATTAGGCTAGGAATGCAAGCAGAGGGGGCCATCAGCACTCATTATTTAAGAGCCAGCTTCATTATTTTTACTGCTTGGATGCTTATCTTAACATCAGCAGCCGCTTTTATTTAAAGGGACTTTGCCTTGCAGACTTGATGTTCCTTGCTAGGCTCTCCTGGAAGGGCACTCAGAGATTGCATGCCTTCCTCCGGGAGGTGAAACTAAAATAGTTTGCTCCAAAAAGGATGCTTCCCAGTGCTGACACTCCCAAATTACTTGCTCCCTATGCAGGCTTTGCAGGGGTTCCTGCCCTGTCCCTGGAACAGTGCTGCCACCACAATAAAAGTGAGATGCACTTCGACAACGCATGGTATTTTTTATTGGGTCAGAGCATGAAAACTGTCCTGGGTATCTAAAATTAGAAGATGATGAGGTCTGTAGGGAAAAGCAGTGTCAAATCACACAGTTGCAGTCCCTGCCCCAAAGTGCTTGCAGTTAAATGCCCACCTTGGCTCCAAGCTTTTGTTGAATCCGACTTATTATAAGGGAGTTGACAAAACGGCACAATCCAAGGGGAGCCCAAGTGCAGTGGTGACTTCTATTCTGACTCCTTTTAAATACATATTTAATATACATTAAATATGTATATGCCTAGGGTTGTATTTTGGTGGGAGATTTGAGAAGGAGACTAATAGCACATTATTGTATACTAAGTGATCATATCATTGAGCCCTTTCATTCTCTTTGCTGCTTTTTATCATTCTTTTGTGTGTGGTGGGTGCGCAGACTCTGGTGCTGTAAATAAACCTTACATGAGGGTGGGCCACATGGGAAGAGAGATACCCTGTCAGTCTCCAGTAGGATATTAGTCTGAGATGCTGAACTCCTTTGTGAGGGGCTTTGAGATGCATGCGCGGGTGTGCTGCTCTAGAGCTCTTCCATGCCGCCCAGAACTGCCTGGAGACTTGGAGACATCTCGCAGGAGATGGCCCAGCCGTTCTCTCAGCAAACCCCTGGGCGCTGAGCAGTGTATTTCTCCAGGTAAACTTCTCCTGGGGAAAGAGGAGGAGATGCTATCTTCTCCCTTTGCAGTTTTCCGCAGCTCTGGTCTTCCCTGCAAATTTGTGCCCAGCCCGGCAGAGTTAAATGCTGCCGCTGCCGCCTTGCGTGCAGGGCTGCTTTGTTGCCATGTCAACTGTGCATGTCATTTGTTTACATTTGATTTGGCAGAACATTTCATGATAAGAACCAAGGCCTCCAGTGACTTTGAACTGGGGGGTGGCTGGGCAGGGGCATGGTGGGATGGGAAGCGAGCGAGAGCGTCTGCACCCACCTTCTGCTGGTTGCTCTCCGAGCAAGCAAGTGAAGCTGCCTGGGGCCTTGTCTCTGTAGTTAGCTTCCAGGAAAGTAGGAGCAGGGGAAATAAGCGTTCATTCTCATATTAATATCGATAGCAGCGTACACTAATTCTCAGGTGGCTTCTCACAGTTCGACCCACGAGGTGTGAAGGTTATTTCCACAGCCTGTTGCTTCCAAGGTTGCTGCAGCTAGGAAATTTCTGTGATCCTACCAAATTCCCGACAGCTAGATCTGGATTGCTGCTATGCGTTAGTCAGTGATGGGAAGAGATGAATCTTTACAGGCAAAGTCTGATAATTCAAGACAAAGCTGTGACAGACTTTCCTGAGGACTTTCCCCAAGTAAAAAGAATACCAGGGCTTGACCCAAAGCCAGGGAGAAAATAAGCCTTAAGGAAAATCTACAAAGACTGAAGTAGTATGTGGTCTCCTCAGCCACCGCAAAAGAAATGCAAGAAGGGTTGGTGCAAGACTTAATTTTTCAGAATGACTTCAAAGGTAGTGGACTTTTTTTTCCCTAAACAGAAGTGATCTGGGAAGAGGTTGGTAAGGCGTAAGAGATTTTCTCCCACGTCCTTTTGACTGTTTGCCGGGGATGTTTTCCCCCCATATTTGTTACCTGATGAGGAGTGATAAATTCTCCACATCCCTTTCTGTGCTGTTCCCTGCCTTCTGGACGTGAGACACTTTGCTTGTGGTGTTGGTGGAAAACACATTCAGGATTCGAGTGCTGGGAAACTGGGGGGAGTGTGACGCAATTTCCCCCTTCCTTCTTAAATGAAAGTGATTAATTTACTATGTGTTAGTGTGAAAAGCAAAGCTTGTCTTCCTGGCAGCTCAACAGGGGACAGTGTAAAGTCCGTGATCTTTTAGGAAGTGTGTGCCTCTGCCAGCCCCTCCTTCAGGCGCCCGGTGAGTCACAACGACCGACCGCACGGGCAGGCTGCCTTCTGGGGCGGGGGGGGGGGTTTCTGCTCTCATGTGAGAGAAAATACCCTTCGTCTGTGATTAATGTCCAAACCACCGAGCACCACCTGAAAGACTGCGTTGCCGGGAGCATAGGAGAAATGAGTCGTGGGCTGGCAGTGTATTCCCCCACTTTGATCTCCATCACTCTGCTCGTTTCTCTGGCTTGATTTTTGCATACCTGTGTGTGATATCTTGGTCCTGAGCTCACCAGGGCAGCAGTTGTCTTCTCAGGGTATGCTCACGTACGTGCCCTTTGGTGGCAGTGCTGCCTCCCTCTCAAACCATCTTACCTCCCTGGTGCATAGGAGCTGGTTCACCCCTGCGTGACCCGGTGAGCATTTGAACCAGCTTGTCCTAAGGGAAAGCGCAGGGGTGGGACCTGGGGTTTGGGGCAGAGACTGGTTAAACCAGCACTGCCACCAGGAGGAGATGTACCTGGAGACCACAGCCTCCACAACAGCCAAGACGAGGCCGGGGTGTGCTTCCCCATGCCTCCCGTGGAGGTGGGACTCCAGGTCTGCAGATGGTGCGGGCTGTTGATGTTGGCCTAGAGCTGTGCAGGATTTGCCCATATTGGTACCTGCTTTGTTGCTTGTCTCTGTTAATCAGGGTGTCTCCCTCCGATCAAGAACAGCTGCGCTCATGCTGGGGAAGTAGACAGGGAAGGTGGGCAGCATGGTAGCATGACCGGTCTTGAAGCAGGGGTGAAATGCCTATTCCTTTTTCTCTTTTCCCTCTTACATGGCTTGGAGAGACGATACCTAGGTAAGGGGCTAAGCCAACCTCAACGTCGTTGGTCTTTGGTCTCTCCAGGGCTGCGCAACCATGGTACCAAAGTGACTGTTTTTGTAAGGTGGGTCCAGCTCCTGGCTGCTGACCAACCATTTTTGAACTACATTCATGCAGGCCTTGAAAACAACCCCTGAAAAATAACGTCCGGCAGCTACTACCAACATGCATAAGATTTAATCTGGCTCCCAACCCAGGTAAGGTTTTTATAGAGCACTAATAATCACATGGTGTGCTCCAGTTCTTGCTTTTTAATTTTCTACTTAAGGGTGAGACTAGGTGCTTTCCTCAGAACATGAGATTCTTTAATTTTAGACATGAGGTCTGGCACCCTTTGTGGAAGCCAGCTGTCTTCTCATTTTCCTAGCAGTGCTTTCATTCTTCTGCATTGCAAGCCAGCTCTTTTTCTGTGTGGGATCCTTCTCACCTCGGCCCTTTCCCAGTTACATAAAGAAGGAAGAGGGCTGAAAGACTGGCCGCGCTGAAATTTAAAAACAAAAAAATAAAATTGTTGAGGCCCTTTCTGATGTGTTGCTACATGCCAGATGTCTGCCTATGGTTATTTCCAAATAAAAGCACTGCCAGGCAGCAGGCGTGGATCTATAGCGTTATCTGTAATAAAGAGCAGTATATGGAATAATAGTACAGAGTACAGTTAAGAGCAAAGTAATGTATCTTGGGCGTGAATCAGAGATAACTCACGACAGGACGTTGCTTTGTGAAGATTTCAGTTGTTATATTGTTTTCTAGCCTTCCTCTCTTGCTCATTTCGAAGTTGATATTTGCATAACATCTAAACCCCCAGTGCGTGGAGGAAGCATGCAGAGATAACTTCGACAACTGTGGCCCAATAGCTTTGTTTGAGGAAAAAGAGAGGTTGACAGCATTCTTTCTGGATGTTGCCTTTTGCCTTGCTGAATCCAGAAGGAAGCCGTGGGCTCGCCGCTGAAGCAGTGTCAGCTGGTAGAGGCACTGTTGAGGCGTGCAAGGTGCTCCTGCTCAGTCTTGGGTTTAATTCTTTCCTGAACTCCAGCTCCGTGGAGACTCATGATTCCTGTGCTAAGAGCAGGCACATGTTGTTTCTGTATTTATTGGGCAAGGCAGATGCCCTCGTTCCTTTGTCACTTCTAGCAGATGAGCTTTCCAGATGGGAACCTCATTTCCAAATAGTTCTTCAACAAAAATGACATTTCTTGGACTGCTTGTTCTCAAAAAATGCTCCAAGTGGCCTTAATGCCTTCTCAGCTGTCCTTTACAGCCGAGAAATATTTCCAAATGCAAGGTCACCAATTGCAGTGATATGTATTACTAATAAACTTGGCACTTGTATCTAAAGAAGATCTTGTGGCTAACATACAAGGTTGGGACAGAGGAAGTTATTCTCTTGTTTGCTTGTGTGAACTTGTTGAAACGATTTTTCTGCTGTATCTCTTAGTCTTCCCAGCTGTAAAGTGGGATTAGCAAACTGTGTTTGCCTTACCTAGGTATATTAAAGTTTCTGAAAGCCCAACACTTGTCTTTATGGAAATACGAAGTGCTTGGGTCTTTCTGATACCACCCTCAGCCTGGCAGCTGACCCGCTGGCTTGCGTCTCACAGCTAGACTCAAATGGAAGTTCATTCTGCTTGCGGGCGGTAGTTACCAGTAGCTCTTGTGAACATCCTTGTCCTAGACCCTGCTCCAAGGGGCCAGACAGCATATGCATCAAGGTAAAATTTTCATTCTGTTAGACATCTCTTCAAAACTCTCAGTAGAAATACTTCTGCCCCTCGTCAGTGTTATACCTGGGGACCTGTTGATTGCCAGCAGCAATTAATGCGGTACTGGTAGCAGTGCTTGGGAAGGGATGAAAGTGATTGACTTTCAAATTCAGGGCTGTTGTTTGCAGGACCGTGCTTTGGGGAAAACCCATAAAAAGGTTTCTGTCTAGAAACTAAGCGTATCTGATGTGGAATTACAGAGAAGCAATGAACAGGAAAGTTGACAGTACTGCTTTTACTGGGCTGAGCTGCACTTTCAAGGCTGCTTTAGAAGTAGGTTTTGCAAGACAGAGCCTTAGACACTTAGGAGGTCAATCCTCTTGGAGTCTCAAAACAAAAAACCATAGCAGCCTCTAATTAAGCAGAGTATTAACTACCTTATCTCCTTGATGAAATTTGGTAAACTCTACTCTGACAGACGCGCACGCACGGCTTTCTCCCTGAAAATTTGGAAGTTAAGACGTGCTTTCTCTATCATCTATATGATTTATTTTTCCCCTGGCTATTCCTCTGGAGTTGCACTAATGCACTGAACTAAGTGCAGCTGTCTTTGCATTGAGCCGTATTTGCATAGAGCTCTATTTGCATGTTGGCTTCTGCTGGCATACAATATTAATAAGGTATTAAAGGAGAGCAGGGGAAGGGGGAGGGGCAAGTTAAGATTCCAGTCTTGTCTAAGCAGGGCCATGCAAATAAATTTCCTTTTATCCAGAATTAATGACTAATACGTTAACTGGCCTCGGACTGGGATTTTGCTTGCCTGGGAACCATGTCTGCAGCAAGAGGCTGTGCTTCCCGCTCTGTCTTCCATGCCTCCGGAGATGTTAGTGGGTTTGTCCACCTTTGGCTGGAAGCTGCAAGACTGCTCGTGCAAGGAAATCTCTCTGGTTACAACCATGCACGTGTGGAAGTAAATACAGCCCGGTGGAAAGCCACAGCATGGGAATGGATGAGAGGGAGAAAGGGGGAAGGGAGTGGGAGGAAACAAAGGAAAAAGTGGGAAAGAGCAAGTTCTTTACCAAGAGAAAGCTACAGCCTTGAACTTGGGCCTGACCTGCTCTTCCCTGAAAGAGGATGCCTTTAACAAACAGTTCGGTAGGAGGGTATGTCCCTGAGAGGCGGAGAGCTGGGGTTACCTGCCATCATTCAGCAAGTTGGCGGCACTTAACATCCGGATCTGTACTTGCTCAGAGTTAGCCCAGCCTGGGGACCTGTTCTGCCTCCCGTGCAGGGCTCAGCAGCAGCACGCACTAACCCAGGTGATGGTGCTAGCACCTTATTTTACGCTGCTGTCTGGGGGGGCTACCTGTTAGTTTGCGTGGCGATGGGGCAGGGAACAGCAGGAGAGACGGATCCCTTGCCTGCTGAATTCCCAAGAGGGGCGCACCGCTGTGAGCAGGGCAGCCGGGGTGGGACTTGGGACACTTGCCATTTTGTAGGTAGTTATCTCCTAGTGATGATAATCTGACTGCAGGACCCTCAGACCACAAGTAGTAATGACTCCTGTGGGGGGAGCTGACTAGCGTGATCTCCAGGGAGGGGTTGCCTTCACTCTGCAGGGTAAGGAGTACTTCTAGAGCTTGCACACCTGGTACCATTCATTGATGGCCCAGAAATGCCTGAAGAAGAAGGGGAGCTCTTCTGGAACGACCTGTTTATAATCAGGGTTTTATCAGGTTGCTCTGTCCCAGATATGTTGGGGAATACAGGAGGGCCAGAATTCCTGTGTTGTGGAAGAGAGGTGCCTTGGCCCCAAGCAGGTTCGCATTGCCAATCCTTTGGAATGGTGAACCCGAAATCTTTCAAACCTAGGCTTGCCACTAGTTTAATTATCTGCTGTGCTAATGCTGAAGCCTCAGCTTTCCTTGGGGTGCCATCCAGCTGAACTGGATCAGCTTTTCCCAAGGTCTTGGTGTTTCAACTCGCCATGGAAGAACAAGCAAGGTGGGGGTGGGGGGTGCAATGTTCCTGTCTCTGTGCTGTTCATGCTGTAGACATTTTGGTGGTAACCTGGTAATCCCACAAGCCGCTTGGGGGAACAGTTTGATCTTGCTGTGGGGATGGTGCCACATTATGGGGGAAGCTCTGTTTTTAATCAGTGCAGAACCCGTGAGGGGAAAAACAAGTCTGCAACATCACTTGGCAACACAATTATTATAATAGGGTTTGCTTCTTCCTACACTGCCCAACTGAATTATTTTCTCCATATGGTGGAGCTACTCTGTTTTTAACTGGTTCTTCCTGCCCCTTCACCAGATGGCTGTTTTTATGCAGGACCTCACAGCTCTTGCACATTGTGCCTTGCCGAGCTGAGAGCAGGGAAAGAACTCGGGTGAAAGTAGGCTTAGGACAGATGCTGCTAGCCCTGGTCATGGGGGAACAAACATATCTGAAGCTGGGCATTAGGCATTCTCATTAAGATGAATATTTAGGTGTTATCTAACAGGATAACTCAAAGCTAGCATCCTGTTTATTTTTGGTGGTCATGAGATTTTGGTGAGAGCATGGAGTTGAAGGAGCTGTAATGGGCTGTACACCATAAAGTCTTCCCCTTCTGGGTTGCCAACTCACTTCAGGCTTGACCTGTAACAGCTTGTTGTCATCCTCCTCTTATGTGTTAAGCACAGCTCTGCTAATACGCTGCAATCCTGTCTGTCTTCATGCTATTTTTGTCTTCCTAGGGCAGGGCATCCACCTGCAAGCTTCTTGTTGCTCTCCAGCTTCCAAGGGATGCTCATCCTGCCCCACAGCGTGCCTCTGCTTTGAGTGCATCCTTATGATGCCAGGGACATAGGGAGTCTAAAAACCCAAAAAAAACCCCCACCCCAAAACCTTGCAGAAAGTAAAAGGGACATACAGAAATTCCAACAGTAGGTTAAAAGCGTTTAAAAAAGCTACATCACTTCTGTAATTGACACTTCAGGAAAAAATAGCTCACCTGGGTTCTGGGTAGCCAGACGCTTCGCATCTGTATTCAAGGGCCTTCCTCATTTGCTTTTAGTCTGCTTTTCTAAGGAAATGAGATGTGTGTGATCACACTGCCGCTGTGTTCCCCTTAACTTTTGAATCCAGTGGACAAATTCAAGCAAATTTGATGCAAGGGGAGAGGTCTCAGTGGTATTGAGCGCTACATGTTTCATGAAAATAGGCAGCTGGGCAGAGACCCTGTTAATGCATGCCCCGGGGGAAGGGCTGCAGTGTCAGCTTGGCAGTTAATATGTACTATTGCAGGAGTGTCTCCGTACAGGAGGTCAGTCCTGAGAGCCCTGTCTATAGGAAACAGCAGAAGTCTTTCTCTGGCCTTTTCTTTTTTAATTTTCTATTTTTTGTTGGTTTTTTTTCCTTTGGTGAGACTTGAAAATAAAAATAACACTTTTCATCTTCAAAGGGCTTTACAAACATCAGCTAATTAATCCTTCCCTCATCTAGTTTGCTGCTTCAAGGAAGAGTGGAAAAGCAGGGATTTTTCTAAAAGTGAGCGAGATGGAGCCTCAGAGGGCCCATCTCAATCCTGGAGGGTTCTGCAGCTATTGCTCCACTCCAGAGCATGCGGCTCTGTACCATGTTGTTGTTTGTTCTTTGTTTCTGTAGCAAATAAATAAACAATGGAATTCAAAGAAAAAAGCAAGAGTTGTTCCCCGACACTTACGCCCCAGCTTGTGGGTAAACCATCAACCTGAAAAAAACTGTAAATAGGCCTAATCAGGAGGGGAAGAAAATTCCCATCATTCAATTTCAGGTCTTTAAAATTGATCAGACATGAGATCTTCACATTTTCTCAGAAATTACCTCGAAAAAACAATAAAGGCACTTCCTGCTCTTCTCTTGATGTCCCTGAGGATCTTGCGGCCATTGTCAAAACCAGAAGCTTTAGACATCTCCTGGTCCAGTTCTCCTGCCCCTTGGTCCAGCAAATTGCACTCGGGTACGATGTCAGTGCTGCTGCCGATGCGACAAGTAAACATTGCCTCGTAGATTCAGGGGAGGATGAGCACTGTGCTGATACTGGCCCCCTGCCTCGGGTGAAAGAAGATGACTATAAACCAGGCCTGACTCCGGAGAAGTCAGCACAGTGGGTGTGAATGGGAGGAGGGCACAGTGGGACTAGGTGTCTTTTACTCTGTTGGCTTCAAATGATCTGTGGCTGCTCTTCCCCCGCTGGATCCAGGTTTTGTACCGACAGTAGCTCTCACTTCTGGTCAGGAGCCACCCATGCCTTGGTTGTGTGCAGGATGGGCAAACCCACAGTGTTCCTGGTGGGTTTTCCCTCGATCTCAGCCTCCAGGCAGGTCTGGCAGGGTTGCCAGGATCACCTCTAGTCACAGGGATGTGGTGTGGAGCACCACAAGGGTTCAATAATGAGAGACTCCATTGAGTGGAGGGGGAAACTATAAAGAGGAGGTGAGAGCTGAATTGTAGGTGCTGACAGCTGAAACATACGTGGCACCGTCAACGCCAAAGACGGCAGGTTGCTGTTACAGCCATTCCGTGCTGCTTTCATGAGGACTAGGCTGAGGGAATCCTCATCCGAATGCACTATGTGCTGGTAGGCATTGGGAGTGGGGAGTTTGGCTGAGAAGGGGTTTGCCTCTCACAGCGTATGGAGGAGGAGAGGTTTTGTATGGCACCTCCAGGACATGGGAACCAGTGTCCATTGTGGTCCATTGTGGGTTTTTTCCAGCATCCTATCCACTGTCTATTGTGGATCTGACTGAGAAACAAAGCTTTTAGGGATGGGCTGATGCTCTGTGATTTTTAATTATTTTTTTTTGGCCCCTTCACAAGCAGGTGGAAACACAATCAAGTGTTTTGGTGTGGTTGAGGGTGGTCACATTCGATAGAGTGAGTTAGCCTCGGAGGGCAGCAGGTGCTGTGCTTCTGGTTTTCCCTGCCAGTGTGAAGGAGGCCTACACCTACCTCCATGTTTTTTATGGATCCTACCTGTGCCTAGTTTTCTATCAGGATCCTGAGCTGAGCATCTGAGAGCTCAGCAGCCTCAAAAACACTGCAAAAGCTCTCACCTTTCTAGGTTTCTTTCTCAGGAGAAATTCTGTATTTCCTCTTGAGACTACTCATACTGGCTTTTCCAGGGCGATTCTCTCTTCATTAGCCTTCAACGGGTGTGAACTTTTCTGGGGTCCAAACCAGGACATGCATACAACTATGTATCATTGCGTGACTTTTGTCATGCAAGTTTTTCGCTCGTCAGCATTTTTTTTTTTCTATTCCACTTTGTATCAACGTAGAGTTCTATTGCGGATATGGTTACAATTAGAAAATAATGATTTTAGTATTGTGAAAGAATGAATTAATTATAATTTCTGGTAGGATAGAAAAAAGCAAGAACATAAAACAGTTCTCAGATCTAGGACTTACAGTATTTCTCACTATTGTTGCTGCAGCAGCAATTTTCCTTATTTTACACGTATTTACTATTATTCTACAACTCAAAAGCCTGGATCCAGAAATACTGCACAAGGAGGAAATGGTGATTACAGAGCGCAGGTTCTCAAAGGAAGCTATTTTAGGTTTCCCCAAAGCAAACAAAAATAGTAAAAAAATATAAAAACGACCCTCAGTCTTCCCTGCGTCAGAAACGTGATGCTGTACTTTGAGTAGAAACATACTGAGTTCCCTGCAAATTCATTGTTTTCAAATCACTGCCTTGCGCTTCCCCTGCCCATCTCTGCATAACTCTAATTTGGCTGCCCGTGTCTGCATGCATAAATGTGTAAGAAATGAGTCCAGAGTGGCTCTTGAAGCCTTTGTTGGATTTGCCGGACTGGTAGAAAGGAAGAAGGAGGGGGGGGGGAAAAAAGGTAATTCTTCTTTTAAAGTGAGAAACTCAGATCAGGCATCAGGGAGACGCAGTAAACAGGGAGCCTGCCGTTGCTGTTTTTAGACAGGCACTGTTCGGAGTAGGATTGCGCTTTAGGAGGTGCTAAGTATGTTCAGCAATATTGGCATTTTGTTTCGGTTGGATGAAGATCTGAAAGCAAATCTGAGCCCTTCATGAATGGAAACAGTCTTCCCTCGCACGGCCCTACCTTGAATCTCCGTCTCACGTGGCGGAATTGAAGACCCACATCCCTCCTACCTCCATCCCATACCGACATCTGCTGAGAGGTGGCAGCTTCTCACGTCGGGCGAAGGAAAGCCCTAAAGCTGCCTTTCCCCGGCCACGCTGCCTGGCGGGGGTCACAGAAGTTGTGCCACTTAATCCTTCAGCCGCGGTGGCATGTTGCGGGGCGGTGACAGTGAGCGTAAACAAAATACATAATTAATAAAGCAGCGGTGGCTTGCATTTGGTGCTTGGTGATGGGTGGGACATGAAGGGAAGCGGCGGGGTAATTATAGATGTGAAAAATGAGGCAGGAACATGCGGTAACCTTTCTAGGTTAGCTGTCCCTGTGATCGATGGCCTACATTGTTTTCTCGCTAACCTTTTGGTGAACCTCCCCTTAGAATAACAGGGGAAATACAGTTATTCCCTTCCCCATCGTGGTTGTTGGTAAAGCACTCGTGTACCGCCTTATTATCGCGCCCTAAATATTGCTGTGTGTTGGTAGTAAATTACGTGGTGGGTAATGAGCTGCACCTCGTGCCGGAGCCTTTCCGTCCCCCTGCCCAGCTGGGGGCTGCCAGCCCATCGTGGTGTGGGCAACGGCACCGACTCTGTCGTGATGCTGATTAAACCAAAATGACCACTTTCCACAGCTAAAATAGGTGTTGGGAGAACTGGGAGGACAGAGGTGGGGAAAGGTGCAGTGAAGGAGGTGATGGAACCAAAGATGTACTCTTAAGATTCTTGGTGGAGGGGTGGGCAAGCTCTAAAATGTTGGGGTGATAAATTCACGGGCTTGTAACCGGTGGCACAGGCCTGGGTGAAAGTGTCCTTCAGGGGAGGTGTTGGTCCATTTGCATCCCCTGCTCAGTGAACGTGCTCTGGTTTTACCTATCAAAGCCAAGCTTACTCTATTTTCAGTAATTTCAAACACAGCCCTCAAGTGATGAGGTTTCTGAGAGCTGCAGCCAAGTTTATGAACCTCGAACCCCTCTGTCAGCAGGAAGATGGTTTGCTTCAGGCATTTCACAGGGAAGCATATGATATACACCAGATAAAATTGCAACATGTAAAAAAATGGAAAGAATGCCAGGAAATGTTCTCCAACCCTGCAGTTGACTTAGCTAAATGGTTACACGCAGTCACAATAATTGAAGATATATGACTGTATATATGAGAGAGCCCCTTCTTTCAAGAAAGGGTGGATCTTTGCCTTCGTGTCCTGGGAAGTACTTTTGATTGTTGTATTTTTTTCTCTGGAATAATTACTGAACTTTCCCTCAGCCAAAAGCATTCCTGATATATGGGGATTTATTCACCCTTTACAAGGACAGTACTGGCTACTTGCAAAACAGTCAAATTAAGAAATGACATCCGTACTGCAGTGCGATCCAAGGACGAATTAGAAGTTAAAATGAATCAGATGGGAATCGTTCCAAATTCCCCTCGTGTATGGCGAAGAGGAGGAAAAGTTTCTTTTGTATGATGTTTTTTTCTGCAAGTTTTGCCTCCAAAATTTCTGTCATGGCCATTTAAAATTTTAACATGCGGGAAATGTTTATTTTATTTTTTTTCTGAGCATTGGGATAGCTTTAAGAATTTGTTTTGGCAAGAAAAAAATGAAACTGTAAAAGGAGACATTTGAAGAGTCCCAGAAACAAATATATGACTATGTGTTGACATGTTATGAAGGTGTTGGGAGCGACTCCTTACTTAAAATTGTGTTGAAATTTGCACTTACTATGGATTTAAATTCATCAGCTTCACACTTTAATGATTGAATTTAGTCTCCTGATTTGGTACAGAGATGCGTTGGAGAACAATTGAATTTTCCATGTGATGATTTTAAGTAAAGAATGAACTTAACTTTATAGGAGACTTTATTTTACAAGTCTTCCTTCTGAAGCATTGCCTTTCTTCCTGCAAGCATCACGGTTCCTTCGGGACTATTTGCACACCACATGTGCATGCTTGCTTGTATTCTGGTTTTCTGCCTGGCTCCTGTAAGATATGTGGAATTAAAGGTTAAAGTCAGAGTTGTTCCTCTGCTAACAGCTGCAGGAGCTCTCTTCCACATCTGGACAATTGGGGAATTGCAGTCTTTGGCCCTAAAATGTAGTAGCCACCATCCCCATGTGAGATAAGGTGTGAGTGGGAGCACAGGACTTTCACGGAAAACACCACTTCAGAGGTGGTGTTTCAGGCTTGTCCTGTCTATCCCTTTGCTCCGTAGGCTCTGGACCAGGAGGCATTTAGCCCAGGACAGGTGAAACCAAGAAGGAGGGGTGGGGAAGAAGGATATCTCAGGAGGAAATAAACGGGAATAAATTGGAGCTGAGTGGAGTTTCGAAGAGGAGCAAGGGTGGAGGAGTGGGAGGTTAGGGCAGGAGCGAGCATGGCAGATGTGGCATGGGGGGAGTGGGGCCCCACTCGCTACAGACAAGGCGCTGGTGCCTCCAGGTCCCCTGGGGTGCTGCTTGCCGCTATCACTGTGCCCAGGGCTCCATGAGGAGCAGGGGGTACCCACTTACCCTTTGGTGCTCAGGTGTGTGCTCGAGAGCCTCGGGCACTTACCACAGAATCCTAGATATCTCTTGTTGGAAGGGACCCATAGGCGTCATCGAATCCGACCCCCTGCTCCTCGCAGGAGTCCACGCTGAGGTCCACATTGATGTAGTATGTGCTGGAAGGGTGTTTGTGCTCTGGCTTGTCGCGGGCAGCCATGTGTTGTTATCAGCAGCCTGAGATTTTAGCGCTGATCCTTTGTCCTTCCTGCAGATTTGCTTAAGCCTTAATTTATTGCTCTCTTTACATAACTGACAGCGGGATACCGGTAGCCCAGGCTGCTGGGGCTTCCCAACAGGGCCACTCGCATCCATGGGCTCGCTCCTGTCCCCATCAGCTGCAGCATCCAGGCCGCCAGTGGTCACCTTGGTGGGTCAGGGACTGTGTTTAGTGCAGGCTTGGTTGCAGATCCCAGCTTAGCAGGTGCTGAGCAGCAAGTCCCAGAGTTTATATTTCCAGGGCGATGAGGGATCCCAAATTAGGTTGTGAGTCTTTTTAGGGCAGGGACTGTTTTCTTGTGCTTTTTTATAGCACCTAGTGTAGTAGGGCCCTTCCAGATTTTCCAGTAAACCTTCCAGATTTTCGCCTTAGTATAAATACAATACAAATAAGTCAAATTCCGAATGGACTTGTGTTTCCGCAGCTCTGTGGAAGAGGAATGTTTTTCCATGCTGCTGTGCTCTGCTGCTTGTACGGGGGCTATTGTCACCCGCATTGTGGATCGCTCTGTGAGCTGTGTCGATCCGAGCAGGGCTTGACTAAAAGGTGGAAATTTGCAGCAGGAATAGCCAGCTGGGGCAGCTCCGGTGTGCCCCTGCTGTTCCCAGTCATGTGAATCTCCACGTGCGGGTGGGCAGGCATTCCCAGGCTTTTCCTAAAACTTGTGTGTAGACCAGGAAGGTCCTCACAGCGTAGGCGGGGATGCTGCGACTCACCGAGCAGGGCATTAAAGCGGGCCTTGGATTTCATGAGCTGTTCCTGACACGCTCTCTTGCTGGGTGACATCTACAGGTCGTTTCGCCTCAAAATCTGCCTTGCCTCAGTAATACCCATCTCTTTTGAAAGAGCTTCCTAATCCGTGTGCTGTTATTGCTGTTACCAAATATCATAAATAGAAGACGTTGTGGTCTAATAGATAGGGCACACTGTTCAGAAGGACCCCGCTTCTTTTCTTGGCTTTGCTGCACTCTCTCCATGTGATCTTGGGCGAACTGTTCCACCAATCTGTTCCCCTGTCACCACACATCGCCTTAGATCATCAATTCTCTGGAGCAGACGCAGTCCCTTACCACGTCGTCTTTTAGCATCTAGCATTATGGGGCTCCAGTCTCCACTGGGACTTATGCGTGCTACAGAAATACAAATAGTTGCGGCTAATAATAATATTAAATCTGCGTGGCTCTTCAGAGATAAGTAAAGGTCAATGCTCCGAGGAGCAGTCAGGATAAGTACTTTATTTTTGTCTTTGTCTTTTTCTAATTAAAAAAAACAAGCGGCCAGTAGACAAGATTAAAAGGAAAAAAAAAAAAAAAGGAGGCTGCAGTAATTTGATATTTTTAGCCTCAGACCTGCTACTTGCTCTGTGAAGCCAGTCTTAGGATCATGGCCTGAGTCTGGTTCCTATTTGTGTTTGCCAGGGGTAGAAATCCTTTTGGAGCTTTATATTGGCAGTTGGCTCGGTGTTCAGGCTAATCCCATAAAACCACCATGCAACTTGGTGCAACTTTCAGTATTTGCTGTGAACAAAAGTCTCGGGGAGCATAACAGATCTGACGTGAGGAGCTTCACTTGGCCAATACGTGACAGGGCTCTGGACTGGAACGATAAGGGTCTGGGATGGAGCTGAGTGTGGCAGAATGGGAAGCTGTCGGGACCAGAAGTCAACTCTTGACTGTCTCTGTGCTTTGGGATTTTTTTAATTACTATTTCATTTCCAAAGAAACAGAACAGCAACAACAAAAGGTCTTAAATATTCAACAGTGAAAACAATAGATTTGAAAAGGAAAACATAAAGTTAGAGCCAGCTCTGGCATTGGTGGACATTTGGCTCTGAGGGAAGCGAGAACAGCTTGGATTTGCATAAATTGCATACTGCGGGTCAGAAAGCGGAGTCAGAATTATGCTTTCATTGCAGTGGCATGAATGGGAGCACATAATTGGCATTCTTCCCTTCTTGATCAGATGCCTCCTTCAGGGGATCTCTGCACCCAATACGTTGTGGCTCATCCGTTCACTGCCTGGCATGGATAGGGCTTTTGTTTCCAAATTATGATTTTTCTATTCTCTGATTTCTTCCATAACCTGGGAAAGCCCCAGCCCTGCCCGCTGTGCATTGCCCTTTGTTTCGGAGAACAACCAGAGGTCACGCTGTGCTGAGTGTAGCTGTTGTTGCATCACCCCCCCCTCCCGTGCATGTTTCTGCACTTCTGGGTCAGCGTGGAGCTGATGACCCCTGGGGGAGATGGTCGTGGTGCTCAGCCTTGTGCACCTCCTCTGAAGTTTATGGAGTCCTGCTTTTCGGAGTCCGAGGAGACGAGCATGATTGTGATCAGTCCAGTGGGGCTTCCTCCAGGGATGTACGAAGATGCACTGTTGGCTGGGACGAGCTTAGTATGTCTCTTGGCTGACCCAGGACCTGGCTTCCTTTTCCATTATTTGGCTTAATAGCTTTTCTTGCCTCTTAAGATTTCCAGCTCAAGTGCAACAAGGACTTGCTAGTGGATTCAGATTCAGCAAAGCACTTAAATGTAGTCTTAACTTCAGCTGCATCCTGTGCCCTCACCGGGGCTCGGGCAGGCATTTGCTCCAGGTGACGCATATGGTTAAAGGGTTCTGCTGAACTGGAGCCACAGCCTGCAGCAAGTGCGTATCGTGCTGTGAAAAACTCATGTCCATTCAGACATCATCAGCCACGTGGAAGCCTTCCCAGCTGGATGTGAGGTCCTGGTTCTCCTCCCCATGTGGTTCCCTGTCAGCACTGCCCACACCAGGACTTCCTCTCTCATCTCTTGGATGCGTGTTTGCCGTTCCTCTCTCCACAAAGTCACTGGCCAGAGCAAATGCCACGTGCCACTTGGCCGTGTCCCATCCTTTCCTGGGACTGTACTCACCCTGCTGTGAATATCAGATCCACCCAGCGGCAAAGGCAAATGGCAACTAACAGCTATTGATGACTGGGGCCTGCCTCTTCATTTATGCACAGATAAATGTTTAACCTGTCGGCGCCAAGAAATCATACTGATTGGAGAGGCTTTGTTTTATTCCTTGGGTCTGCTAATCGAAAGGGCGAGTCCTCCTTTAATATCTTCCTGCCACGGGCTCAGTTCTACTGCATGTACCTTGTCCGAAAAAGCTTTTATTTTCAAGGCACAGGGAAAATGATGTTTATAAAATATAAACTCCGGGAATTTTCATTCCCCTCTGGCTTTAGGAGGAGGAGAGCAGCTGGTAGAGAGTGGATGAGAAAGGCTTTATCTGCTATATTTTGGTTACTGTGCTTTGAGTGATGGGTTTAATAATTGATAGAGCAATTTAGCAATGATCCATAATCCCGAAAGAAGCCTACGCTCCCCTCCCTCTCCCTCTCCCTCCCTCCCTCTCTCTGAGACTGACAGGCTGCTCTCAGTGTTTTTGTCTGCAAAATTTCATCCCTTGGTTTCTGTAAACAGCCTGACATGGGAGAGGGGGAAAAAAGCAACTGTTTCTAAATCTTTTGTCTTGTTTCCACAAACAGCTGTGTTGCCTTCTCCAGCTCAGGGCTTCAGTCGTTCGCTCGCATGCTCTTGCTGAAGAGAGCAGGAGGTTTTCTTTCAGCCCCCAACCTAAATGGAATGAATATTTGCAATGTATATAGGCGAACAGAGAGGTGCAGAGACCCCTCCCTCCCCATTTAAACCCAGGCTTTGTTCGTGGCTGAATCCAGCTTTCTTAATCCCAAGAAAGGTGCGTAGCGATGGCAAGTGCTTGGGGTATGCTAGCGCGCTTTGCTTGAAACTCTTCTAGGATTAACCCATGGAAATTACTTTTTTCAAGAGCCTTGTGCTGATGGTCGCAGTGTCAGGATCCCATTGGGGTGCCTTGTGTGGAAGTGTCTGTGTGAAACCCCATTTTTAAAGATGAGCACATGCGATCTGCACTTGCCCAGCTGGCTGCCGTAGCAGCACAGGGCTGCGTTTGCAGGCGCGTGGTGTGCAGCCCCTCCAGGGGTGTAGGGAGCTTTCAGTGATCCCGTGCATCACGTCCACCTCTCTCTTCATCCTTAAGTAAGGGCAGGAAAAGAGCAGAAAAGATGAGACAGAAAAAGGAGACAGAGGTAAGCAGGAGAGAAAAAAGAGACCAGGTTGTAGGTACTGAATATGTGTTAAGGCCAAGGCAGGGTGAAGATAGGGAGGAGGTGCAACCTGGCAAAAAGCTGGGTGTAGGCAAAGTCAAGCGAGATGTACTAAGTTATGTTTTTCCATATGTATTATATAGATGCCAGATTGACAAGAAGTTGTAATCAAGCATGACATAAAGTCAGCTATGCACAGCTGTATTATTCCTTAAAATTACAAAGGGTGAGGCCCTTTGGGCCACAGCAAAGTTTATGGATGCTCCACCATGGGAGGTCTGTAAGACAAGCTGGCTAAATGCTTGCCAGGAGTGACACAGGCATGGGATGGCCTGATATCAGCCTGGGGAGGGAGTAGGTGACTTCCCAGGGTCTGGGTTAGCCCTGTCAGCCTCTGACACCATTCTCTGGAGTATTTTCACCCTCCCCAGTCAGCACCCTGGTGGAACATGAGCAGTGTCAAGGGGCGGGTAGTTTAATCTGCTTCTATGATTTATTTGCTATTAAATACCCTTAGTAATGATAGGCTTCCAAGGTTTGTTCGATAATTATGCCAATCAAGTCCAGAAGTTATTCTTGTGTAACTTGCTCTCTGTTTTTAAAAGACAGATAGAACTGTGTGTGTATATTTGCTTAAATCACCCTGGGACCTGCATCTGTACCCCCTGAAACACTCCCAGCTATGTCATGTTTTGCCTGGATGTAGGAGGATCATGGTGACTTTCCTATTGACAAGCGTATAGTTACTGCACCATGTAGAGTCAGAGTAGTTCAGGTGGGAGGGGGCCTCAGGAGGCCATTGAGCCCAACCTGTTGCTCAAGGTAGGGCCAGCCATGAGATCAAGATTAGAGCTTTGTCTTGTCAGGTCTTGAAAGCCTTCGAGGATGGTGACTGCACAGCCTCTCAGGGCAGTCTGTGCTGGTGGTTCATTATCTGCACAGTAGAGGTGTTTTCCCTGTCTGTCCCCATTGGGAACCTTCCCTGTTTCAGTTTTTGTCTGTCATCTCCACCTCCTCCTGCCCACCTGAGCAAAGAGCCTGGCACCATCTTCTCCACGTGGCAGAGGAGAAGGGGGCAGGCTGCTGTCAGGTCCTCCATGGCTGTCTCTGCCCCCTGCTGAGGTTGCTCCAGTTTGCCCATGCACTGGAGGCCCTGCGCTGAACATGGTATGAAGATGTGGTCTCACAAGTGTGGCTGGAGATGGGTCATCATGTTCCTTGGTCTGCTGGCCCTGCTCCAGGGAGGCTATTGGTCCAGCTACTACCAGGGTCCTCATTTCAGCCCACTGCCCCCCAAGTTAAGGTGCTCATGGCCTTTCCTGCCTAGTGGTTCCCAGGTATGGTCACCAGGGCTGATCTGTCCCATGGGCAGGCATTTATCCTGGCTGCAAGACCGGTCTCAGTATAAACCCCTGTGGTACCTCAGTTGTTACCAGCCTCCAGTTTATATTTATGTCCTGTAACATAAACCATTACCAAAGGCTGAGTGGATCCAACTTCCAGTCCTCTGAGCTGATACAGATATTTTTTGACGTGTTGCAAACTAATCTTGAGAGATGGGTGAGGGCAACATGAGCAATGCAATGTTGGAGCTACCCTCTAGTGGTGGTTGTCCTGGTGGTCTGACAGCCCTGGAAAAGGCTCTGGCTACACCCACAGTCCTTTCCAGAAACTGGGTGTAGCTGTGTTTGACTTATGAAATAGGAGGCGTTTTAGTAGACCCTTTCGAGGCACTGTCCCTCCTAACAACTCAAATGAAAACATCTTTGTGGGTAAGAAGTGTACTCTGGTAGAATGGGTGACATTCCTCAATGGCCCTATCCCTCCCTCATTAATATCCCTGCGTTGACTAAACTCTCCAGGGTTTGAACTTTATGCTGGAATCTGAAAGGCATGGTGTGCCTCCGTGTTCTGGGATGAGTCCAGACTTACAGAGATGTCCCTTGCTGCAATTCTGCTGGATTGGTGCTTCCCAACATGGTCCAGAGATCATGGCAGTCCTTGAGGCCCTAGCAAGCTGTCTGCAGAGCTGCACCACTTCTGTATGGCCTTCGGCTGAACATCCGAGCAAACTCCAGCACTCGGGGGTGCAGCAGGAATGCAGAGATCCCGCAGCGAGGCCAGCAATGAAAGTGAGCCTGGCTCTCCCTGGCTGGGAGCAGCACAGGTGGGGTCTGGAACTGCTCTCCTGCCCCCTGCATGGGATGGGGAGTGACCAAGTGATCAGGAGCTGTTGCTGCTTGTAAGTGTTAAGCTCTGGCCCTGATAGCTGCTTTTTCACAGGTGGGAAGTCTGCAGCTGCCCAATTCCAGAGCAGAGGAAGGCCTTGAGTCTGGGGGTCATCCATGTTAGATGTCTGCATCCCTTCCAGGTGTCTGTGCTAGTGGAGAGGTGGAGGAGCCAGGGAAATAGCAACTATAACCTTTTACTCCCAGAATATGAGCCTGTCTCCTTTTACGGCCCTGCACTTAAGAAGTGATTTGGGGTCTGAAGAGGTACAGAGGGACACAAAAAGGTGCTGCGTGCTCTCCGTCTCCATTAACTAAGAGCTAAAGGTACTCTGCATGCTACAGTATATGGCAATAAAAAGTGGATACCTCCACAAAATACAAAAGGGTCAAGTGAGCAGGTATGAGAAAGAGTCCATAAAGATGCTGAAGAAAGGATTCAGCTGGGAGGAAGGTGGAGCCCCATCGCTGGAATAAAAGCTCCTGTGTAAGACACGTGAAGGATGCAGTTCCTCCTCCTGAGGGGAGGTATCTTGGTGTGTGGGAAAGCACAAGTGCTGAGAGGGGCTGAGCCCTGGGCATGCAACTGGTCAGCGTTTGCCTGCTCAGGCCAAGGGGTCCTGGCTCTCTGCCTCTGCCCAGGGCTTTCTGGATGGAGATGTGAAAGCTGCTGCTTCCTCAAGTTCAGGCTTCAGCAGGTGAGACTTGCAGGCAGAAGAAGACGGGAGCTGTGTCTATCGACTCAGCAGACAGCATCGCTGTAGGGCTGTCCACACTGCCTGCAGCTGCCCGCAACCTTCTTCTAGAAGCGTCACCCTGGAGGCAAGGAGCAGGCACGCTCTCAGCTCAAGGTGCCAGCAAGTATCAAGTTTTGAGTTATATTTTTGTCCGATATGTATACTTGTCCATGAAGGACTCTGCTGAGACAATCATGCTCTGCCACGGGACCCTACCAGAGGTGGTAAATTATCCCCGAGGAGGGCAGTTTGCAGGGTAGTTTTAAAATTCGGAAAGAGCCCAGCTCTCTGAATCCAAGTCTGTGGAAATGAATTTTTTTGGCATTTGTTTTTAATGTCCTGTGATGTGTGGGTGAAAAAGCCAGTGAGCTAGACTGGTAATTAATTTTCCTGACAGAAACACCAGACAATGAAATTACCCTGCCACAAAGCAGGGTTGCTAAAGTAAATACTCTGCCAGCGGCAGGCCTGAAAGCAGGACAGGGTCATATGTGAGGTGCAAGCAGATGATGATATGGCACTTGTGCCTCTGGGGACCTGCGGGCACTGTCAGCACAGGGACTCTCATGTCCTGCATCCCTGGCACCCAGCACCGGCAGCTCTCTGGTACACACGAGCACACTGAAGCTGGGCTCCAAGGTGATGGGGGACTTGCCAGCCCCAGTGCTGAGCTGAGGAGCAGGTCACCCTTTGTTGGCCAGGGGAGTAATTTGGTCTGGGAAAGGAGTAGGAGGTGTGTGGAGTGGGCATGGGTTGGCTGCTTCTCTCCTGGAGACAGAAGCTCTTGCTAGGGGGAACCTTCAGTCTCTCCCAGGTTGGTGGTTAGTGGTTTCTAAGTCTTTGGTCTATGCTGGTGAGATCTGTGTGAGCTGTAGAGCAGCTTGTGCCTGTGCATACAGAGGGTGAGGGCCTTTCGCTGGGAGACGTCAGAGGCAGCTCGCGGGAGGAAGGACAGGAAGGCGAAGTTTTCTGTTTTCACTCTCTGTGTCTTGTACTGGAGGCTGGAATTACTGTGCCGAAGGCATTGCGGATGCACCGCCAAAAAACCAGTGGAGAGCAGTAAATGGGGATGTTCTGGCGCGTGCTGAGGTGTCTGGCAGCGGATCGCCTTTGCGTGGTTTCAAACAAGATCCCCACCACAATCGAAAGGTTTGGTGAGTCTGTGTTAAAACGAGCAGGATTATCAGAATGGAAAACACTTCCCTGTGCAGCCATGGAGAGATCTGCTGAAGATCTCAGTGCTGTTCCGGGAGGACCTGCTGCCGTGTGAATTGTTCTTCTGATTTATAATTGCAATACTCTGATGTGCAGACTTTAATAGGGTATTTTGCCCTGTTACATAGTGTTGCCTGCTGCAGAATGGAGAAATCCCACAGAAGAACTGGCTAAGACATAGAAATGCTTTCTTTTGCTTTGGAAAAGAGAATTATACCGTTCTTGGAGCAGCTGAGCTAAATCTGAGTGCTTTTAGGAATAAAAGGGTCAGTTATGGAGTGGCCTGTGTGCACATTTTAGGATCAGAGTTATGTAATGTATTAATTATCTGTAAAAAGTGGTGGCCCAGCAGTGAAGTGCTTAAGTGTGCAGATATCACAGACTTGCTTAGGTTAGCCTGCAGAAAAGAACATTTAAGGGTTTTGATCTAGATTACAGACAACATTATGCCAGATCAGTGCAGTACTGAAACACAGTAAACATTGGGAGAGGAAAACTGAACTATTTCTACATGATTCTATATCCTAAATTAACTGCAGCTCCTCTGGAGAAAGGACTGTGTGTCTCAGAGGACCTCCCAGATAAAACATCTGCTGAAATGCCTCGTGTCACTCCAAAAGCAAACAAAATATTAGGCTCAGGGAAGACTGGAACGCGAAAGCATTCTGCAAATAGTGTAAAATAAATCTGGGGAATATCCTCGTGTTTAACTGTTTCTAGGTCTGTTAAAGCCTGTCTCCAAGCAGTCATGTCAGGAAGAAGAGTTGTAGGGCCAGGCAGTGGAAGTGGATTGAAACATCCATGGGATGGACCACTGAGAAGCCAGAAGTTGCTGCAAACAAGGGAGAACAGGGCAGAGATATGAAAATAACTTGTGCTAAAAGAAAGGCGATTCACACGCTTCTGTGTTCACCTTTAGGCCAATCCATGTGAACATGAAGTGAGAGGTGACAAATTGAAACCTAATGAAGGAAAATCGGGCTTTAAACAAATGAGTTAAGATGCTGTTGAAAGCAGAAGGTTGCCTGTGGAACGCCATGCCACAATGTGTGATTGAAGTCAAGATCTCGCCTTGTCTTTAAAAAATGACAAATTCATGTTAAGAAAGAGAGGAGTTCCACTTGCTAGATAAAGGTCTATGTGCAGAAGGATCTATGCATCCATAACTGAGCGTACTGAAGAATTCCCACCTGACAGAGGTTCAGAAGGCATTTTGTCAGTGGACGAGTTGTTTCATTACAGAACTTGTGGCATCCTCCACCAAAACGCTTGGCGTTGGCCCTCAGCAGAGAGTGCCAGCAGGCAGGCAGACCGCTGCTCCTCCTGGGGTGGCTCCAGCTCTCTCTTTCACATGGCAAACGGGAGGTGTCTGCTAGATGAAAATCTGGAAGCCTGTGTGGTGTCCAATACCTGTCGGCCTTTTGATGTCTTAATGACTGCTCAATTAAGTTAATAAGATCTTTTTGTCTTGTGGCCACTCCCTCTCCATGGAAATATTGCAGTCATGGCACAAAGGCAGGGCTGGGAGAAAGCCACAGCGAACACTGGCTGTAGTGTACGTAGGGCACCATGTCACCTCGATCTGGCCCCGCTCTTGCGAGGATTTGCATCGCTGTTCCAAAATTATCATCTATTTGGGTCTGAACAGGCAAAGATTGCAACTGATGTTTAGGCTTGATGGGGTAATGGAAATACCAGCTTTCAGAGACATAAAATAACATAAAACTATCTCACCACCTCCCTTCCCTACAAGGGTAGGTCTGGTTTAATATAATGAATGACATTCCGTTTAGTTGCCTTTTATGTGCCTAAGTGGTACGAACACTGGGTCTGTGTTTTCTTCCCAACAGTGGAGGTGCAAAACTTCTTTTGTGTGTGAAAAAGAAATTCTCTCCTAATTGTTGCACTCCAGAAGCTGGAGCTTTAAGGAGAACCTGCTGGACAGCTGAAGACTTATGAGGAAAAAAAATGAGAAATTTTGGAACCTCAAATTCTAGGTCATCCCTTTTTGCAGGGGTCTGGAGGTGTTGGCAGCATAAGTGTGGGGAGAGAGGGGAGGAGGTGTGTGCTGCATATGACAGCAGTGCAAGCGATTTTTATGAACAGGGAGGTTTCTACACACAAAATCACGTTGGGAATATCCCAGCGATAGTCCACCCCTGCACTTAAGTTAGTGGGAGGGATTTGAAGTTCAGGCGATGTGTGGCTGAGCTCTCATTAGTGACCAGGGACATTGCGTTCACAATGTGGAAGGCAGACAGGGAGAGGCAGATGGCTTTGAATGCAGGATTTACATAGTAATGAGATTCGGGTCACCATAGCTGTCTTTTTCTCTCTGCATTTTGTCTAGGTGTTGAGTAGCATGCAGGGATGACTGAATGGGGAAGAAAGGAGGAAAATTAACCCCTTGTTCCTAAGGAGAGATTGGTGGTAGAATAAAAAGTTTGCCATGATAAGCTAAAGAACAGTGGGGTACAGGAGCAACAAGCAGAGATGAAGCTAAAAGGGCTAAGGGTAGCCACTTTTTAAGTTTCTAGCATGTTTTTTGTGGGAACGGCACAAAGCATCCTAGCCTTAAAAATCCCAGAATTTCCTGTAATTTTTACGTTCGGTGTTGCTGGCTTGACAACAGATAGTTTGGGGCTTTTATCATCACCAGTCAACCCAAAATTGGGGAAGTTTGTGGACTGAAGATGGGGCATGGATTCTTGCTACAGGGCCTTTGCTTGTTTCCTTGGAAAAAATTACCCATTTTGCATGGTTTCTTGGCTAAAGACTTGTCTTCACATGACTATGTAATGGCGTGATTAAAACATAATATTTTCCACTGCAATTGGTAATCCTTAGCATGATCTCACTAGTGTCAGATCTTATCCTGATGACAGATGGGAAACTGGGAACCATGGGCCCTATTTCCAGCTCTGGATGGTGGTACTTGATTTGCTCAACAGTCAACCCCAGGCATTCCCAAAATAGGCATCACGGCCCAAGAAATCCCAAGGCTGTTTTTAAAATGGTAGAAGTTTTCAAGTGATGCATGTTTCTTTTTCTGTCTTCTGCGCTTTTTTTTTTTTTCTTTTTTAAAATAGAGGAGCATGGGAAAGTAAATTTTTCTTCCTGTTGTACATGACTGGACACTAGAAGCTGAGGCTTTAGAAGAAAGTGTTGCAAGATCTGCAAGAAGAGCAGGGGAGAAGTCCTAGGTGATCCCTGTGTAAAATAGGAACTATGGCACTTAACTGCATGTGGGAAGTCTGGGCTGAGGTAGGGAAAGTAAGGAAGGTGTTTGCATGTGGAAGTGGGTTTTGTATAAGGTTTTCAGTATTTGTAAGATACTTTTGATTCTTCCACATAGAAGATGCTTTTGAAACGCAAAGCATTTGGGGCGCTAAGGGGGGGATTCATCTTGTCTCTCCTTGGCCACTAGAGTTTAGGGAGCTTGTCTAGCCTCAGTGAAGAAAGATTCAAACCATCCCAAGACAATGGGACAAAATCTCCCTGGGTGGGGTGGTGGTGTCTCTCACTTTGACTGCATGGTCTGCACGGTACCTGGCTAAGATTTGGCACCAGCTTCTACCTGGCTGAAAGGCGAAATGACCCTCACCTCAAGGTCCTCTGTAAGCCTGAGCTGAGACTGGTCTTGCTTACTTGGGTGTCTCCTCCATGCCCCGGCTGGGCATTCTCCTGCAGAGCTGAAGCAAAGCTTTTTTTACCTTGTCCTCTCCTTCTCAGCAGGGCTAACGCTGAAACTCCCTGAGCAGAGGAGCCACAGTGGCTGTCTCCTGAAGCCAGCAGTAAATGTGTAGCAGTAGTGCCACAGCATTTTGGCTATTGGGGCTGGAAGGGAAGAGGAAATCTAATCAGGTGCCTGGGACAGACTGGGAAGTGAAGGCTTCTTGGCTACTTCCTCCTGAGGAAAAGGCTTAGGTCTAATAGATCTAATTACGTTATTTCTCTGTTTTATGGTTACATCCATTTGTTTAAAAAGTCGGTAATCCTTTTATACTGGTCCTGTAATGATTATTTAATGTCTGGCTGTTTGTGAAGCTGCGTGAAGGGAGGATGTTTCACCACAGGGAGTCCACACAGTTCCTCCACAGGCTGGCAAGCTGGGCCCAAGAGCCTTGAGTAGGGGTCTTAATTGGGTGGTCTTGAATGCACAACATTCGTTTTGTGCTTCATTTTCCCACCCGCCGAATGAAAATGATGGTAGTTCTCTCCTTGGGAAACTGCTGCGAAACGTAGGACTGTCTCTTGGCGAAATGCTGGCAGAGGACTCTTCTGCAAGGATAAATATTCACTGGCTAGTGCTCGATTAGCAGACACTTTGCTGGTGGCCAGTGAGACCCTCAGCTCCATAGGAGCAGTGACACTTGTTGGCAGCAGGCAGCTTCATGAGCATCGCGTTCTGCTCCGGCCTCCCTACACCAGCTGAGCGGATCCGCTCCCGTTGCTGATGTTTTCTAACCTCTTCCTTTGCAGAGCCCCTGAAATCATCCTCGGTTTACCGTTTTGTGAAGCAATCGATATGTGGTCATTGGGATGTGTCATTGCAGAGCTGTTCTTGGGCTGGCCATTGTACCCGGGAGCTTCGGAGTATGATCAGGTGGGTACGGACACTGCCCTGGATGGTAAGGTGGTAAAAGCATGGATATTCATGGCTTGGAGTTTTTTTCCCTTCTTTTGTCAGAGTGAACAGATGCCAACTTTTTCTGTTTTGCTAATAGGCGATATTTGATTTTTACACACACACACGCTTTCCCCCTCCTCCTCCTCCCCTGCCCAAGTTGACTGTTTCATTATCCACCTGGGGTATTTATTCTAGGTGACTTACGTGCTGTTTGCTACAGTGGCTTTTAAGACCCGGCTGCCTAAGTGAAATCTCAATGAAGAGTCAACGCTGCTGTTGACTGGAGAGCTCTGTACGTGTCCCTCCCCACTGAGCAGAGCAGGCACCCTTTCTCTGCTGCAACAGCAAGCGTTGCATAAAGGTTTATTTGTTAGAAGAAACTGCACAAACGCTGCTATGTTTCATAACCCCTTTTATGAGGGTGCATATTAAAAGCAATGACAAGAAGGAAAAGGTTTACAGTAGTGTAGCTTTCCAGTTAATATAAGCTGTCGTACTTCTCTCCCTATAGGCTTTTATGCTCCTTTTGTAGTCCTAAAAGTGATAGCGCAGCGGCTGCTACAGCCAGGGCTGTAGAACACTTTTCCATTCCCATAGTCTTCTTCAGGGCGATCGTAGCTGTCTGCAAATGCGGCCTGAAAAGGGTCTTTTTTCTTTTAGCAAATGAAAAAAAAAAAAAAAAGAGCAGGGTAATAAGTTCTTCATATATGAAAATGTTTCTTTGACTTTTCTTTTGTAACTAGTATTTTTTTAGTCAGAGCTTTAAAGGTGAGATTTGGCAGGGTAAATAACCTGCAGTGAAGAGCAGGGCCATTAGTGACTCCAGAGGAAATCAGAAGTAGCTGAAAAACTTAACAAGCTTTTATAAATCACATACCGAGCATGAAGAGTAGATTTCCTTCTCCTCCCTGCTGCACCCAAAAAGCCATAAAACACAGAGCTGAAAAATAAATCACCATACCTACCTGCCCAGCACAAAGCTTCCTCCGGTGCGGTATGGTGATGGCTCCCGGGGAGATGGCAGAGGTGTCCTGGCGCTGGGCTGCGGGCAGCATCCCGGTGCTTCTCAGGTGCACAAGCTCCGATGGACTTAAGCAGCTGCAGAGCTGAGCTAAGTGAACCAAGTCCTGAGTGCTTGGAAGTCTTTCAAAATGTGGCCGCTTTTTATGCCATTATGTAATGGTTTTTAGCCATCTCTGTCTCTTCTCTCATAAACATCTCCCATTCTTCCCTAGAGTTTTCTAGAGTAGATGACTATTTCTAGTAGTTTTGCAGAGTTTGCAGTAATTTTGCGGGGTGAAACATTCCGGAGTCAGGAGATGCCAGAGTTGTTTCATGTGGCACCCCAGGCATGTGTGAGATCAGTCTCTAATTGTGTAATCACAGACCCTTTCTCCTTTGAATAAATAAATTAAAAGTCTGAGATCCTGGAAACACGTGTAGCATCGTTTAGCTGTGTGAGTGTCGGCGAGGTCATACTCATGGAAGTAACCCAAATAACGAATGAAGTCATGTAGGCAATAGAGATGAAGTACTTTACATACCGTGAGGGTGTCAGTTTGGCATATTTCATTGAAGTTCAAAGATAGTCACTTCATAGTCCTCTGTTTTGAAGTTCAAACTGCTCCTAGTTATGGCAGTGCACTCAGCTGGGGGAAAAAACAGCAAAAGTTAGAGCGCAAATATCAGATTGTTGAAATTACCTCCTGGAGAGGAGAGTATGATACAAAAAGGTGCAAAGCAGTGAAACACCCCGTTGAAATCTCTGTGTGGGTCTTCCTCTTTGACCTCTAAAGTCTAGGGACTTTCCTCCCTTTATCCATAGACTTTGTGGAAGTGTGCTGTGAGGGTGAGTTTCCAGTGATGTACGTGATAAATGGAGGGATGCCATACGGGAATTCTCTTTCTTCTCATTGCTTGCACTGGGTTGTGGGTTTTTTGGGTGAAGTCTTAACTACGTGCTACATTTTCCTCTTCCTTTGTTCTATTGTTTTAAATGCCTCCTGCACTCCTTCAAGGAAGACCTCCAGAGAGCTTCACAGGACGAACAGTGACCTCTCATCCTTCTCTTACAGATTCGCTATATTTCACAGACGCAGGGCTTACCAGCAGAGTATTTGTTAAGTGCAGGGACAAAGACTACGAGGTTTTTCAACAGGGATACAGATTCACCGTATCCTTTGTGGAGGCTGAAGGTAGGAAGACGTTCCTGTGTTTCTTTTACCTTGCAGTTGTTCGTTGGAAGTGAGGAGGCATTGAGGTCACCTCAGAGCCTAGGTCTCTGCTTTTTGCAGTGCAGCACAGGCATTGGGGTGGGCACAACCCGAGGTAAAACTGCCATCCCCGAAGTCTGCAGCTCTTAACCCGCCTGCTTGGTACTGCTTTGCGGGAAATTTAAGTCTGGAATTGACCTGGAAATATCCCCCTAAGTAGTCAATGAATTGATGTGTAGTTTAAATGAAACAAGCCCTGGGCTGACTTTGTTCTAATATCTTAACGCGTTGAGGGGAAAAACAAAACCTCCAGAAAGCATTTTAATTCTGACAACCACACCTGCTAGTAATTCAAGTGAGCCCTGAGTCTCTTGTACCAGCATTTTTGGCTGAATTCAGTCCCCAAGGAGAGAGGCCGGTGGGCTTGTGGCTGTAAGGATGGGATGCTGAGCCTCACGCTGGGGTGGGTATGAGACCTTTGGGACTCACACCGTAGTTGGAAGGGTCCTCTGAAGTGAAAAAGAAGAGATAAATCACCTTGTGACACAAAAGCTGTCATATAAGCATAGCAGAGAGAGCGTAAATGTTACCTGGTCAGGCAAGAGAGACACGGTGGTCTCTGATGAGGGCAGGGTACGGCAGAAGCTGGAAGTGGCACATAACCCGCAGCTGGTTGCAGGGCAGTTCTGGTCAATGCCTCTCTCCTGTTTTGTGCAGACACCGGATGATCATGAGGCAGAGACGGGGATTAAGTCGAAGGAAGCAAGAAAGTATATTTTCAACTGTTTGGATGATATGGCACAGGTAAGAGCATTGGTGAGTAACCCTCAAGACTGCTTCATATGCTTTCGGGCAATGCTAACAAAGAGGAACTACATGATTTCTCTGTGTATCCTGTTCCTGTGCCAGCTCCTGAGAAATACCAGAATTAGGCCTGCCAGATCAGCTAGTTATCTGCTGCTTTGTTGGGAAAACTGCACGGAGGGGTGTGTGGGCTCAATGTGCTCTAGTAAAGTAGCCCTGGAAAATGGCCAAGTCACATCTCTGGCTATCAAAATCCTGTGTTTTCTCTTGTCTCTCCGGTGTTCCTCTGTGCAACCACTGGCGAGTCATTTACTTCTGTGTGCTTTAGTATTTCCATTTGTGAAATAGTGACATTGGAAAAAACCACCATGGCCACAGAAGAGCATGCTCTCTGTAAAACGTGGCTGTCTGGGGGAACAGGGAGTACTAATTTGTTGTGTCAATTCCATGTGGTTGTAAAAGTTAATTCCAGCATAACCACTCCTGCGATTGGAGTTTGTGTTAGCAAACTAGTGCGCAAAACTGGCACAACAGTAGCACAAAACTGGAGTTTGTGCCAGCAAAGTCTAGACGTAGTAGCATTCACAGGCAAACATGCAGAAATGGAGGACTCTATAAATGGATGAAATAACATAAAGGATTTTTTTCCTGGCACCTGATATGTGAATAGGATGTTTCCCATAAACCTAGTGACGATTTTTATTTATTTTATATATCTTTTTTGCTCACAGGACACATAGTTAAGTGTCTGGTAACACAGTCCTTTATATGATAAATACACTGATTATCAGAGCTTGCCTGCTACCACATGGAAGCTGTTCATCTTCAGTGGAGGGTGACTAAGTGTTTCATTAGCCATTGACCCAAGCGAGCTGAACACTTAACGGTCTGTCTAGAGATCTGACATGCCCAAGCTAGACGACAAGCCACCGTGGAGTCTGCCGTGTGACTCCAGCAGCTACCCCTTCAGTCGGGGAGGCTTGCAGGGCATGTGCTCCAACGAGGAGTAAACACAGTTTGCCGGAGACCTGACCATCTGCTCTTTCCCTGTAGCGCTTACCCTTGTCCTTTCTCCTTTAGGTGAACATGGCAACAGATTTGGAAGGAAGTGATATGTTGGTGGAAAAGGCGGACCGGCGGGAGTTTATAGATCTGTTAAAGAAGATGTTGACGATAGATGCAGATAAGAGAATAACACCCATTGAAACTCTGAACCACCCTTTTGTCACCATGACGCACTTGCTTGATTTCCCTCACAGCACACAGTACGTGGCTTTCATTTCCCTTGGGTTTTGAATTGAGGGGTGAAGAGAAGAGCTGGTTGTGGTAGAGACCAAATGTAACTGAGGGGCATTATTAAGGTGCTTAAGCTCTTAAGTTTTAATCTTTTCCTGATTTAAAAAAAAAGAGGATTCTTAAGGTTGCAAGAATTGTGTTGTAGGTGCTTGGCATTTAAAACACTGCAGGCTCTGCTACATTCATTATGTAAATATTCAATAATTACGTATGTTTGCATTAAAATGCAGAAGAAATTATGCAATTAGTGCTGAAAGTATCAGTATATCTCAGAGTAATATAGCCCTGATTGTTACTGCAGTAATCAACCTTATCTGCAGCGGGGAGCCGACCCTTCCTCCCAGAAACCTTCCCGTCTTGCAGGGGTCAATTTGGGGCTGTTTGCTTTTCAAGGGAAGAGCTTTTTCTGCAGAAGGCTGGTTACAGGCACAGGCAACAGGACAAGGAGTTTAATTTTCAGCTTTGTTGTTGCCCGCCTGTGTGACCTTAAACACCATGCGCTGACCTCAGATGACACATTTGTGGAATGGAGATGGACTCCACTGCCCGACGGAAATGTGAAGAAGTGTGATGCCTTCAAGCATGACTCCCCTTCTCCGAAGGCTGTGTCATGGAGCGCAGCAGCCTGAAACGCAGGAAACCCGCGCCCAGCGCGTTGCTCTTGTCCCCTGGGCAGTTCACGTAGGGCCAGGTTTCTCAGGTGCGAGTGAAGGTAGCCATGTAGTGGGAGTTCTGCAAAGCCGGCACGACACCTCGCTTTGAACATCCTGCTCTGCAGCACTTTGGAGTTCAAGGTGCTTTCGCAGGCTGTCCCTTCACCTTGTGACGAGAACAGTTACTGGCACGGCACCGTACTTCACTGGGTGCTATGTGCATGGGTGTCTAAAGGCTGCGGGGAGCTCAGGTGTGAAAATAAAAGGGACTTCTTAAAAAGCCATAGAGTATGTTTGTGTGGCTGCTGCAGAGCAACAGGTTACTGTGTGTCACCTCTCCTGCCTGTGTGTGTGCTCTTACCTGTGCTGTTTCAAGTTCATTTAAGGTAGTTTTCCCTCTGTGAAGAAGCTTGTAGCTGCCTTTTTGTTACATTTAGTACAAGATAAGGGCAGCTGTTTACCAGAAGGTAGTGGGTGCACGATCTGTGTAGACCCAGACTTACCCTGCACAGGCATCTTTGAGCATTGTTATCTATAAGAAGATAGTAAGGGATAAATGTAATGAAAACAAGATGGGAGATTGTTGTGCTAAACAGAGAGAAAGTAAGTTCCATATAAAAACATTCATAAACAGAAAAATTACAGTATTTTCTAACAGTGTTAGCATCATATACAAAAGTCTTTCATTTGCAACAGTCCTTCTTACTGTGCAACAACTGATTGTGTAAGATAGATTTGTGGCGTAATGCATTGCCATCAGAAATCTTTCCGCTAACGCAGCAGACCATAATCGCATCTTCATTTTCGAAGTGCTCACTTGTGACTGCCGGGGCAAAGCCCCAGAAAGGTTGAAAATATCATGGGGGCTAACAGCAGTGAGAATTTTACCTGAATGAAAAATTCAGCATCAGATCTCTGAATACTGAGTGCTGTGCCAGGCGGGCGCGTAACCCTGCGCAGCCCCTCCACGTTGGGAAGCGGTGATTGGTAAAGAGAGCAATAAGCTGCAACCAGCGTGGCAAGTTGATGGGAATTTTGTGTGTGATTGCCTGTGGTTTTGAGAATAGAAACTTCAAAGCCTTGAGAGATGCAGGGAGTTGTAATCTCTCTTGAAAGTAAGTCAGGCAGCAGAGAAAGTGAGAATACATGGAAGATGTAGCTTCTGGAAGGAATCTCTGCTGTGGCGTGCTTCAGAGAGGCTGCAGGTTTAAGCAGCCTGCGAGGGGCTGTTCTGCTACTTCCGAGCAAACAGCAAAGCGAGTTTAGCTCCCAATTTCAAATATTTAACTGCCTGGCTCTTAAATTGTTGGGTACTCCTCAGTCTTACTGTCCATTTTGCTCTGTGCCTGCCTTCTTCTCCCCCCCCTTTTTAAAGACAGAGAACGCAGCTTTACATTACTAGAGATTATAGCTTGTTATATAAAACCATCTGGTAACACACACAGTTTACCATGTACAGAATATATACTCTTTCTAGTCCTTTCTGCTTTTTGGAGGGAGAGTTATATTCATATTTGACTGGAAAAATGCAGTTCAATAGTCGTCTATATTTATTTGATAAGTGTTAGATTTTTATGAATGTTCTGCCACTTAGAGGTATTTCATAGTTCTATAAATGAATGCACATAATGCGCAGCTATGCACAGTGTCCTGAGCCTGTCTTGTCTGCAGGTTTTTATGGCACAGATCCAGTTATCAAGATATTGCCTGTACGAAAAGACAGAGGACCATGTGAGTAAGAGACAAGACAGGGATAAAAAGATCTAGGTCCTCTTCCTGACCAACCCTAGGGATCACATGAGCTTGTTCCTTTAAAAGGACATTTTATTTCTTAAAGATTATGTGAGGATGTGTTTGCCTCCCCTACCTCTAACAGCTTAGATAGTTACAAAAGAAATTATGCATACAGCTGATTTTTTACAGCTACAGCTGATTTTCACTGCTTGGATTTTCTATTTTTCTGCGTTGGGATAATGGAAATAAAATAAATGCCTTTATACTTTTTTGAGTTGTGTTTCAGACTCTGAGGTAACATTTGTAAAAACAATTATTATGGAAGAACTGTGGAAAACCTGTGTTGGTTTTTAGACCTTGGAAAAATCAGATTTTATTAAAAATACAGTTTTGCGGAAGATCGCTATGTTATTATCTCTTAAACCTCCGAGTGCTTTGGTATCCCAATTATAAAAATGGAATATGGGCAGTTTCATGTACCAGACACCTAGAGTGCTCTACCAACGCAGAGAGTATTTCATCTCCTTTACTGGGGATGCAGAATAAGGTACTTCTCAAAAATTCCACCACTATATCAATAACATTTAAGGAAAACTCTGTGTAGAGGAAGAAGCTGTAATCTTTCCCCCCGGAGATGCAGTTCTCAGTCTGAGATAACCTCAGAACCCGATTCCCTAGGGACATTGATGGATCTGATTTGGCATAACCTTTTGCGATATGAATCGTCCCATTGACTGCAAGAGGACAGCTCATGTGCGTTGAGATAAGCATCTGCGGAAGCGTTTAGCCAGACAGGGGCAATGCTTTAACTGCTTGGCTGGACTCAGCCCTCGGTGAACTACTTTTTAAAAGGAACGAATAAGATTTTTCAGGGATCTCAGTGACCGAGAATAGTAAGGTTCTTCTTTGCAAAGGACCTGTGAAACTACCGTAGGCTTACATTTGAGGTAGAAAGCATGAGTTGTCTTTTCCTCTGAGGCTCAGTAATCAGAAAAAACTGTTTTTCTTTCTTGCTCTCAGTCTCTTTCACTCTTAAAATAGCCACTTTGTATTCCTTGCCCTGCCACCTGAAGGCCAAGAGATTTGCTTGCTATCTGTGACTTAGATTGCAGTGCTCAGACCCATGGGGACACCCAGGAGTCCCAGAGCAGCCGCTCTCATCTTGACACCCATTTGTCCTACTTCAGTACAGGGTTGACCTGACTCTCACTGGGTAAGAGAGACTTGCATAAAATAGCAAAGGGCTTTAAGAGCCTACAAAGTGCCAAGCCTGCTGTGGAGACCTAACGCAAGGCTGCTGTGATGAACTGTTAGCTGTGTTGGTCAGTTGGTTGATTTTCTGTCTCTTCCTTGTCCTCCCTTTACACAGCGTCAAGTCCTGCTTCCAGAACATGGAGATTTGCAAGCGGCGGGTGAATATGTATGACACAGTGAACCAGAGCAAGACGCCATTCATCACCCATGTAGCCCCAAGCACATCGACCAACTTGACCATGACTTTTAACAACCAGCTGAACACAGTCCACAACCAGGTAAGGGCATTGATCAGAAGCAGCCAGTGCTGCTCGTCAGCAGTTCACGTCAGTAGGGCTTAGAAGATGAAAAGCAAAGTAGCATCCCATTTAACATGCCTGCAAAAAGATGGTACTTTTTTACTGTGCTTCCTCCACTCTGCCTCATTCTCTTTTCTTCAGGCAAGCGGTAATCTTGGGACGTTTTGTGCGACGGTGAAATGTTGCCCTCATTGTTTATGTTGTTGTTGGGGGTGACAAATCCTGCTTACTTGGGAAGTTGCTATGGGGAAAAGCTCATTAGTCCCTTAATGCAGCAAGCAGGACAACACTCTCTGGGTCAGGCAGAAGTATTTGTGATCTTACAGCACTTCTTCAAGTTGGCATTGAAGTTGAAAGAATTTAAACCCTTCTGTAACAGACACGGAACCGTATCCGATCAACAGGAAAGAAGAGTTTAGTGGTAATGTTTATTCTTATCTCTCATTGGTTTTACTCCAGGTGCCACGGTTGACGTGGGAACTCTGTGCACATACCTCCACTCCACACAAATTGCACTCTACGTTGGTGCGCTCTGGCTTGTAATCATACTTTGGAGTCTTGTATTAGTTTTACATGCCCCAGTGTTGGGGGGTGCTGGGTTGACAAATTTTATGCGACCAGCAGGCTAGGTTGTTTACTGCGGTACTGTATTACAACAGTGAAAGGAAACTCCCCAGGGGCAGCAGTCTTGGAGACTGAAGCTCAAGAAATAGCTACTGTCTTTTAAGCCTTTTGGGAACAGGCTGCTCAAGATTCACTCTAGAGATTGCAGGTGGCGTTGTGGAAACGGTGCTTGGAAAAGCAAGGGAGCTAAAGGATTCTGTGTAAATGTACAGGGTGTTCCTGTGTCACTCAGAAAATCAGACTTCATGACTCAGTTCTCGATACATGTGATCACAGAAGGTCTTCTGGAACATTTCATTAAGCAGACGCAGACGGAGATAGGTCATGGCTTGGTGTGGTAGGGTATTAGTTACAAACACCAGTTCCCTTTCTTGGCTGTTTCTGAGATGCTGACTAAAGAAACGTGTGCTACATGCTCCCCTAGGCCCCAGCTGCAGGGCAGAGACACCATTTGTACCACAGTTGCTAGTCGGAAATGCAGACTTGCTTTCATTTCCTCACAACTCACTTGATATTAAGATCAGTTGTTGGCTGGGAAGGTCCGTGGTAATCTCTGAATTTTCATAAGGGGTGTGTGTTGTGAGCAGAACCGGTATCTCCAGTGTTTCTAGAAGTGATAGAAACATTTCCAGGAAGGATGTTTTAATTCGAACAAGCTCTAAACTTTTCACCGTTCTCTTCAACATACCACTCATCTTGGCTTGCTAGTGCTCCCTGTCTCGGCAAAATATCTGGGGATTGCCTCCTTCCAGTCACAGCTCCTGAGATTAGGAGTGTGGGAGCTGTTGTGGTTGCTGCTCAATGTGTTGCACACAGGAACAGTTTGACCTTCTCTGCCTCTGCAGAGAGAGAGGAGGAGGAGGAAGAAGGGTTTCACCATCGCATCCCTCGTGGCTGTGGTTGTGGCTGTGGCAGTGCAGCGTGGGTACCCTTCCCAGGCCCAGTGGCAGCCAGGGCAGCACAAAGTGCTGAGCCTGCTCTCTCCTGCAGCCTTGATCAAAGCCTCATCCTGGGTTCATATGTTCACCATGAGACAGGGTTATCTCACCTGTCTCCAGCAGTGATGCCGCTGTGTTTGGATGGAGGGGAAGGGTGGACTCTGGTCTGGTAGAGCCTAGTTGCCAGACATGAATGCTGAGGGCATATTTTTATAGAGCAGTGGCAGAGCTGTTTAGGGGTTTTTGTGTTTGCAATGGTTAGAGACTTCATCCAAATAAAAAACAAATCACCCTAAGATGTCTAGACGTTTTTCAGAACACTGGGCTATTTTTGTGGCTTTGCAACTTTCCCTGCTAAAGTTTCTGCTCTGAGAGATTTTAATGTCAAGCCAAGGGAAGTTTGGACTTTAAAAGTATTACCTACTGTTATGCCTTCTGATTCCTTCAAATTCAAAACATAATTCAAGGGGCTTGTGCCGTCTTAGATACCTGGTAGAGGAAAGGCTGGAACAAGTCTTCCCCTCTCAGAATGAGGCTTCACAGGGCATGGAGGTGCTGAGGTTTTTTATCTAACAAATACAAGCTTCTTCTAGAGCTATGTGCATGATGAGAGAACGACGTGATTTGGGGACAGTAGTATTTTCTGAACCCATCTTCTGTATGCTGCAAATCAGAGCCAGTTGGGCAATAAATGGGACTACAGTTCTGCTTTGGAGAAGGCGCTATGTCTCCGAGCAGTACTCAGCAGCGCTGCGTGGCCGGAGGTCCCGTGGCGCGGTACAGCTGCGGTTACTCAGGCAGATCGTGCTCCTTTCCCCATTGCTGCCCTTGCCTCTGTGCTCCTCAGTGTCCTGTTCTACCCCCTTCTTTGGTTTTGGTTTGCTGGTTTTTTGTTTTTGTTTTGTTTTGTTTTGCTTTTTAGTTTATCTTACACTATTTTATTCTTTTATTTTATTTTTGGATTTTGCTTCTTCCAACGTACCCATCTCCCTCATTTTTTGTTTTTGTTTAATTCCCATCATTCCTTTAGACCACCAACCTGGCTCCCACCTCCTCCAGTGCCACTATTTCCTTAGCCAACCCTGAGGTCTCCATACTAAATTACCAATCTGCACTCTACCAGCCCTCAGCGGCGTCCATGGCTGCGGTGGCCCAGCGGAGCATGCCCCTGCAGACGGGAACAGCGCAGATCTGTGCCCGGCCTGACCCCTTCCAGCAAGCTCTCATCGTCTGCCCACCAGGCTTCCAAGGTAAGTAACAGCCTTGCCAGGTCTTGGCCAGTCACTGCTCCCTCCCCGCTGCTGCTTCATCGAGCTCTTGTCAGAAAGAAGCTTCCTTAGGACGGATCATATGGTAGAAAGAGTGCTGGCCTAGTAAATCAGAGCAATGAGGTTGTTGCAGATGGAAACGTTTGCAACACTGGAGGATCTCGCAGGCACCTCCAGCATCAGGAGTTGGAGGTGGCTAGTCTAAATCAGTGGGGAAAGCACTGAGAAGGACTTGGGGGAGAATATGTGATGTTTTTCATCCTTTGCCCTGAACAAAGTTTGAGGCTCTTCTACCTCACTTTGGTAAACTTGAAAACTTTCCCCGACAACAAAGGTAAATCAGTACATAAATAATGGGTTCATCACTTCTCAGCAACTCAGTTGTTAAAAGGGGGACTCAGGAGGTTAATGCAGCAGGGAGTGTGGTGCTGGTGGAGATGAGAGTTTGCCCCCATAACAGATGCTCGTGACCATTTATCAGTGCCATTCCTTCAGCTCAAGCCCTGCTGTGAACAGCTCTGCCCGTGTACACCAGTGGCAGGTACCATTGTCGGACAACTTGGGTGATGATCAGATTGAGCCACTTGTCGTTCGCTTGACTTTACATGCTGTGGCAATTTGGAAAAACTAGCCAGGTGTCTGTAGAAAGTGGTCTAAACAGACCTTGGTTCAGCTGGTGCAATTTCTGCTCTTGATTTCTACAATCCTAGGCGCTTGTTATATGTTCTGCAAGATTATCAAAGCGCTTCTGAACTAGGGGAGTTTAGCCAGACCTCTTCTTTATAGTTAAAATGCATCCCAAGGGTTTGACTTCAGAAATGTGTTGCTAGAATATGTAAGCTAACATCTTCTGCTTGCTGTCTTGAGAAAGCTCTGAAGCAGAGATGGTAACGTAGGCTGTGTCACACGCTAAGGTGGTCGAGATGGGAAGTTTCCTCCAGCTCGGTTAGGCTAGTGCATGGCTGAGACAGCAGCGGCTGGAGTTTGGGGCGTGCTAGATTACATAGTCAAATCAGAGCCTTTTAAATATGAGTCCTGAGAAGCTGTGCAAGAGAAAATCACCTATTCCCATCAAAGCTGAGTGAGCACACAGTTCTGGATTCCCATCCCACTGTCCCACTTGGGTCACAAGAGAGCATTCTCACATAGCAGTGTTTTTTGGCTGTCAAGGAACATTTTCTGTTGTCAAACCAGAGAACATGGGGGAAGAGAAGCCATTCCCTCCGCTCTCTTCCTTTTCTCCCTGTACACGTTGTATTGAGATGTTTCCCATGGATTCGAGGTACCCTAAAAATATAACCTCAGTTAATCCTGTAACGTCTTTGTAAATGACTTTTCTGTACCCTTACGCATGTATCATGTTTATCAACATTTGATGGACATCTTTGGGCTGGGGTGGAGTATGTGGGATTCTGAGAGCCTGATTTTTTGGAGGGACCGAACACTGCAATTTAAGTGGATATTAGCAAGTGCCCTTAGTCGCCTCTGAAAACCAGAACCCTGTTCCTAGCAATGCTGTTGATGGCTAATGCTGTACCTTCTGTGCTGGTGAAACAGGGTTACAAGCTTCCCCTTCGAAGCATGCTGGGTATTCAGTTCGGATGGAGAATGCTGTTCCCATTGTCACTCAGGCTCCTGGGGCCCAGCCTCTTCAGATCCAGCCAGGACTCCTCGCACAGGTAAGGAGCTCTGAAGACACTGACCTCGGCAGGTATTTCTTGTATTGTTTAACTCTTGGAGAGCAGCTTTCTCTGAGAGCCTTCTGTGGTGCAGTTTGGAGACTTGGGTAGGCATATAAAGGTCTTCGGCTTTCTCTGAAATGTCCAAACCTCCCTCAGTTCATTGTTCATCTCAAAGGCTATGTCAGAGTTGCAGAAGTCTCTGGAAAGACCCTCTTTCCTTCTGCTTCTCCACTGGAATCCGTGGGAAGCATCAGGGGAAGCTGTATCAGGCCTCTGCTGAGGAGGAACCAGTAATAACTTGCCTGCATCCTCCTGGACTCACAGTTTCAGTGGTGGTTTGTGGCCAGGAGTTGCGCTGGTGAATTGCATGTTGCCGATAAATATCTTTTGTGCTTAAAGCTTGCACCCTTATGTTTTATGAGCTGCCCTCTGCTCTTAAGTTACGAGAGAGATGTAGGGGTCAGAGGCAAGGGCCCCACAGCCGAGGAGCTCTCCTTGGCAGCAGCACTTCTTGGCACAATTGTCCGAAACATGCTCACAGGAAAATCATGGTTCCTCACAGAAAAAGACGTGAACAGGAAAGGGTACCACCGATCAGGTGCACATCCTCAAGGGAAACTCCAGCTCTTCGAAAAGGAGGAGCAGTTCATTCCTCCTTCTGCTGGCTTCAGTGAATCTACCCCTACTGGTTTTCAGCTGGTGCCGTGGTATCTCTGCCAATATCAGGAATGTTTCTGGCGGGGGCGCAGCGGGGGGAAAGCACCTAGTATCCTTAGTATTAAGTTGTGCAGCCTGAAAAAGATGATCTACAAGTCAAAAATCCATGCCTCTGACTCAGGATTGCTTGATCTCCCATACCTTCATTACAGAATCACACAAAATCACGTAGGTTGGAAGAGACCTTTAAGATCACCGAGTCCAACCATAAACCTAACACTGCCAAATGCCAGTGCATTCCTATGCAGTCAGGTACCAGCAGAGTTCAGGGTTTATGCCTGTGCAGTGCGTTGCTGGGGTACGACTGCTGGCGCAATCGCCATTCTTTGCTGGCTGCCAACCACTCTTACCTGGTGAAGACACATCGGAACACAGCTTGCAGCCTGTGCAGTTTCCATTAGCTAACGTGCCCTGCCCCTTCCCAGGAGCAGAGTCGTTGTTCGAGGGCTGTCTGCGACATCGAACCCACCTCTGTTGCAGCCTGTCATAACAACGTATGTGGCCACCTCTCTTGTTCGGTAGGGAAGGAGAGCCTGAGAAGCAGGGGAACCAAAAGTAACGGCAAAGCAAGCAGCAGTCTGTGCAGACACCGTTGCAGGCACCTAGTGCTTGTGCAAGAAGTCAGCCAAGGCACTGGGTGAAGGTGACAGAGCTTTGGAAGCCCCTGCCATTCTGCCAGGCCTCCTGAGGTGTGCTGTTACACGGGGCTTGAAGGGGTGAGGGTCAGGTCTGAAGCATCCCAAAGGCGGCAGGATCCTGAAGGATTTTGGGACTTCCAGCTCCTTCTTTCTTCTCGACACGGCCTTGTTGGGGTCACCAAGCAGTCTGTCGGGGAGAGGGAGTGTTCAGGAGGAGCTTTGTTACCAGTTCCTGTGCTGCCCCTGCTACATGAACTCCCATTTCATGGGCTGCCCCTCTCGTACTTCCTACTGACGTCTTATTCACTGTCACTTTCAGAAGGGAATTTAAGCTGTTTCTGAGAAACACTCCTCACTTGCATAGATTTTTAATTTTTGATTTAATAAAAGAGAGGCAGTCTGCCTGTTGATATATCTGTCTGTCTCACGCAATGAGAAATGCTAGCTGCCTCTCTGATGGCAAGGCGCTCTGATTGATGCTGGTGGCATCTGGTGTCCGCGGGCCTCACTCAGTTCGGGCTGAGCAGCTGGCCTGATAAACAAATCTGTACCCAATTCCAGTTTCCTGAATGGAAAAACACAGCTTCTTTGTAATGCATTGTAGTCACATCTGATCTCCGAGTGGCTGCGCGTCTCTCTCTCAGCAGAGAGCTATTCCTCTCATGCACAGCTGCTTAACCAGTGCTCTTCAGACTGGACCACACGATTGCTCCCGCTACTAGAAGGACGGTCCCCGGCAGAGACCATAGTGCCTCCGAAGCCCGCTTATATCTTTCCACCTGCCTTATTTGTCCCCCTTGATGAGGCATGATGCCGCTCCTTGTCCTCCCAGCACCGTGGGCTTTCTCCCCTGCCCAGCCCATGGCGCGGGTCGCTGTGTTTGCCTGCGTCAGAATGGCTGTGGCTGGCAAAGCCTTACTGCATCCCAGCACAGCCAGTGTCCAGCTCTCCCTGTACCTTTTGTATGAGACCAGCAGTCCCGGACGAGGGACAGGCTTCAGGAGCTGGAGGGACCCAGGGCAGAGGCAGTGACAGATTTTGAGCATCATTTCTGTCAGCTGTGTGTGCGCAGCCTGTGGCGTGGAGCTAGACAGAGCAAGCAGCCTGCAATATGCGGAGCCAGCGGTGAAAGTAACTTATGTGTAACTTCTCTGGGTCTGTTTTCACCCTCTCAAGCAAGCGTGGGTCACATCCTGTATGCACAGAGACCAGTGAAAGGAGACTGATCCTGTCTTTACGAATAGCTCTTTCCAGCTTCAGATCTGGAAAGAGACAAAGCTGTACAGTTTTCTGGCAGGCTTCCATGACGTGACCCAGAACTGTCCCCTGTCCTTGAATAATGCCCTGAATTCTTGATTTTCCCTCCTTTTAACTCCTTCCCAACAACACTTCTTCCCACAGAGGTCCCGCCACCAGCTTGCAGAACAGACATGCTTATTCCATTAGTCATTCTTGCGCTACATCTGAAGCGGGAGCTCTGTGGCGCTGGGGAACCCACCACCTCCTGAGCGCGGGGGCCGGTGCGGCACTCCCCGGCGGCCACACCATTTCACAGTAATGCAATAACTGAGAACAGGCTGCGGGTGCCAGCACAAGCCTCTCGTGTGTAAGCACAGCATACTGTGCTGGTGGATCAGCCTAGACAAGTCTTATCTGCAGATTAAATGATTCAGTGGTCCTTACCTAATAAGTGAGGAATTTGTGGCTGGACCCTGACACTGCATCTAAATTTATGCACTGCAGTCGGGAAAGGAGCTTAGATTTGTTCGGTTCTCTTCCTGAAAAGGGAGGAAGCAGTTTTCTCTGCAAGCAAATCCAGGTAGTCCCCTGGGAATGACTGCAAGAGTAGTTTAGTCTCCTCTTTTAAATCAAAGCTGGGAAAAAAGAAAAGAAAAAGAAGAAAAAAGCTTTTTTCCTCCTTGATCTTGTTGTGTTTCTGCCTCCTTCTCCTACCTGCCCCAACCAGCGCCCATCTGTGGTTGTGGCTCCTTAGATGAAGAGCTCTCAGGAGCTGTGGGACTGTCCATCCTTTACAGATGTTGCCGACAGGCCCCACCGTAGCAACCTTTTCATCTAACTCAGCAACACAGAAAATTACAAGACAGTTCAACTTTGGCGCAGAACTGGGAGAAGGGTGGGGTATTTTTGGGGAGTGGTGTGGTTTTGTTGTTTTTTTTACTGGGGGATAGGAGGGGATTATGGGAATAGTTAACAGGATTCTTGTGAGGATGGAGATGGGGACAAATACAGGCCTGGAAGAAGCCTCTCCTCTTTAAAATTTAGCTTCCTTAGAGCCATGAGATAACACAACATGGGTGCAATATAGGGGTGCTGTTTGGGACTCAGGAGGGCTGTAGCCAGTACCCCTGTGTTCCCCAGCCCAGGCCGTGAGAAGCTGCCAGAGCTGCCTTCAGGCAGCACATAGCAAAGAAAGTTTCCCAAGTCAGAAAAACAATCATCTGACTCGTAGCGTGGAGTCACTGGAGCAGGACGACCTGAGTCATGCCTGTGGCAGCACAGCTGGAGGGGTGGTTGCATAGCAGAGTGATGGCTCAACTTGCAGGGCAGAGATTTCTACCCTTGCAAGGGGGGGACCCCCTCAGAAAAAGCCGGAGAGCACAGGAAGAGGAGAGGCATGCAATCTGTGGCTGTGCACGGCTCCGCTTTGCTTTGGCCGGGGGGCTCCTGGTCAGCTGGAAGCAGGCAACTGGGCTCCTTGGCCAGTGCAGCCAGATGTTCCTGAGGAGCACTGAGTGCTCCTTTTGGTATCCACAAATTCCTCTTTTTTTTCTTCTTTGCAAAAGCTTTGCAGACCCATGTTCTCTTTTCTGATTCTTGGAAAGTTGGTTCTCCTTTTAAGTTACTTTTAAATTCTTTTAAGTTCCTCAAGTCCTTTAGGTCCTATTGAAGTGGGAAGGAAAATTTGCTGTAGGAGGGGGGAAAATAACAATGGGACCATAGAACCCAACTGATCTGGAGAGTCAAAATGAATAGGTGCTAAAGAGTTTGATGTTCAGGTTGAAATGCCGATCAGTTTCAAAGCCTCCCATTCCCAGTTTAACCTGAAACACAGCTGCTGCTTTAGATGGCAGGGATTTTTTTTCTCCCTCTTTTGTGCTCTCTACATTGGTAACTTCTACTGCTTTTACTGTGGTTTCCCAAAAGTATTTGTTATCTATTACTGGTAAGTGGTAAGAGCGAGGTAGTATGACCACAGCCATTATTAGGAGCCCCAGCTGAGCGTGGACCATCGCCACACTTGGTGTGTGATGGTTTCTGTTAAGAAATTGCTTTCCCTCTGTCCGACAGCAAGCGTGGCCCAGTGGCACTCAGCAGATCCTGCTCCCTCCCGCCTGGCAGCAGCTGACCGGGGTGGCCACCCACACTTCTGTCCAGCATGCGACCGTCATCCCGGAGTCCATGGCCGGCACCCAACCGCTGGCAGACTGGAGGTAAACTGGAGGCGCTGGGAGGCTCCCTGACGTACCCACCAGTGCTGGAGGAGGCGTGAGAAGAGCCGGGGCGGGAGGGAGGGATGGGGTCTCGCAAGGCTGCAGACCGGGAGTATAAGGGGAGGAGGCTGAGAGCTACGGGCAGCTTCTCCATTCCCTGTCCTTGGAACGGGAGAGCCGCGCTCATGCCACTCCCTTCAGTCAGTTCCTGGGTGGTTTGCTCTCCTTTTGGGTGGGAAACGGGAGCCCAACGGGCCCTGGAGGAGGGTGCCTCGTTGAAGGCAGTGGGAGCCCGTGAAAGCACCTGCTGAGGAGCCGCCGGTTGCATTTTAAACGTGTGCCTGTCTCCCCCCTTTGCAGAAACACCCACGCTCACGGCAGCCATTATAACCCCATCATGCAGCAGCCCGCGCTGTTAGCTAGCCATGTGACTCTCCCCGCAGCCCAGCCCGTCAACGTGGGTGTTGCTCACGTCATGCGCCAGCCGCCCGCCGCCGCCACCTCCGCCAGGAAGAGTAAGCAGCACCAGTCGGCACCCCGGTGAGTGTGCACGGCCGCCGGTGCCGGTCGCGGCGTCGGTGGGGCAGGAGGCTGTTACCCGTCGGGTGACGAGGGTGGTGGTCCCCGACATCTGTGGGGGCAAGAAAAGTTTGTTCCGCAGCCCGCGAGTGATCAGATTGCGCTTTTTGTGACGACTTTTTTTTTTTTTTTTTCTTTGCTGCTCCACCTCTTCCATACCCAGGTCAGGAGACCAGAGGGTAAGAGGTAGCCCGGCACACTTCGTACCCAGTGAGCACCATTTGGTGCGGGAGTTAGTGGCTGGAGGGGATGCAGGATGGGAGACGCAGGCCCTGTTCATACAGCTCGTTATGCCCTTGTGATTACCTGAGGCCTTGTAGTCATCGTAATTAAAAACGTAACTATTTTCAGGTCAGCGTGGCGCGGTGCCCAGTTGCCACACCTTTTCTTCCCACAGCATCTCCAAGAAGCACTCCGGAGGTGCAGTGTCTGCGTTTCCACAGGGTGGTGCACCTCCAGGGCACCGCATCTTCAGGAGCAGGTGCCTGATGTGTGCATACAAGATCTGCCCTTTCCAAAGCAATGGAATGGTGACCTACCACCTTCTGAGCTTTAATGCCATGCAGAGTGGAGGACTGGGGTGGCTTTAGGCCATCTTCAAGCTCTCTAGCCCCTAACATAGGTGATTGGCCCCTGTCTTCAACAGTATGCACCAGCAAGAGACCCACACTGGCCTTTCTATAATTATGGCAGCTTAAAACAGGGAGCACTTTATAAGGACATCTTGTGCAGGATGTCCTTAGACACCTAAATCTGTCAAGTCTGAGTAGGACCATTTGGCTTTGCAAGGAGGAGACCGAGTTTTGGTTCATATTATGCCGTGTGGCACAACTCAAAGGGCAGGGCGATTGCAGTGCCTGTCACAGCCCTGTGATCTTGCCTAGAGGACAAGGCTGTTTAAGATGTATGTGCAGCTGTTCTGGGGAAGGTCCTCTGGGCTGCAAAATTAGCACATTTCTTGAAAAAAAAAAACCCAAAACAAAACAGTGCAGGGGAGAGAATCAAAATGGGTCACCACTTGTGCAGTGGCAAAAACGGAGGAGCTTGTGATTTTGCTGGGTGACTGGACTGGGGCCAGGGGAGCTCTGAGTTCACAACCAATTTGACCGTAGTTAAGAGGCCACTATTTAAATCCTTCCCATTTATCTGCTCTCTAATGTTGCATTTATTTTGGGTGGGCTCCGGCTGTCTTAGCCCGTTCGTAAGGTAGAGCAGAGGCAGCTACGTCCCCAGCAAGCCAGCGAAAGAGAGAGCCTTTTGCAACCAGTGTGCCTGTGCGGGGCCTCCCGTCTCCCTCCCCTCTCCAGGGGCAGGGTGGTGGTGTCCAGCAGGAATTGAACACTTTGAGAGCAAGGGGTTTCTACGGCTTCATTAATTGTGATGCTTTTGTAGCCAAATGAGGAACGTGCTCCTCTGGAGAGGAGGGCACTCCGCACTGCTCATTGGTATTCAAAAAGCACTGCAAATGCTACTGTGCAGCCATTTGTTATGCAAAAGAGCCTATGTAAGTTGATATAGTGCGATACGTCCATAATGACTTCCTTTTGATGGATGCCACCTATTCCTTTTGTTAGCTTTTGGGCCAAGCTGAACATGCAGCCTAGGCTCCACTGTCGAACGAAACCAGAACTTTGTTTGCTTCCTTCTCGGATCTCTGTATGTTCTGCAATAGGCAGAAGAAATAAATTGGGGCGGGGGGGAGGGGGGAGGAGCAGGAAGGAAAGAAAATGTGGGAAATGAGTGAAATAGGCTTTTGTAAGTGTACTTCGATAAATATTCCCATCTACAGACCTGTGCTACACTGTTTGGTGGCCAGGTTCTGTGCTCAGATCCCTGATCCAAGTGGGCCCCTTCCAGCCGTCAGGCAGGGAAGCTGAAGTAGGAAGACAGGGATAAAAACAGGACTTGAGAATGTTTTTCTACTGCATAATGCAAAGGTTGTTCTTTTCTTTCTGATTTATATATGCTGCATTTGCTGCCTCATGTCTGAATGAAATGTAACTGAGTATATGTCCTCCCATCTGCATGCCCTCATCCGTGGGACTCCACTATCCCAGAGGATAAAGTGTTGGACAGGAAATGTTCATTGAAAAGATTCTTGAACAGAAAATTAAATTTTCAACTAAGAAAAGCAGTTTTACTGATAAACGATTGTTGTTTTCCACGGCAAATTCTAATTTTGCCTTTAGCTTTTTCTGGCCAAAAAATAGCTGGTCATGATGCATCCGTAGAGGATACAGGAGAGAAGGATTATCACTTGGGTTCTTCTTCCTTCTGTGACAGCCATACCCTGTCTGCGTGTGTTTGGTATGTCTGGCCTGTGTGACTAGCCTTTACCTTCCAGCGCAAACACCTGGGAGGAAGCATTTCTCATTTGGAAATTTCTAGGGAAAACAAAATTGAATTTTCTACTAAAAGAAACTCCCTCTCAGCCAATGGTATGAATAAGTCACATGAGGCACTCTGTGCTTTGAAGAGGTGACTGTGCCAATTTTGCAGTTGTCCTACACTCCATATATCAGTGCCACTGAATCAGAGATGGGGAATCAAAAGCTGCGGTGACGGGCAACTTAAGCAAACTGAGTTTTAACCAATTAACAAGCTTTCCCATTTCCAGAAATGCATCCACCTACGAAGTTTCATCCTCTCAATCCATCAGCTCGCCTCAGCGGTCGAAACGAGTGAAGGAGAACACGCCTCCCCGCTGTGCCATGGTGCACAACAGCCCTGCCTGCAGCACCTCCGTCACCTGCGGCTGGGGCGATGTGGCCACCAGCACCACGCGGGAGCGGCAGCGGCAGACGATAATCATTCCCGACACCCCCAGCCCCGCAGTGAGTGTCATCACTATCAGCAGCGACACAGATGAAGAGGAGGAGCAGAAACATGCACCCACCAGGTGAGCAGCGGCTCTCTGCTCTTCTCTGTGTGCAGGAGAGAGAGGCAGAGAAGTGCTGGAGCATCCCAGGAGTTGCTGTAGGGTCCCAGGAGCTACTGTTGGGTCTCAGCACCCCGGTCATCTTGCGTTCGAGAGGAAAGATGATGGGGAGGCTAAAATACTAGCTGAGGACTCCACAGACTTATGGGACGTTCCCTACTGTGCTGTACATTGACCATTGAGAAGTGTAGTAGCCTCTCTGTGCCATAGTCTTTCATCTGTTAGAGGAAATAATAATTTATCTCACATGACTGTTGAAAAGAAACTTTAGAGATCCTACTGGTGGTGAGCCTCTTCAAGTCAGATAGCTGTTTAAAACAAAGACAAAATAAGGGCTTGGAAGGAAGGTACCTTAAAATTCCCTTTTCTCTTTCTAAGTGATCCAGGCCTCTGTAAAGAGCATCAAATGACACCTTCCATATGTGCTATTTTCCACAAAAAGGTCCTGAAAAACAGGTAGCGGTTGTTTCATAAACACTCAACAATGGTAAATGCATTGCAGGAGGTTTGCTCGGTTCTGATCATCTTGCTAACACATCCCTGATCTATTGTCTTAAGTGGCAGAAGCTGGTGGCTTTTTGACAGGGTCTGCAGAGAGGCGTAGATGAGGCTGTAAAGACCGTGGGGACTGAGTTTGCTCCTCAGAGAATTAACTCACCCAAGTGAACGGTGAGGCCCGGGACCACTGCCACTGCTGATCATCAGCTGTGGATGAGAGAGGACCTTATTTTCCAGGACTGTCTTTTCAGGACGTTTCGTCACATGCAAACACTCTAGATTTCCCATCTGATGCCAGTCACAAGACATCGTTCTGCTTTATAAGTCGTAGAGAGGTAGCCTTGCAAACAGCTGAATAATTATACCATCTTTATGTTGGAAACTGAGCTAGGAATTTTTTAACCTTACCTCTCCAGTGTTGTCGAGAGAGAATTAATTTTTTTATTTATTTAGGACATGCTCCATGGCAGATTTTCTTTTAATCGCTGGAGATATCTATCTATATCTCTGCATCTCTGTGCTGTGGTGATAAGTAGAGCACTGCAAATGTGCACAGAACAGATGAGATGCATTTGGCCTCAAGGAGCTAAAGATCTGTAAAGAGGAGACACACGTTCAGGCATCTAGGGCTGGAATTTCAGCCTGCCTCCCACCAGCCACCACTGCTTCCCATTCCCCTTCTCCCTACCAGTGAACTCCACTGGGTAGTGAGAGTTCCGTGCCTGTAACATTCAGGCTTGCCGTGAATGCAGTGATTATCGTGGGGAATCAATCACAGGACAGCGTAACATATTTCACTTTTTAAAAAACAAAAAAAATTGCTACCGTATTCCTGAGTTTGGTAGGGACAAGAAAGCGTGTTTCCAGAAAGAGCTGAAGGTCAGGTGGAAGTCACGTGGACTATAAATAAGGAGCTCCCACTTCCAGGGCCCTTATGGGAAAGGAAGGGCAAAGCAAAAGAGATGCTAAAAACGAAGCTTGTGAGGTTGGGCAGCATAAAGAGGGCAGATATCTCAAGGATCATGGGAGCTGTTTGTAAGCATGTTTACCCGTGGTGCTGATCCCAGGCTTTGGGAAATTATGTGCAAATACTTACACTTACCACCTGGGTATCGTCTTGGGTCCAGGGCAGGGTGGAGGGAAGAGCTGGGATCCTTCAGCCACTTCAGCTAATGGTTGTCTCCTCTGCTTCAACCTAGCTGCCATCAGACCAGCTCCTTCACTTGGCACCTCTCCAGGGAGACAGCCAGAACAAAGTTCTGGAAAATGTCTGGAAATCGAATTGGGAGTTTGGGGTATTTAAAGGTTCAGGCAAGGTCTACTGAGGGGTTAGGAAAGTAGTCCCAGGAGCCAGACTTACATAAACAAACTGGCTTTGATATGACTAAAGCATATTCAGGACACGTTCCTGCCTGGGATCAGATCCCTGGCTACTTTTTGTATCCATATGGCATATCTACACAGAGCGCCAGGGTGACAGCATTCCTGGAAGGCCAGAGCTTAACAGCTAGATTTAATTTCTGAACTGTGTAGAGATATTTCGCGTGGACACAGGCTGTTCTCGGGCACCTTTTGGAATTCCAGAGTGAGTTAAATTGCCTGTGCAGATGTAACCAGAGCAAGTGGAGAATTAGGGGCAGAGATACAGATGGAAAAAAGCATGTCCAGAATGAGAATTTTTGGTTAAAGTCTCCAGGAGAGGGAAATCAACTTGCTCAGTGCCTTTTGACCTGGGCCTATCTAAGACCAGATTCTCAGCTGGACTAAGAATGTAGCTTCCAGTCAAGGAAACTGTATCAGCATTTAATGCCAATGAACTTTGGCCCCTGCCAAAGTTGAGGTCTTTCTCATTGAAAGCGCATCACATTTAGGAAAGCACCTCCAAGTTTTCTTACTTGTCTGTTTTTTTGGCTCCAACTAAAACAGGAGCGACAGTGAAGTATCTGCTTTAATGTAATCGGTGCCCAAAAGTTCAGGACCTGAGTCAAAAGTGAAACCATGCGAAGAATGCATTGTGCCGCCCATATTTATGCAAATATTACCCTATTGGGCAATAGCTGTGGCATGGGGGTGAAAAATAAGGAATGACTTGAAACGTGCTGTTGGTCACATCCTAACAATATTAGCTTTTCCTAGATCAGAATACAGAAATCATAGGGCACTTGACAGATCAAAGTTAATTGCGTGATCCCATCCTGTTGATAGCAGCAGTATCTTTGCATTAACTTCACTGACATTGGATCAGCTCCTGAATTTGCTACAGCACTTCCTTCTCTTATTTCCTGTGGGGTTAGACATTTCTCTTTGACCCACGAGACTAAAAATGTTTATTTTATTGATTGCTCAGCGAAGAGAGATTAGAGCTACCTGTGGTTGTGAGAAGTAGTAGGTCCTTCAGCGATGTAAGAGTTCGTAAGTCTCCGTTTAAGAAGGACTGGTAATGCTGATAAAATATGATACTGCTGATGCAGTAAAGGAGCCCTACAGCTCGGATTTACTCCAACGGAAAAGCCTCTCTGTAATACCGGAGCAGCAGAGAGCGCTTTTCTCGTACGGGGGACGCAAATTTTTCATTGGTGAAAGGAAAATCTGAAGAATTTAGTGTGATATGGGCAGAATTTTCCTTTTTGTAATGAAAAACACAGATGTTGAAGTAGCGTGTTTATGAAATACCAGCTGACCAGGCAGGCAGGCCAGTACGTTCCTCGTTCTTTGCTCACATGTGTTTTGCGCTGTTGATGAGAGTGTAGTTTGATGTAACCTTTTTTAAATCAATGGTCATCTGATAATGTTGGGGTCCTGTTGAGTAAAGGTGCTGGGGAGGTGGTGCGAGGTGCGCTCTGGAGGACCTGCTCGATGGAGCCTTGTCAAAGGGGGCCATCTACTGGGCCCCGGCCCCAGGCCTGGGGTGAAGTCACAGAGGAGGGACCTCAGGTACAGTGCGGCAAGGACAGTCCTCAGAGAAATGGTCAGAGATTTTCAGGGGCAAAATGCCTGATTTAAAAAGCCAGTTTGTCAAAAACAAGGCTTTTTGCAGGCTACATTGAGATTTTTCTAGTAATATCCCCAAGACAGTGAAATCTGGGGAAGCTTCAAAACTGCAAAAAGTTTGGATTTTTATTCAAGGGGGAGAAAGTGTTAGGGGATTAACTAATTAAGGGGAAGACTTCCCTTTTTGGGTTTAATGGAGGCTTTTTTCCTTTCAAAATGTAAGCAAATAATAGGAAAACAAATTGAAATGTTCAGAATAAAAAGGGGGCATTTTTACTGAATGAAATTGTTTTTACCTGGTGAAAACACATGCCCACAAAGCTTTGCATGTGACATTTTGTGCTGTAGAACAGCAAAAAAAAAAATTTGCATATAAAAAGCATTTATGAACAGGAAATTTGTGACCCTGTTTATTTATCATCAGTGAATTTCTAGACTTCTCACTTCAGCATCCTTTACAAAGAGACTTTATAGGCCAAAGAGATGTCGTTTACTGCTGTGCTGTAAGAGAATACTCTGACTGTTACTTAGTCTGGAAAGAAGAATCTAGGTCTAACCATTACCTGTAAAGCACTGAAGAGAGTGAAAACAGAGCATAGACTCGATATTTTTCTGACGAATTTGTTCCTCTTAAGTTTCTCTATTTGCTGTCCCAAGAAAGTCAAGCAAACAGACAGACCAACAGTGCCACTGCAGTCGCAGTGATCAGGGCACATATTCAGCAAATAGCAATTAGTAGGGGTTAAGTACTCCCTGGTATGCAACTCCACATGGGGCAGTGGTAAATCCTACCTTTATTAAATATTTCTGAAGCTTAAAAGTGGAGAAAAATAGAGCAACAACCTAAATGCAGAGTGGAGAGGCACAAGTGTGCCCTGGGATGGCTGAATTGTGGCTGAGAGGGAGGGAGGGCACACATGGTCGGGACGTGCTGGGCTGTGCTGGTGGTGCAACGAGGGGCATTTCCACGTCCTGTCAAGGGCCGCGTGGCAGAGCGTGGCAGGAGGAAGGGGTGGAAGGAAAGGCAGTGGAGGTGGCCCTTGTGACATGCCTAGATGACTTCCCATCCACGCAATGAGTGCAGCAGCCAAGGAAAACCTTGACTGTTCTCTGGAAACGATGCAATGATGTCCTTGAGGCGGGTGGGTTTGAGGGTGCTTCCACCCCAGAGGAGGAGAGCCCTTCACTTCCCCACTGCCTGCTCTATTTGCATTGGTATCATAAGTAACACGTCTCCAGCTTGGCTTTCTGTGGAATCCTCACAGTAATCACTCTCTTCCTGGGCAAGAAAGACTGACCACGGCTGTCCTGTGGGCGTACCGAGTAACTGCCTCATTGGCCGTCTTCACTGGCACAAAATTCTTGCAGGGTCGGTTTTTTTTCCTTTTTCTTAAGATGGTAAACTATATGGTGAAGTCTCTGTGAGTCTCACCTTTATAACTGAGCGTGAGCTGATGCAAGTTGTTAATTCACCTTATTCACGTTGCAGTGCAATGGTGCTGGAGTCTACTTCAGAGGACTTTCATTCCCCTTACGCACAGAAATCACTGGCAGGCACAAACCAGGTGTTTTTGCCAACTTGCTGGTGTGCGTATGTGAGGGTCAAAATATCATTTGTAATTCTCTTTTGACTTCTAGCCTATTGTGGCTATGTTATGCTGTGCGGAGTAATGAACTGACTCTGCATAGCAATACATTGACTAGCCACAGTCATCTGGTAAAAAGATTGCTGCCTTCCATCTCCAGAAGACACACCGACATGCAGCTAATACTTAAAATAACAGAGATAGACAGTAGCTCCCTGAGCAAACCTTCAGCAGCACAACCTTTACAACCTGCTGAGCAATTCAGTATATAGGACTTAAGTAGTTACAGCACGTGCTGTGTAGCCTAATAAAATGGCCTCACTGTAGTACCTGGTAAATAATTCTTACCGTCACAAATTCACAGAGAAGGTGAGAGCAGATTAACAGGTTGGGATAGAGGCTGAGCTGAAGAGAGAGGGGCATGTTCTCAACACTGAGCTATGCATGGCATAAGATTTCAATGTGAAGAGAGCGATTGCAGTTGTAGTGTGAGTTTTTGTTGGCTGACTGCATGCTTTCCTAGAATAGGTGGATTATTCTGAAGCAGCAAACTGAGAAGGTTGCATGTTATTAAGTTTTCAGAGACCTGGAACAGAATTTTTGTGATGTGATGTAAACCTGACGTGCCATGGTATACATGCATACCAGTTCAAAGGCGCAGTTGTGGGATGGGTGCCTTCTTCCCCCAAATTAGAAGGCCATCTTGGTGACCTTGAGAGCTGAAAGCCTCTGTTACTATTATGTCAGCCACACTGAAAGATTTCTGTCTCTGTGGGTGAACCGCCCACTGAAGAATTGCCCCTACTAGACTCCATTTGCTTTTTCTGGGATCCTGGTGTAAGTTCAGATACTCAGGGAAAAAAGATCCTGGTCGTGCAATGCTATCATACACTGAGCTTTTGGGCTGGGCCTTCAGCAAGTAGAAATCATCTCACGTTGCACTATTACAAGAGCTGATGTCCCTGTCCTTGTCCTGGTCTATTTATATGGTTCCAACGTTGTTTTAACACCTAATTCAGAATCTTCTTTTCCTTGCTTTCCACTCACTTTTCATTCTCAACATCTGCCTTGACACCTTTCCAATGACAGTATCTGAGATGCCCACCTTAGTTTCTTGCCCTATGCTGGTGTACAAACTATCTTCTCTTTTATCCATTGGACTTTTCCTTGAGATCTTTCCTTGCTGTGGGAGTACAGACCCCTGTCCATCTCTCTGCTGTGCACTCATGAGGGTTGTATATGTTAGGGAGGTGGCTCCAGGAGCTACTTTTGCACGTTTGAAGGCACAGTCATGCTCTGTGTCTGCACGTTGGACAGACATGAATTGTTTCGTGTCCCAAGTTTGAGAACAAGTGTTTCGGGACCAGGTGGGAATGGGCTACCACTTATAAACTAAAAATACACTTACAAGGCAATCCACATTTTTCCAACTGCTGTTCTGAAAGGGAGGATGCAGCTCCAGCCAATAAGGGTTAAAAAGCCTCCTTAGCTTATTGCTTTTCAGTCTGTGTAGATGCCACTTCGGTAATCTTCCCCCTTCCCTCCTCTGGGGGATTAAAATACACCTACCCACATAATGCAGGCAGGCACGCAAACTGACCAGGAACACACGCCGACTCTCAACGCTACTAAATCACGTATGCTGCTGCTACTGCACTTGCAGGAGGGAATGCAATTACCAGGCTGGGAGTCAGCTTAATAGGAAGGGGGCAAGCCTTTTAATAGTATTTTTCTGTGTAAGCACAAACATCCCCAAAAGCTGTGGCTGAGTTACAGGAACGCAGGAAGCTTGCTGAGTAGGCAAGTGCTGTGTCAACAGGTAAAAGCTCTCAGTCCTGATACTTTGTGGGCAGGGAGGGCGATACATCAGCCTGGGCCTCGCACAGAGGACTCCTGCACTACTGCAAGCTGGGGAGAGCACCCGAGTTCTCCGAGGGAGCTGGAAGGAGGGTGGTTGCTGGCTGGCAAGAAGGCTTTGAGAAAGGGGAGTGCTAGCTGAATGTTCAAAAGCCCCCATTTCAGCTCAGCCTGTGTCTCTAAGCCTGTGAACCAGCTGATATTCAGTGTGAGATGAGCTTTCCGTGCTTTTGAAGTTCCCACCCTTAATGTCTCAGGCAGGCTGTGGTACAGCAGGCACCGAGCTCCGGGCATGTGAACAGTCCCGACTGACTTCTCTGCCTGCTCTGACATTAACCACAGTCGTTACCTTTCGGAAAGACAAAAATTCGGCTGCTTTCAATGGGACTCCTCATGCGCTTGAGGTGATACAGCCTGCTGAATCAAGAGCCTGATCACTAGGGCCATAATCTTGCAAATATTTACCCATGTGCTTTAGCTCTGTTACTGGAATAGTCCAGCTGACTTTGGTGGATGACACATATTAGTAATGCTGAGCACTTGCGTAAGGCCTGGCAGGACCGTAACTCTGGTGGTTTTCAGTTTCCCATCCATGAAATGAGTTTAATGTCCTGCAATAGTCCCTTTCTCTGGAAAAGGTTTGGGTTTGGGGTCACTCATTTATTTAACCAAACAGACTTATTGAATTTCTTACTGTAACCAAGGAGCTATAACGTTTTGAAGGAGAAGACTTTTTTCGTGGTCCCTGCTTTGACAAGCCCTCAATCAAATTGGTGAAAAATATGCCCATTCTAAAACAATAAATAGCACAGATTACACAGAAAAATACCTTTCCTGTTCTACTGCTCAGCCTTCCCATGTCAAGTGTCAGCCGAGAGCAAGTATTTCCAGTTCAGCAGCTCAGCCATTTCTGTAAGGAAGGGACTGTGAAAGAATAGCTAGACCTTATCAGTTGTCAGAAAACTCTTTAGTGACTTGATTTTTCTTTATAAAATGTAATAACTGTCAGAGGTAGAGAATATATATCTCTTCCCAACTGGCAGCCAAGGGTAGCTGCAAAGGGCAAGCAGTTTGGGTACTCATAAATGTGTGATTACAGGCATTTCTGTTGAAGGAGATAGGAATATTGATGCAATATTCATCATTTTTATTAGCTTAATATCCTTCTTTCTTAGCACCATATCCAAACTGCTACATCTTTCTTCACATACAGTAGTTGTCCATCTAAGAGACGCTGTTGCTCTTTCCATTTCTAATCCAACACTCTCCAGCTCCTTGTGGAAAGCCAGAATATGAGGATTCACTGTCATACATCTTCCCAGTGGAAAAGATCCCTGCCCCTACAAGGATTCCTTTCAGCTTCCAGGTTGCTGTGCAGTAGCTTCCCCTCCTTCTCTGTTGCCTGCCCTGTATCAAGAGTCCAAGCAGGGGCCTCTCGAGACATTATTTTTCACTGTGCGTAGAACAACACGGTCTTACATCCTCTTCGGGGCACGCCGGGATGCTGTGACGATAGCCCAGGGAAAGTCCGTGTGGTGGTAACTCATCTGTGAACACGGCACCCCAGGGCGTTTGTTGGGGAAGAGGCGATAGCTTTTCAGTGACAGCTCTTGGGAGTGAGGGGCCAAGTTGCAGCTTGTGAATGCTGACGGGGAGGCTTTGGGATGGACGAGTTGAAGGGAACCCACCAGCGCTCCTGTGGACTGGGAAAAACAAATAAGGCAAACGATGTCCTTGGAAGGAAACTGTTCTTGGTATCTGCTCCACCTTTCCCTGGGTAAGAAGCGATGCTGAGACCAGGAAACAAACAGCTCCATCACAGACTAAGACCAGACTACACCGGTCAGAGTGAGAGAACGGAGAGGAGACTCTGTGGGAAAGGGATCTCTCTCTTTTTAAAGTGCACACTCAAGAAGTTAAGAGATGGATTCCTTTTTCTCCATGGCATTTCTGTTCCTGTTGGGGCTGTTTCCACCATTAAGCCTAATTACTTAGCTTTTTATGTGCTATCCATTTCTTTTCATCATTTTAAAAACTTCAGTTACCATAACAACATAATGCAATCAGTGAAACGTAGCAGCTATTTTCTGTAGTCAAGGTCTGTGCACTGTCAAGGATGTGAGCCGTTTAAGCAAATCTTCACCATCCCCCTTCCTCCCTCCTCTTTCTCACTCTCTCTTTCTCCCTAAACAAGCTCATAACAGGAAGGAGAAACCATCAGGAATAATTAGACACAATAGCAGAACAAATCCCAATCGTACTCATGCAGTCTCGTCTAATGAACTTCTAGCACTAATCTTGGAAGTGTTGATGTTCCTTTTTAATCACTTTTTTGATGTCATAGATAGATTAGCTGCAGCAGGACCTTGATAATCCACTCTAGAGTCGAGAGACCCAGCGCTTATTCAGAGAAAAACTGAAAGCTTTACATACTTTGCTCATTTTTTCTTCATTCGTTCCTCAGTTTCAAATGCTTATTGAGAATATATGCCTATTGTACAGTATTAGTAAATAGAATGGAGTGTATTTCGTAGATTCACTGGATTTAATCGTGAAAAGTTGTAGCATCTATTATTAAATCATTGCTGGAAGGCTGGGAGAAACCACCACGTTTTTGTGTGGGTGGTGAGACTTGCAACAAAGCATAGTATAACTGCTGGGCTTCTACTGCACACATATATAAAAAGCAGACTGAAAATAAATCTGGCAGTCTGGTTCAATGCTACTCTAAGCAGTGCGAATATAAGATCTATCCGCGGTGTCTTACTCGCTCCTTGACCTCCATGAAGGCTTTCCTGGAATAGCAATGAGGGAGTTTGGAAGCCTGGGATTTGGCTTAAGCAGCGTTTATCTGGCAGAGGACTGAAGAGCATGCTTTGCCTTTACGGAGCTAGTCTGCCGTGGGCAGAGTTTTCTGGTGGCTTCCGAGTCGATCATTGCCCATTCACTCTTTCCGCTTGTCTGCTTGTGTTTCAGCACCTTATCCAAGCAGAGGAAGAACGTCATCAGCTGTGTCACCGTGCATGACTCCCCCTACTCCGATTCCTCCAGCAACAACAGCCCTTACGCCGTGCAGCATCGCGCAGGGCAGAATAACGGGAACACCTACGACACCAAAGGGGTTCCAGAGACTCACTGCAGTGGGAACCCCCGAACGATCATCGTGCCACCACTGAAAACCCAGGCCAGTGAGGTGTTGGTAGAGTGCGATAGCCTGGCACCAGGTAAATTGCACCTCTTCCGTCAAGAAAATTAGTAAGAAATAAATGATTTATCTTGGAAGAATCTCATTGTTCGGTTTCATTTTGTTTGTTTGTTTGTTTTGTTTTCCAAAGAAACCGTGCTCCTGCCCTTCTCTCAAGTGACACATCTGTTCTTGGGAGCCATATTGCATTATTTATGTGCCCTGGTACGCTCAGGAGTCATGGGGGCAAGTGTCGTTCCCAGTGACTTCTGTACAAACCCAACAGCAGAATGCAGCCTTTAGCTCAACATTTGACATGACAGGCTCCCAAATGCAAGTGTGACCCTTTGCTGCCTTGCCTTTCCCTAGGTTTACATTAAAACGGGTAAGAGATTGAAAACACGTGTGCATTTTCATCCAAACTTGTTGACGTTTCTGGGAAGAACATTTCCCCAGGATCTTCATTATGGACTGATGAGGTTTGCTCATCCAGAGCCTCCGCAATGCTAGGTAGTACGATGTGTTGAAAAGGGGCTTATGGTGGAAGTCTGGCCTGAAGCAATTGGCTTTGAGCTACTTGGCAGTCCTTTCTCTTGACGCACTGCTGGTGAACACAAAGGCTCAGAGGGTGAGCTCCCCACTAGCTCCTTCTTCCTCCCTTCCTACTCACTGCGAGGTCAGCCAAGCCAGGGCTTTTGTGTGCTGTGCACACTGTACTTTCCTTCCTCTCCTTGGGATTTGTACCTGCATCGTACGGTTCTGCTGGCAGAACAGTTTCTTGCACTTCGGAAGGATCTATAAAAGCCTTCTGTGGGCCCAGTTTGGGTCCAGATGTCGGGTCTGCTTGTCTGTCTCTAGAGTAACAGGCTGGCCGTGTATGTGAAGCACTGCTGAGGTATTCTGTTAATTAAGAGAAACCGTTTTCTTACCCTGCTTCTATTGTATGTCTCCTCCCAAAAGCCACTCTGGAGGAGATTCAGTGAGGAAAAGGTAGGGTGAGCAATTAAAGAATGTGATGTAAGCTACAAATGTGTTTCCTTTCCTGGCACAGTCACCACCAGTCACCACTCATCCTCCTACAAGTCCAAGTCCTCCAGCACCGTGACCTCCACCAGCGGTCACTCTTCAGGGAGCTCGTCTGGAGCCGTTGCCTATAGGCAGCAGCGACCAGGAGCACATTTCCAGCAGCAGCAGCCTCTTAATCTAAGTCAGGTAAGTCAACCGAGACGAATTTTGGTGGTGCCTCATCCAGCTGTAACCTACCGCTCCTCCAGCGTGGGCTGTCCTGTTCCGGTCTAATGGTAGTTGGGCCCCGTGTTGAGTTTGATCAACTTGTTTGGACTTCACTGCAGACTTTGATCTTCCAGCTCAGGCAGTGGAGGTAGTGCAGATCCCACCCCGAGTGGGCTGGCGGTACCCTCACCGTGTGTTTTGAAGCCAGTGATCTAACAGTGAGTGGGAACAATGTGAGAGAGACGTTGTGGTGGCTCAGGCACAATGGAGGTGGAGCAGGACCATGTGGGAAGGACTGAATTCTCCTTAGCTGTAGGTAACCATGGGGAGAGTGTCTTCCAAGTGAAGGGAGGGCATCCGTCTGGCTGCGGGACTGGGAGAGAAGTCCCCGTCGGATGTGACAAGGCAAAGCAGAGCCTCTGTGTACATATGTGACCTCATGTAATGAGTTTGATCCATCCCATGATAAACCTGGGCTGAGATCTGGGCAAATCCCGTTCCTTGGCACCGTGCAGTTCTCAAGATGTTTCAGAGTCTGTGATCAAAACACCCAGGGCTCACCAGAAGCTTTGGTGAATAACGCCCTGTTCATGTACTGCACCCGGGGCCTCTCTCTGCCCTGAGGTGGGTAATGGGAGTAGGGAGGTTACAGCACAGTTGCCAGTGTTTCAAGAGGGAAAAGTCTGGAGAGCTCAGAGGACAGCGCTGGTTGGCATCCCGATTGGGATATAAGCGGAACTGTTTTGGCTTTCTTTTAAAATAACATGGGGGAGAAGACTATCCCCTCCCCCTCAAAATGTAGTTGAAATTTAAAAATTTAAGTGAACTTGAAATAAAAGTGAGTGAAAGTGGAGGAAGTGGGTGAAATGCTGTTTCCAGGAGTGGGGGAGGAGTGTGGCTGCTGCATTTTAGACCACAATGACAGCGCAGGGAGTGCTTACAAAGGAGATGAGAAGGCTTGGAAGAATGGAAGGAAATAACATGCAGCATTGCCCTTCTTGCCTTCTAATTCCTACTTTATTGGTTATTTAATACTGTGACTACAAATGACCAGGAAAACTCCTTGACATTATTGTGCAACGCAAAAAAAAAAACCTTAGAAAAATCCCTGAAAACGTACTTTCCTCCTGTCCCACTGCAAGAAATTGCCTGTACTCAAGTAATTATAGCTGATTACATGAGGGTACCAGGCACCTACAGGATCTGATCGAGCCGAGGGTTTTATCTTTAAAAAATAAAGTGGTTATTTTACTAACCGAGGAAATGATAACCACGAAGACCCTCACTGAACAAAAATAAATTGCCTGTTCCAGGCGTAGTTAGGCAACTTCATTCCCCTGTGCTATCGGCACACGGCATTTCGTCAGCAGGGAGTTCGCTAACAAAAGCCGTGTATTGTGCGAGCGACTGCACTGGTGGAAGATGTTCTTAGGAGCCGGGCGTCCAGGGTTGGGTCTTCATGGTAGCTGTGCCAGCAGGTGGTGGCTGGAAGTGGGGGGCTCTGTTGTCCTTTAGGGAGCCGTATAAGGGGACGTAGGAAACTGCGGCGTCTTCCTAGGCTTGGGAGGGATGTTTTGCCATCACCTTGTTTCCAAAGGAAGACTGTGGTGATGCCGAGGGTGTCAGGAGGAGCGCAAGGGACTTTTCTGAGGCCACCCGGTGCCGTAGGGAGGCTCCCAGGCAGCGCCGAGGAGGTAAAGAGCCGTCTCGTGTCTTGTAACCGCTTATCACTGTTGCTGTCTTTATCCAGGCCCAGCAGCACATCGCGACCGATCGCACAGGGAGTCACCGGCGACAGCAAGCCTACATCACTCCAACGATAGCTCAGGCCCCCTACTCTTTCCCGCACAATAGTCCCAGCCACGGTACAGTTCATCCTCACTTGGCCGCGGCCGCCGCTGCTCACCTGCCCACCCAACCCCACCTCTACACATACACCGCCCCCGCCGCCCTGGGCTCCACGGGCACCGTCGCGCACCTGGTGGCCTCCCAAGGGTCTGCGCGGCACGCCGTGCAGCACACCACCTACCCCGCCAGCATCGTCCACCAGGTCCCTGTCAGCATGGGCCCGCGGGTCCTGCCCTCGCCCACCATCCACCCGAGTCAGTACCAGGCCCAGTTTGCCCACCAGACCTATATCAGTGCTTCTCCAGCCTCCACAGTCTACACTGGATACCCACTGAGCCCCACCAAGGTCAACCAGTACCCTTACATCTAAACACTGGAATAAGGAGCGAGAGATGCACCCGTCCCGGGGAAAGCGAGGCGGCCGCTTTTGTACTGAAGAACATGGCAAACTAACAATGCAATGGGAGGCTGGCGTGAAACTTGAACGAAGGAGACTTTAAGGAAGAAACGAGAAAGAGGAAAGAAGGGGGAGAACCAGTTCTACACTTTTTATTTAAAAAAAAAAAAAAAAAAAGAAAACGGGAAAAAAAAGAACAGAAAAAAAAAATTAAAACCACAAAAAACCAACCATTCTGCACCAAACTAGAGAGAGAGAGAGAGAGAGAAGCAGCAGGACCCTCCCGCGGGTCCTGTCTTTTGGAGAACTTCACCAATAGACTTTTAAAGGTTATTTTCATCCAATAGTGAGCTACATTTAGAAATTTGTTGTCCAGAACACCTAAAATGAAATCCATTAGGTTTTTAATCCAATAGGTATATGGATTAGGGATTTATCCAGCATCTCAAAGGGTTTATGCCCCATCTTTGCAGCGGTCTCCGTATCCCAAAGCGTACCTAAGGTTTTGGGGTTTTTTTCTGGCGATAGAAAGTGGGTAAGGGCGGCTGAGGGAGGAGGAGAAAATGTTGTCCCAGTGCTCTAAATTGGGATCTGGCACTGCTGCACTTAAACAGACATGGGCAAAACAGGCCACGCAGCACTGGTGGAGAGGAGAAGCAATGGGGATGTTTTTCCCTTTGCTTGAACACACTGGATAAATCCCTGAGAAATGCTATTCCTAAATGAGATCTCTAACAATGTATGTTGGATTTCCGTTGCGTTTCATTTGCTTTTATTTGGAAATTTTCCTTTTCAATCCCTAGCCGTTTTAGTATAGGAGGAGACATTTTAGCTGCCCTTCCCCGTCCCCGTCGCCCCCCCCCCCCCCCCCCCCCCGGTAGAATGTAGCACTATACAGGTCATACGCCCTTTTTACTATTTTGTGTTGAACTTCAACGATACCAATAGACTATTCCTCAATGTGATTGCACAAAGAAAAGTGATATAACATAGGCATGTAACAAATGTGATTGTCCAGGTATGTACGTGTGTGTGTGCGTGCGTGTGTGTGTGTGCGTGCGTGTGCGTGTGTGTGTGCAGATGCTGCCTTCTCTCTGTGGTGTGTTCCTCGGCACAGCCATTACAACTGTCACAGTCTTAGTTTTACATCATTCCCTCGTAGTGCCTTACCGAACTACAGATGCGGTTTAAGGGTTTACTTCCACTGGTACTCCTAGAAACTGACTGAGGCTAGTCGGAATTTACTCTCAGCTCTTTTTCTGGTTTTTTTGGGGTTGTTACTGCAGATTTTCTTCTTCTGCTGGTGGCGTTGGGTTGGTTTGTTGTTTTTTTGTTTTTTTTTTTTTTCCCCCCCAGGTCGTCAATCTTAGCTCACTTGGCGAGGTGTTGGGGAGGCTCCTCGGGGTTGAAAGTGTGTATAGCTGGGTGTTTTGTCGAGCACTGGATGGGCTGGAAGTGAGCAGGTCAGTTGTGAGACCCAGGGTGACTCCCAGAGGGTCTGGGGATCCGTCTGTGGACTGGTCTGTTTCTGTCCTGTTGAAATAGCAGGTTTCCTCCCCAGAAACTGAATTCTCATTCTGCTGTTTGCCGACGTTCTCGGTGGAGGGGGAGGACAGCATCCTTCCAGGTTGTCAGGTTGTACCCGTTGTGTGTCTGAAACGGGAACAAAACTGTAACCCGTGAAACGGGGAAACGCTCATCATTGCCAGCATCTCTAACTATGTCTGCTGGTGGGAGGGGGTCGGGAAAGGGCTGGCGTCCCAAAGCAAGCAGGAGAAAAATCCAGTTGAGAGAGTCAAACTCAGGTTTCTTAAGTAAAAATTGTCATACATCAGGCCTTGCCCACTCTAACGTAGCTGTGGCAGCGTGCGCCTCCCCTCCTGCCTTCTCACCTGCGCCCCGAAAGAGTGCCAGCGGCGGCAGAGTGACCCTCGAACTGGAGGGCACGGTGGTCCTGTGGGTCCTCCACGCTGAGGAGCGCTACTTGGTCGTCTGGTTTTCTGACAGGTGTCTAAAGAGAGCCTCTTCCACAGCTGGGTTTCGTTCAGCGGGGAGTTTTGCTGGTAATGGCAGCTGCACCGGTGCGCCAGGATTTGGAAGCATCTCTAGGGTACCCATGTGTGTGGATGGCCTGGGGAGGAAGGAGAGGAGAGCGTTTCATAGAATGTTCCCATGTTTCCATGAAAGCCGAAGTCTACCTGGCTGCTCGGTTCCACTCCACGTTTCCCCGTAACTAGAGCGTGAAGTATTCAGGTATTTCACAAGATGCTGGAAAATAGCAGGTTTGTTGGCAGGGTGGTGAGGGATGGGTTCCCTGGGTGGCGGCGAGGAAGGAGGCTCTCTCGGGTGGAAAAGCTGACAGAAAGACAAGGACAAATATATTGTCTGGCGGTAACTGCTCGGCCTGGAAGAGGAAAGGATCCCACTACGCATAGAGGGTTCAACAAGGCTGTTGTCTTCTGGCAAACAACCAAATAACCTCCCTGGTTGCCAGCTCTGGTTCCTGGGCAATCCTTGCACAGTTTTCTTCTCCTGCCCGTCCTCCGTTCCAGCTCAATACACTGTAGATGAGGATGCGATCTCCCAGCAGCCTGTGCACCTTACCCCCCCTCCCTCTGGAAAGACAACACATCCCCTTTCCTCTGAGGCAGGAAAATGAAGCCCTGCTCTCTCTGATGCATTACTCTCCTCTCCCACCAGTTCGGGAGCGAGAGCGTCATGCTGCTTGTGTCATGAAAAGGAAAGATAATGTTATTTTATTGTATGGTTGTTATGATTATGATTATTATTTTATTATTATTATATTTTACTCTGGGTTTTAATTGCACACACATTCCTTAATCTTTGTGTTATTTTTTTTTCCTCTTAGGATTGTTGTTAATTTTATTTCTCTTCATCAGTGGCATCAGAAGGGTTGCTGTCTTTGTGAAAACTGCAGGAGGAAGGGGAAACTAGATTGTCCCAAGGGTGAAAACTCTGCCTCTAACTTAGGGGAAGCGGGGCTGCTCTGTGAGAAGCAGTTACAGCCTTGAGGGACAGGAGTTATCCTCCGGGTCACATCTGCATTTCAGAATCAGTCCCGAAACATTCATTCAGAGGCCAAAACTGAGCAGCCGCTAACGTAATGATCTGTCAGGGGAGCTGGATCGAGGGCAGGTGAGGAGCATGGTGCCCTAGGATCCAGCCCACCACCACTTTGTTCAGCAGGGCATTTATGTGAGATCGAGACCTATTTGTGCTCCAGGCCGTGATCATTGGGCCCTTTCAAAGAACCCAAGGTCACGTTACACGTTAAGGGTTTGGTTTTCCTGAAGGAGAAAGCAGATAGGTGGCTCTCCAGAAACAGGGCTATCAGAGGAGCCGCAACAGAGGTGTGAGCACGGCTCTCAGCCCCGTCACTGGATGAAGGACACTGGCGCGCACGGATGGCATTGGCTGGGGAGAGCATGGCCGCAGACAGGGCAGGGCTCCTCGCCTGGTCTTCCGCTCCCACTGAAGGTTGATGGGGTGTCCGCATGGCCAGGATGCTTGGCTTGCATTATTTTTCTTTGTTCCCGATGTAGATTTTCCCTTCTTTTATCATTATTTGTTGTGGAATTTTATTAAGCTGTTCTGGTTGCTAGAGTTAAGGTATTTATGTTTTCATTTGCATCGCCTGCTCTGTTGGAATGGGGGGAAGCAGAAACTGAATTCAAACTCCATAAAAAAATGATAGGACTTGAGCAGAGACTTAATCATGCACTTGAGTGCTTTGCTAAAGAACAGACTTAAACCCTTCAAGATAATTACTTGTTTATGCGCTCCTCTGGCCTAGGACTGGCGAAGCGTGGAAGGTTGCAATCTCAATCACAGGAATGTTTTACTTGTATTAATTGCATTTTCCCTGCTTACCTGTCTGACCTGCTCTCCCACACAGGCTTGAAGCTGATTTTGGGGGGTGTTTGGCAGCAGAGTTATTAGAATGGCAGATGCTGGCAGCGAGGAGGGGTGCAGTGTATGGCGGAGGAGCCACCTTTCACGTTGTCCATCCTGGAGTCACTGACCCGCCAGCCGTGGGTGGCCAGGTGATCGTGGTGACGGGACACTGTGATTGCAAGAGATGCACAGCACCGCCATCAAACGGCTTTGACGGTGCAATGCTGCGTGTTTTCTGGTGGGTGTGGGGAAGGTGAGCAACATCTCCCCCCTCGCGCCTGTATGAAGGCATAGTACGGAAGAAGAGTGTGGTACGGTTAGTCACAGGGGAAACCCAGTCGTATCAGCAGAGCAAGCAAAAGCTTTGCGTGCTGTCGGTGCCACATACGTAATAACAGCCAGCTTGCTTTGCTCACAGAATCCTTTGGAGAGGAAATGGGATTGGCGTGGTTGCGTTGGTGTTCCTCATGCGCGTGAGGTAAACGGCATGGAAACTTGAGAGAGGAGGTGAATGTTTAGATACTGGAAGTTTTATGGGTGTCTTACGGCTGGCACAGTGGTCCCTTTCCCCATCTTCTCATCTTGCTTTCTTCTTATGTGGGAAGCAGAAGGAAGGATGGACACTGCCTCTCCTCAGCAGTGGATGTTCACATTCCTGCTGTGAAACCAGAGTGAAGGAGGGAGCAGAGAGAAACACTAACACAAGTGGAAAACCTAAATGGAAGCACTTCTCACTGCATGCTGGGCCAAATCCAGTCTTTTGAGAGGGCAAATGCAATTACATCTTCCTTGGCAGAGTTGTACCTGCTTGCACCCAACAAATTGGGCCTTGGCAGGTCTCTTTCTCTCTCTCTCTCTCTAGTAGTCTTGTCATAATATGTAGAATACTCCACGAAATAGACACTTCTGTCTGTGACATTTTTCCTTTCTTATATAGTTTCAAGGGATTATGTCTTGTAATTTGGTTTGAAGGCAATGCCATTAGCAAACTTGAAGGGCGACAAACATGTTTTTTTCTTTAACCAAAGATACTTTTTTTTTTCTTTTAAGAGAGAGAGAAAGAGACTTCCACCCACTCCAGAAATAAGATGAAGCCACGAGTCATGACCGCCAGGCAATGGGGATAAGTTGTGGAACTCCATATTTCCTTTCTCTTCTTTTTCTTTATCTCTCTCAAGTTTCTGTCATCATTTCGAGTAGCTAACTTGACGAGCAGAGAAATTCACACTAAATATTGCTGCTATCCTAAACTGTAGGGGATGTTGAAAACTTTGTTCTTCTCTCATTATTGTTCGCGTTGATTAAAGTGTTCCATTGGCAACAATGCAGTGTGGAAATGGTGAGCTGTGTAGTGGGGATAAGCTTCTGGTTGTTCTGCATGCTTCTGTAAGTGTCTCCTTCTCTGGATTTAGGATGCTGGTTTTGTTCCGTGGGTCAGAGCCCACACAGTGCTGCCGTGGTCGGGTCTCCACACAGCTGGGCAAGGGCGTTGGGCTTGGGTGTGTGTTTTTCCATGGCTTGGCAATCAGCCCACCAGAGATCTGCAGTGCTGCCTGTGGGCCAGATCCTGGATACCTGTACGCAAGGTCTGCAGAAATAGTCTTTGTTGAGGGTAGGCAATGCAGAAGGGAAAAATGTGGGAAGGGAATGATTCCCCTCTTCCTGCTGACAGAGCTGCCCCTGCTGGGGTCCCATTTCCCATGGGAGCTTCAGAGCAGTGGACCTGCAGTCCTGGGCACTCGTCTGTGTCACCCCCTCTCCGTCCCCAAGTCTCGTCGGTGATCCTGCAAGGAGAGCCTGTGTCCAAACTATGTGGAGTCCCTGACTTACTTCTTGTGGCCTGCTGCTGTGCCTATAAATCACTCTGCTCCTTCCGTACGTGGGGAGGAGAAGATGGGTCTGTGCTGCTGGGGTTCCCCCACTGCCGTACTCCAGCAAAGCTGCCTCTGACGATGGTGAGAATTTCACTCTGAGCAAGGTAGAACATTTTAGAGTAGTGCTGGAAGCCGTGGTGGCGGTCCTGTTCTAGATGGCTGTACGTGGGCTCCTTGCTAGAGTACTGCGTTGGATGGGAGGCGCTGGGCTCGCTGGGCTGGTCCACAGTCTCTGTGGTCCATCCTTCCCACCACGCGGGAACGCCATACCTGCGAGCGACGCCGTGATGCCACCGTGCTCACCTTCCCCCCCGGGCACGCAGCGGGACCCACCGCGGGGGCAGCCCCTTGCAGGGAGGCCGGGCAGCGCGCGGAGGAGCACCGCTAACCCAGGGCTCCACGCTGAAGGTGTCTTTTTCCCCACCCTGTGACAAAGGTAATTGCCGGGAGTGACCCCAGAGGTGGTAGTTACCTGTGGAGAGCTGCTGATGCAGGTGGAGGTGTGAGAACCAGACTGGGGGTAAACCGGGCTGAGCTCTGCACGTGTCAAATGCCGTCGGTGGGAAGACGCGGTTTAGAGCATTTGCACATGTCAAGAGTGAAATTTGAGCGGCAGATGGGCTTGGTTCTTCAGAAGTCTTAGGAAGCGTACTAGGAGGCTGTGCATTTGGCTTTTCTGGTTTGAAACTCCTGTTTCTCATTTACGGGTTAGCTTTGTCCTTCCAGTTTTAGCAGTGCTGCTATAACAGACTATTCATGTGTGTTTGAAGATGAAGTTTTTGTTTTTAATCTTTTGCTTATCATAGTTAATCTAAGAAAGGCAATACTAAAGGTATATTTTTTTCCAAAAATGATATTTTTTACTGCACTGATAAATATTGTGACATCTCTGTTCTTAACTCTTTTGCTGTGAGGGGAACTGTGTGCAGATTCACACAAACCTTGTAAATACTTGCGTGTACTTCTGACAGCCAGGGATTTATTCTTTCTTTCTTTCTTTCTTTCTTTCTTTTCTTTCTTTCTTTCTTTCTTCCTTCCTTCCTTCTTTCTTTCCTTCTTTCCTTCTTTCCTTTCCTTTCCTTTCCTTTCCTTTCCTTCCTTCCTTCCTTTCTTTCCTTCTTTCCTTCTTTCTTTCCTTCTTTCTTTCTCTTTCTTTCTTTCTTTCTTTCTTTCTTTCAAACAAGGTTTCCTCTTTGAAACAGAAAGCAATGGGGCAACAATGCTCAGAGCAAAAGCAAAGCTTATCCCACTTTCAGAACATAGCCAAGGAGTTTCTGCAGTGCTGGCATAGAGTTAATATTTAATGCCGATGTGTTTTAATTTCAGTATTTTTTTTTTTTTTCAGCAAACTGTTTGGAAAGGAGTAAGACAGACAGAAAAGCTTTGGTCTGGAATTCTGATCAGAAATGTTACCCATCTATTTTATGGCACCTCTGATTTTTCTTTTGCTTTCTTTTTCTTAAAAACAAAAAAAAAAAAGTAAAAAATTGCCTGTTGCAGGCTTGCTTGCCTGAGCTCTAGGCTGGTCGGCAGCTGTCCCAGGCACACCTGGTGCTCCAGAACTGCCGGCTCCTTTGGAAGCAAACCCACTGATCAGGATTCTGGATTCTGATTGCTACAAAGGGTATCCCCCAGTACCACGGGATACCTTCGTTTTTTTTTAAAGAAGGATTTAGATACACTTATATTACGCAAACTGTGACCTAATGGCAATAATTACCTCAAATGTGGGCATTCATCCTGGTTTTAGCCTTTTTGAAAACATGTAGCCAGCTTGAACTTTGATTCAAAGACTCTGAACTCCGTAGGGGCAGAATAGCGATAAATGCCCACCCTGGTCATTGTTGCTTGAGTGAATTCTGAAGACAGTGAATCTTTAAAAAGAAAAAAAAAAAATTAAACCAAGGAATAGATTACTCTTTTATGTATTTTAATCAAATGTGATGTTAAAATGCACATGTAAGTATATATGTTTATAGCTACTGTAAAATGCTTTGGCCTTCTAGAAGATATTTAATGAGTCACATTTTAAACGAATATGAACTGAATAATAGACTGTGGCTACTTAAACAGTTTTCTGGCTACATTTTATAGTTATTACAGTGTTTTATAGTTTACATTTAAACTGGTACTTTTTAAGGGAAATCTTGTGTTTATAAGTGACACCTTCAAAAAACTCAATACAGCTGCCTCTTTTTAATTTCGCCCGTTAAAAATGGAAAAGTACAAGTGTGTCTTTAATATGTATATTCTGTTTTGAGATATAACATAGTGTTGGAAAGTCAGTCCAGAGATCAAGTAATCCACTGTATTCCAAAGTCTGGTCGAAAAAACACTCCACCCACTTTGAAGATTTAGTCCAAGAGATAAGCTATTTGTTTGTTCGCTTGTTTTAATAACATGCTCTATCAGGCTCCCTGGGCTGAAGCAGGGAGGATGATACTAAATTCACTGTTCTATGTAGAATCCTCATCTGGATGAAGATACCCGCGTCAGGAGAATGAAGGAAATTTCAAAGGAAGGATTGTATTGTACTGTTGATAAATCATTAGCCAAATGATTAATTCCTGAGTTAGTGAATGCCTGTTTTTATTTGGGGGAGGGGGGTTGGGGAGGGGGTGTGTGTGTGTGTGTGACAGCCACTCAGAGGCAATGCTGTAATTTGGCTTTCATCTGTTCACCCCTTTCTTAGAAACAATGCTTACCACCACGGAAATGTTTTGAATCAGTCAATGAAATACAAAGTTCACCAACCATCTCCTTGTCAGCTCTGTTTTCTCAGCCCATGCCAGTTCCCGTCACTGCTGTTTCTCCGCTGCCATTACCCTGTACTTTGCATTTTGATATATCACATCGCCCCCTCCCTGGTCTGGCCTAGCTGTATGGTTTCGTCTGTTGTGTTCTTTCACTCGGGTAATGAACGAACATGGTATAAACGTCTGCTGGGCAAAATGGTACTTGTAGGTCATGAAAGTACAGGAACTGGCATTTAAAAAATATGTATATATACATCTGAAGAACCGAGCTTCAGTCATGGAGCTTGGGTACTCTTGGGAGGGCTCCTTATGTGTTTCCATCGTGCCTGACGGGGCTGTATCAGTCAGCTTAGAGCAGAGGTAGTGGAAAGGAGTGATGGGCGATGCTTTGCAGTTGGGCGCCTGTGCTGCTCCCAGTACAATCAGCGGCGGTGGGGCTGGGGGAGCGCAACGCGCCTCCTCCTCCTCCTCCTCTTCCCCCCTCAGCACCATTCCAGGGCTGCCGTGCCCGTCCCGGCATCCACATTACCGAAGCGATAACGTATCATACGGCAAGTCAGGACTGTCAGCAGCACTCGGGCCAGCTGGAAAACGTCCACCCTTTCTCACCGCACACGGCCACCCCACCAACAGGCTCTGCTGCCCCCCGGCGCCCTTCTGCTCTCCTGGGGGGAGCCAGACCCGCAAACACCAGCACACTCAAATGAAGGAGCCACAGAGTCTTGTTGAATACTTTGGCTTGCAGCTTGTTAGGCAAGAAGGGGTTTCCGACACTGGCAACGCACATCCTGTAGGATCTGGATGGTTACATATAGCACCTCTGCCCGCGGCAAGGAAATAAAGCGCTTCTGCAATGCTTCCACCTCACGTGGTTACATACAACACTTCTGGCTTTTCTTTCCCCCCCTCCCTTTATCCCTTATGTGTTTGATTTTTTTATTTTCTTCTCTTTTTTATTTTCTTTTTTTTTTTGCTCTGTATTCTTCTTGAAACTGAACTTCCACGGATATTCCAGGGCACAACCATTTCAGGTGTAAAAAAGGATCTCCTCATCCCATGTTTCACCAACAGAGCAATCGAGGCATTTTGGGTACCATATTCTACTTGGGCAGAACCAGAATGTAGCCTGTATCTTTCATACCAAATCAAATTTCTGAAAGGAGAGGAAGTGTCATTAATAGCTTTATTAAAGGAGTGTGTGTGAGAGAGAGAAAGAGTAAGAGAGGGAGCGAGAAAGAGAGAAGAAAGAGGGGCATCTCGGAAGGTGAAGAGTCTAGACTTTGGGTAGTTAAAAAACGAACCAACGGGTGAAACTTTTTTTTTTTTATAAGCCGTAAAATCCTTTAGAAACAGGAGCGGGGAAATGGAGGGAACGTTTTACGCCTTTCGACTGCCCACAAGCCCAGCGTACTCTGGATGGAAAGTGGAAGTTAATATACACTGCACCAAAATTATGAAGGGGAAGATAGGCAGGGGGAAAAGCTGTGAAACGCTGTCACAATCGCAAGGGAAAAGATGCCCCTGCCCCAGCTCTGGATCTCGAGTGGTTCTTTTTCTCTACAGTATCATCTCAGCCCAGTAACCCCACAAAAGCCCTGAGCCGTTGTGTTCCTTCACTGTACGGTTTCTGTAATAAGAGTGTTAATCCATGTTAATCTTTGTGAAAATTATTGTGTGCAACAGTATTTTCTTGTGTACTGCTTTTTTCCTATGCGAATTGTCCCTTTCTTTTTTCTTTTTTGGGGTTTTTTTTCCCCCCCTTCCCTTTTTCTTTCTTTTTTTTTTTCTTTTCTTTTGGTAAATATGTCTTTCTTCTTTTAAAAGAAAAAACAAAAACAAACTGATGTGTTGTAGACCTATATGTAACCTATTCCTTAGTCTCATATTATAGGTATGTTATAAGAATGGATATTTTACTTGGCTTTAGAATGTTTTACAAGAAAACTAATTCTTAACCAATCAAGTTCTTGCTACTAAAAAAAAAAAATGCTTGTGTTTTTCATCATGACGTTGTGTGCTTCTAATTATAATCATTTTCGTTGTAGAAAAATGGAGTGAATTTATATTAGTCTTGGAAACTAATAATAGCATTGTAAATTTATGAGATGATTTTAACAGAAAATACATTATAGAAGAATATAGTTATTTTAATTGTAATATTACTAACTGTAGGGTGAGAAAGGAGGTCCCGTTGTGGTGAACTATGTTATAGCTTGTTATTCACGGTTTCTTTTTGATCATTTTTTCGGTCTCTGAGGTGAAACGAGTTATTAATCAGAATTTGTAAACTCACATATGCATATTGTATATGTGTAGAAATGTAATCACACTTTGTCTTGGAATTACATTAAACTGTTTTAAGTCACTGCAAAGTTTGTGTGCCTGGATGTCTTCTCGCTAGTTAAAAGTTTGGTCGGAACATTTAACTGTTTTCAGTTACTATTTAATCTCCTCAGTCTATTAGAAAAACAGCAGCCAATAGTATCATTAATAATAAATAGTTTTCCCTTTGAGGTGAAAGGTTTAGATTTGTGAGATGTTTTTTTTTTATCCCAGGGCGGGAGAGCATCTGTGTTCATATGTTCAGATCTGGGCTTCGCTGAAGCTCAGAAGCTGCTCGGAGCTGCCGCGTTCAGCTCCATGGAGAGCCCCCTGCTCCGAAGTGCTGACCGAAGTGTGGCGATCAGCTGCGAAGATCAGCCTGGTTTTTCTTTTCATCGTCCCTGAGCCCTCACTTCATTTGCTCCCTTTCATTTCTTTGCCACGTCCCAGCTGACCCTTGAAAGGTTTACATGGACATTATCATGCTAAAGCCACCACCGGTTGGCAATAGCAGTACCTGCCCTTTGGGCTGTGCCTGATGGTCACCATGAAGTTCTCCCAGGAGCAAGCTGTGGCGTGACTGTGAAGGGCCCCCTATTACACCACAGTGTCACCTTAGAGGAAGCAAATGGCTCCTCAACAACTCCTCTTCACGGAGGGAGAGTAAGACCTACCTGGTTTTGTTGCTGACCTCTCCCAGCGTAGTGACTCACGTGTAAGCTACCGGGTTTCCTGGGCTGCGGGATCCATCTCATTAGTTCAGCCTCCCCGTTCCCTGGGGATGGCCGGAGGGGCGCTCCAGGAGTTGTACTGACAAATGGCTTCTGCAAAGGTGTGCTGGCTGCCTGGTGGCACTGCACAGCACTGCCAGGCGATGGGTTCCCACCAGGACACAAACCCTCAGGTAGAACAGGAAGCTCCTTTTACCAGTGGGTGCTGGCAGCCAGGCAAAGACCCCTTTCCGAGGGGTTGCTTTTCCAGCCTTCTCTCTCAGGAATCCCTGGAACAATCAGCAAGTGGTGGGGAAACTGGTGCTCTGAATTTCTAGGTAGATACTCAATCTTTTGGTCGCAAGAGGTCATGGGACCTTTCTCCTGGCTGCCTGAAACTGGCTGAGACCCCAGCTCAGCAAGAGCAATTAAAGCTGTAATGCCTGTGCCTGTTCAACAAACCAACTAAGCCTGTGTTTAATTTAAAATCGTGTGTCCTATTAAACATCACGATTTTTGAACATGGGCTAACAGGTAATTGCAGGGTGAGGTACTCTAATGGAAACGGGGAGTTTACTGGGTCACGATATAAGGAAGAGACATTACTGAATGATCTAATCTCAGAAACGGCGGTACATCCAGAAGAGCTGGATTAACTAGTGCAGAATTTCTCCATATTTGTAGCATGTTACAGTGTCTTCTTTTTTTTATTTATTTGTTCTGTAGAACATCTATAAAACTGTAAAAAATATTTGTCGTTCTGTTGTCCGAGACCAAAACAGATAAAAAATGCATTGTAGTTGGAGAATGTACCTTCTGACCATTTTTTCCCAGGAGGGGAAAATAGTTTCTCAATTTAAGCAGGGCTGCTTCTAATGGAACCTGCAATGCCTCGCAAGAGGAAACGGTGAGGCTCTTCAGCCACCAGATGAAAGGATGAGAATGGTCTTAGAGAATCCAACACCCCTGGTGGACCACGCCTGGCCTCCAGACTGCCCAACACCAAGGAAAGGTCTGCAAGTACAGCCATTTCCTGGGTTTCTCCTCAGATGGGTCATTTACCTGCATATCCACTTGTAAATACTCCTGAGTTCGGTTCAGTCTAACTCAGTAGGCATTTTACCAAAACCCAAGGGAGCTCTTACTGACTAGCGGGAGGCCAGGACTGTCTGTGTGTCCTCTACTGGCACGGCTGGTGCAAGGAATCCATCCCACGTTGCTCTGACCTCACTCAAAAGATACTAAGTGCGACTCACATGAGGCTTACTGCCCAGTAGGGCTTGGAGAGCCCCGTCCACGGCGGAGCTGAGGTCAGCTGCGTCTCTCCCTGTGACACAAACCTGCTGGAGCTGCAGTAACGTTGGCACCTGGAGAGCAGGAGCCCAGAGCAGCTGGTATGAATTACTACCACAAAGCAGGAGCTGGTCCAGCTGTTTCTGGGCCAGAAGGAATCTCTGCTGCCTCTCTGAGAGCCTTTGCCTTGGCAACACCATTCTTTTCAAGGTGGGTATAACTCTTACTTAAAATTGGGGGGGACACTGACATGGCATATGTGTAGCAGTGCAGCTGTTTCTGGCATGTGCTGCTTGTGCTTTCCAGCGCGGTGGCCATGTTTTAATTCTTTGGCCTCCAAAGTTTGGCCCCTACCTTTGTATTTACTCATATGAGGAGAACTCATCCGGCTTCCAATGCTGTTCTGCCCTCCTAGTTGCTATTCACTTCAAATGAAACTGGAAAGGGGGACTGGGAGAGGGAGGGGAATGGACCTGCTCCGTGAAACACAGACTGTTGCCCTTTAGTCACCTGCGCACGTGTGTCAGATCTCCGCAGCAAACCCAGGCTGGAGCTGCGGACCTGCATCTTGTAAATTCTTGTGTCTTTCTTACTATGCCGGCCAGGCCGGGGCAAACATGCCTGCCTCAGCGTTTCCTGCAATGCGCTTTCCCTTTATGTTTTCTCCTGTGGGGTGGCTGCGCAAATAATGAGCAATAAAGGCTGTTATTTAAGGCTCCCCGCACTGCACTGTATATCAAAGTCTCTGCTATTTGGGGCTTTTGCTCAAAGGGAAGCAGCCACGTGAGGAGCTCGAAGCGTGGACCCTGAGCCACACTAAAACCCATTTGTCGAGGCAGCAGGCTGGGACAGGAGCAGGCTTCTCCCGGCAGCGCTGCCACCACCGCGCCAGCCCTGGGGACCCAGCACAGGCCAGGGAGCAGCACCCCATCCCTGCAGGGACCCGTCACCCCTGTGTTAACCCTGTAACGAGGTCCAAGGAAAAGGCACACCAGGTAGCTGAAGTACACTTAATTCCAGGCTGCATTTGGGAACAGTCCGTTCTGGACGCATCCAGGCATGTGGTGTTGGGGTGCAGGAGGCCAGAAGTCCAGCAGGCATCTGGAATGCTTCCCGTTTGTACTTGGACAGCATATTGCCTCTGGTGCGTGAACTCGTTAAATACAAAAAATTTATTCCAAGCTTGTGAAAAAAAAAGAAATTAAAACTTGAAGTAATATGTTGCAGGAAAAAAAAAGGAGGGGGGAAGTATAATTAAAAAGAAGGACTTACTGTAGTTCACAAAACTGTGACTGGACCCTGAGAGAGAAACTCCCATCCCCTCCAGACGCTTAGGGACGGGCTGAAAACCACAGAGGATTTCACACACACACAAATGAAGAGCGAGGCTGCTACTGAATTGCTCCCCCACAGATGGGAGTTTGGGTCATAGCTCCATCACAGCGCTGCTGGAGAAAAACTCACTTCAGCTCTCTGAGGGTGTTTCTTCCACATTCAGATATCCTTGATCTGCCTCTCTCCTTCAGACAGCAACAGGCCTCCTCGGGAGTTTATGGAATAGGAGCAATAGGAATAATAAAGGCAGGTCTGGAAGGAGACCGCAGGAAGCATCGATGAAGGTTCAACCACAAACCACCTGCACGCACCAGATATTTGTCTGCCCTGTCCTTAAAAATGTTAAGTGGAGTCCCCAGATGTCAGAGCTCTGCTCTCTCTGTGACAGCGAGTTAGCGCTCCTTTGCTAGTTGCATCTCTTTATCCCTGCCTTCCTCAGGCTCAGAATACCCCCTGCTCTTTTTTTTTTTAATGACCCTTGTCCTGCATGAACCCATTCCCTCACCTCTCCCCTCGCCACCTTTATTTTCCCTCAATATTGTTTTGACCCCAGCATGTGTGTGCATAATTTAGCAGGGCAGATGAAAGCCAGGGGGTGCGGGGTGGGCTGGTGCAGCCTGCGGGAGGCACCAGTGTGTAGCGGAGGGTGACGGGAAAAGCAAATCCCATTAGGTTGGGGTTTTTTTGAGGCTTTAAAATAATACCAGGAATGACTGTGTTCGCATGGAGGCGAGGCCTGGAGACCCTGATGGTGATGGTTCACCATTCAGCCTTGTGATAAGCACCTCTTTCTTAGCGGGTTCGTTTTAACCCTTCACATGTGTGTGCCCCACTGGTGTTAAACCGCTGGCAGGGAAGAAGCAAAGCGGCTGGGAATCCTTTCCCCACATCCATGCGACCACCCTGGCTGTGCCGCTTGCCCCAATCTGTCATTCGCTCTACCCCCCATCCTTTATGCTGCCCGCTAAAATATGGAAATGGGGGTGCACAACACGGACGGATAAAACAAAGGAGGTAAAAAAGACTGTGTGAAGCTGGGGGTGAGAGGGCACCACAGGATGGGAGAGGGCCCGATACTACTGGGAAAGGTGGATAAAGGGGATGAAACGTTCTGAGATCAGACATGAGAAGAAACAAAAGAGAGCTGAGCGGAAAAGAGGCAGCAGGTCGAAAAGGAGGAGAGGGAAATAGTGGTGTAGACGCGAAAGAGAAAAGCGGGGATTTTCAGAAGCAATGAGTTTTCCGTTGCTCTAACGAAAATACGCACGACTGGGTGGGGACGCTCAACCCCTTGAAAAAATCAGGTCGTCCCTCAATCGGCCTCTTCCATCCAGCCGCTGGAGCAGCGGTCTCCAAAGCGGGGCGTGCGCAAGACAGCCGGCTGGGCTGCAGGAAGGAAGGAACCACGTTTCCCGGCCCGTGTCACCGGCACCCCGCNGGCTGGGTTGAAATTAAGACAGCTTAAGAAGTAAAGAAGAAAACCCCCAAGTGATGCAAGGGTATCCACTCACCACCTCCCACCAGCAGACGGATGCTCAGCCAGTCCCCGAGCAGCAGCAGCTTTGGAATCTCTCCCTTTCCCCCTCCCCAGTTACCATTGCCGAATGCGACGTCATATGGTATGAAACACCCTTTAGGTCAGTTTGGGTCAGCTGTCCCACCCCAGCCTCTTGCCCAGCCCCAGCCTGCTCGCTGGGAGGGCAGTGGGAAGCAGGGAAAGCCTTGACCCTGTTGAAGGATTGCTCAGCGATAGCTAAAACGCTGGTGGTTATCAGCGCTGTGTTGGATACAAATCCAAAACACGGCGCTACATGGGCTGCTGTGAAGAAAATTAACTCCATCCCAGCCGGACCTGGTAGAGCTGGGAAACCTTGTGAGAGACATTGTAATTCAGGTGCCTCGAAACAAGGGTAGCAGAAGAATTCAGAGAACACAGAGACGATTAGAACAAAGTACTCAAAGATTTCAGTTAAAAAAAAAATAGTTGGCACTGGAGGTAAAGCACAAGTAAGCAGAATATTCATTTAGCACTCGGGTAAGGATATCACCCGTGCTTTTCTCCAGAAGTCAATGATCCTCCAACATATACCTTTGATCACAGGGCTTGCCTTTGATCACAGGGAGCAGCGCTGTGCCTGTGCAGAGCATTTTATAATACCTCAGTTGGATATCAAATGTTAACAGCTCCGACACATCCAGTGCTGGAACCACCGATTGTGAGATTCCCAGCAAATTGATGGAACTACTCGAACGCAAAATCTGGATGGTGAAAGGTCA
>VZSF01004667.1:21915-42077 GCA_013398295.1 Chionis minor | reverse complement strand
GCGACGTGCGGCCGAGGCGCCGGGACCCGCCGGCCGGCAGAGGGCACCCGGCGCCCGCCGCCTGCGCCGCGCTCCCCCGGCGGGTGCGCGGGGCCGGGAAGCGAAGGCGTTTTGAAATCCTGCCTTATTCCCGCTGTTTAACTGCAATCGGGCGGCGCCCAGGAGTGAGTGAGTGAGTGGCCAGGGTGTTGTACCAGGCGCCGCACACCCGTGTGCAATACAGCGGGTTGGGTGCTAGGTGACATTTTAAAGCGCCGAGCGCGGTAGAAATACTCAGGTATGTCGGTGTGAAAGAAGGCTGGGTTGAAATTAAGACAGCTTAAGAAGTAAAGAAGAAAACCCCCAAGTGATGCAAGGGTATCCACTCACCACCTCCCACCAGCAGACGGATGCTCAGCCAGTCCCCGAGCAGCAGCAGCTTTGGAATCTCTCCCTTTCCCCCTCCCCAGTTACCATTGCCGAATGCGACGTCATATGGTATGAAACACCCTTTAGGTCAGTTTGGGTCAGCTGTCCCACCCCAGCCTCTTGCCCAGCCCCAGCCTGCTCGCTGGGAGGGCAGTGGGAAGCAGGGAAAGCCTTGACCCTGTTGAAGGATTGCTCAGCGATAGCTAAAACGCTGGTGGTTATCAGCGCTGTGTTGGATACAAATCCAAAACACGGCGCTACATGGGCTGCTGTGAAGAAAATTAACTCCATCCCAGCCGGACCTGGTAGAGCTGGGAAACCTTGTGAGAGACATTGTAATTCAGGTGCCTCGAAACAAGGGTAGCAGAAGAATTCAGAGAACACAGAGACGATTAGAACAAAGTACTCAAAGATTTCAGTTAAAAAAAAAATAGTTGGCACTGGAGGTAAAGCACAAGTAAGCAGAATATTCATTTAGCACTCGGGTAAGGATATCACCCGTGCTTTTCTCCAGAAGTCAATGATCCTCCAACATATACCTTTGATCACAGGGCTTGCCTTTGATCACAGGGAGCAGCGCTGTGCCTGTGCAGAGCATTTTATAATACCTCAGTTGGATATCAAATGTTAACAGCTCCGACACATCCAGTGCTGGAACCACCGATTGTGAGATTCCCAGCAAATTGATGGAACTACTCGAACGCAAAATCTGGATGGTGAAAGGTCACGGGGGCCCATTCATCCGTCTCAGTTGCCCTTCCTTTGAACAAAAATGGAAGTCCTCTGGCTTCTTAAACGCATTGCTCTCCAGAGGCTCCTTGCTACAGTAATGAAGATGAAGAATAGCACTTCTCAGGAAGGTGAGGGGCTGTTAGGATTGCAGGGGTTTTTTTTACACCCCCCTCCACCCCCCTCAAGATATTTCACCTCAGCTGCAAAGGCAGCAGCCTGATTTCAGCCCCATGAGAAGAAAACTGAGCGGAGAAGGGTGTCTGTTTTGTCTTTCCTCGTTACCACTTTCAGAGTTTTCAAAGGAGACAGAGCTTTCACCAAGAAATACTCCAAGGTTTTGAGCTATGTGCAGACACTCGAGAAGCCAATGATCTGGTTTGCATAAAAAGAATAACTGATAAGCAATCTCTGAGAAGTAAACTGCTTGCAGTTTACAACAGAAACAACACTTCGGTTCCTTTCATAATGCTTTATTGCTTCTTACGTTTAATGAAAACTTTGAGAAAATTTTCCTGAACCAGATTTGTCATTTATGACCTTACTTCACTACAAGTGGAGGTTACAGAGGAGGGATCTGGTTTTATAAGAGATTTTAATAGGGTATGTGCCTCCTTGCCCTCTAACTATAGGCAGACAGGGTCAGAGGGCAATGCGCACACTTACTATAAAGCTCAGCTTTCTGTGGCTGCTTTCTCTCCCACTTTTCTTCTTCCTTCTTTTCTTTATTTTCTCCCATCACCCTGATTTTAATAAGTGGAGTTATGAATGGTCCTAACTGGTTTGTGCTGAGCTCTCAGTTACTGATCCATCTTACCTGCTTGCCCAGGGCACTATATTTACTCTCTGAACTGTGAAGCAGTTGTTCTTTAGCTTATTAGGACCTCTGTCTCGATTTATTAATAGGCCTCCTCAGCAAAGGACACTTGAAGTACATTGCTGAATACAATAACGATCATCTTTAGATTGGCTGTTAGGAAACATTTCTTCACCGAAAGGGTTGTCAAGCATTGGCAGAGGCTGCCCAGGGAAGTGGTTGAGTCACCATTCCTGGAGGTATTTAAAAGACATATAGATGTGACACTTAGGGACATGGTGTAGTGGTGGACTTGGCAACGTTAGGTACTGTTGGACTTGATGATCTAAAAGGTCTTTTCCAACCTAAAGGATTCTATGATTCTATCTGAAACCGATTCTGCTGTATCAACGCTCTGTACAGGGCATGATGCTTTTTTCCTGCGCTCTCCGCACTCGGGTATATGCTCTTTATGCAGGTTTATAGGACAGGTCACCCTGGCAGGACAGCCATATGATCTTCAATCTGTCTCCTGGCATTTTCTTTAAGGTCTTGTGGGAAAAATCTATCTAAACTCTTTGCAGAACCCTGCAATCAGATAATCTGGCTTGGTAGGCAGGAGCCTCACCAGTGTCTCTGAAACTGTAGGCTGTGTGAAAGGGGCCCGGTGAGTGGAGAGAAGCCCTGTATCTCCTCTGGAAAAGCAAATGCAACTGCTAGTGCTCTCCTGCAGAGGAGACCCTCTGATCACGCTGAACATCCCAAAAAGGAACAGAACAAGTGTGACGCATCATTTATACCTCCAGGGAAATGCAATCATAAACTCTGATCTAATGCTAATCGATGCTAATGAAAAGACTCCAGCAGGCTTTAGAGTAGACCCGCAGGTAAAGAGAAATTATATCGTTTGAACCTTGCTGCTGATAACAACCGAAAGGATGATATTACGGTATCGTCAATCATGGCAGTACTGTTAAACCTGTTGGACAAACGTTAGGAGAAGAGTAAGCAGGGGCAGGAGAACTCTCAAGCTCTGCCCTCCTCACTCATCCCTCATTTCTCGGGCAGTCTGGTCTCTCCTGTCACCAGAGGCTGCCTCTGTGGGACAGACTAACACATGGTGGAGGTACTGAGATGGTACCCTGGTCATGCAGATCCTCACAGCCCTCCCTCTTGCCCTCCACCCTCCCAGAACCCAGAGTTTCATACATGCAGTAGCTCAGCAGTGCTCTACAAGGGAGGGGAAGAAGCCTCAAGCCCTCCAGGAGCGAAAGAGGATGTGCTATTCTGTGAAGGAGGTCAGGGCAGAGACAGAGAAAAGTGGGGTCAGGACAATAAAGACAGTACAGAGCAGAGGAAAAGACTAGCATTAATTTTGCCCCAAAGAATGAGCCCAGTAATTGCAGGCTGGCTAGCATTAGCTCAGTTCTAGGGAAAATAAAGGAAAGCTTGTATAGGCTTCAGTTGAGAAAGAATTAAGGGAAAGAATATGGTTAACGCCACTGGCTTAGTTTTATGGTAATTACAAGCAAACTTGTCAAACAAACTTGATTTTTGTGCTTTGATGAGACTATATATTTGGTTGACAAAGGTAATTGCATAGTGATAATGTATGTGAAACTGTGTTGGGCATATGAGTCAGTAGTGTGCTGCATTTTGAGTCTAAAAATGAACACTGTGCAATATCCATACAGCTTGTGTGAACAGCACTGAGAGGAGGCCAGCTGACAGACCTCAAAGAGCCAGTGCGGAGTCCAGGAGAGGCTCCTGGCGATGGGAGCAAAGCTGGAAGCTACTTAATCCATTAATGTAACAATTTAATCTATGATCTAAATGAATATGAAATCACTATTGACAACAGCAGGGGCTGGCAATCACTAGCAGGACAGAAGACAGTAATGAAGACAGTCATGCAGAGTGATCTGGCATGCTCTGAAAAGAGGGCTACTTAGTCTTGGAAAGGTAGAAGCCGTGAATAGGAGCAGATTGGGATTTTTACCTTAGTGTATGGCATTGACAGGTTTGAAACATCCAGGATCTTACAGCACATTTGGCAAAATGAGCTTTTTTTGATTCTAAGGGCATAAAGGGTCTGTCTTATATCCAGAAGCAAGCATGAGAGGCTCTCCAAGACACAAGACCTCCACAATCAGAGCTCTTCCTGACTCTCTCTCAGGCTTCCTGAGCAGTGGAGAGCCTTTTCCTCCTCAACATGTCTCCAGCCAGGGCTGTGGGGAGGACACCTGCACCCCACTGCCAGCCATGGGTGAAGAGGAGTTAAGTAGTTTAAAGCCCACATGGACAGCAAAAGAGATAACCTCTGGGTTCCGCCTCCTGGTGCCATTTGCTCAATTAATGTGCTTGGGTCTCCCATAAGGGAAGCTTATGCCGTTCCTGCCCAGAGTGGGATCATTCTCTTTCTGCAAACTGATACCCTCTTCCCTGCCATCAGCCGGGCAGGGGCAGGCAGCAGCAGGGGAGCGGTTGCCTGGGAACTACGTAGCACATCCCGGTGGGGGAAACAGTAGAGTCAAGTGACAGTACTCTTCTCAGGTTTACCTGGTTGCTGGGGGGTTTTTCAGTGTTGGGTGTTTTTTGTTTGGTTTGGGTTTTTTTTTTGTTGTTGTTGGTTGGTTTTTTTGTAGTTGGTGGGGTTTTTTTGTTGGTTTTTTTTGTTATGGAGTTGTCGTTGCTTTTTTTAGCTGGGAACAATGATTTCTCGTACCTGTGAACTGCTGCTGAGGGGAGGAGACGCAGGCTTGTGTGGCAGCTGGTACACTAAGTCATCTCATATCACTTCCAACCAGGGATGGGTTTTTTTTCCCCTCCACTTAGTCTTCTCCAGGGCTGCTGAGTCCAGCACTTGCCATGTGAATAGAGAAGCCGGCAGCCCCTGCTCTGCACCGCACTGACCCAACATGCTTTGGGCCAGCAGCTGATCCAGATGGCTCAAGAATATCTTTTTTGAAACAAAAGATGTTTCTTCAGCCCAAGGAAGAAAATCAGAAGGTGAAATGTCAGATGAAACAAAGAAAGAGCATTTGTACATAAGTTTCACCAGAACATATGGTTGTTTCAACAGCTTCCACTGAGCATAAACACACCTGTTTGAGTTCAAGAGCCAAAACCAACTCTGTTTTAAAGGCTGGCTTTTTCTGACTGATCCCAACATTGCTGTTCATCCATTCCTCTTTGTCTAGCTGTGGGTCTCAGCAGTTCAGTGTCTTCTTTATCTTCCCCGGACTTAGTAGAAATTAACACTTGCCTGCCTGATCGTGCGGTAGGCAGGGGGGTATGATGTGGGTATATGTGGGTAGATATTCCCTGATACACTTCTTTAACAGCTCTGTGATACTTGAAACAATATTGGTACGTTGTCACTGTTTTCTTCCTCTTTGCTTATGTCTAACATTCTTCTGTACAGCCTGGCACGAAAGTAACCAACAGGAAAACTGAGATATTGTTGACATTCATAAAAATAGCTTGTTTCCTCCATCGTTTTTCACACATAGATTTAGCCTACTACTTCTGTTACAACCACCCTAAACCATCAGCAAGCGATTTCTGCAGAAAAAGGATCACAAATTTCAATATCTGTCCATCCTCCTGGGCTACATTTAGGTGCATCATCTTAAACAAATGGACCCAAACGGCCAAAAGATGCAGATTTCCCAGGCTTACAGTGAGCAATACCACATGCTTCTGTGGCATGGGCCTGTGGAGGTCCCGGCAGGGACACAGTGGCTCTGGTGCCAGATCTACTGGGCATGCGCCGTTTCCATGGTAGTGTATATATGACATAACATCTTCTGTACATATGTGCATGGTTTGGCCATCTTCAGAACCATCTGTTATGTCTCACACACATGCACAGAGCAAAAAAATACCTTCAGCAGGCTCCAAAAATGAGTGTACAGAAGAGGAAGGGCTGAAGGATCACTCCCGAACCGTAAACAGGCATTGACTTACTAATGTGGTCTACCTCGTTTCTCTCTCCCTAGGGGCTTACCCTGAGGAATGTTTCAGTTTCTACACATCCCTGACTTTTCTTTGATCAGTTGGTATTCCTGAGGCTTGCAAGGTAAATCTGCTTTCCTTTATGTGAGCTACTGTTAGGTTACTTATAAAAGTGCAACAATTACCCTAAGTAGTAAATTATCAAAAAAAACCCCGAAAAAAGGCCAAATGGCAGCCCTTTTCCCCATAAGCTTTTTGTGAATACTTGGCTCTTCTTTCCCTCCCAGCAGTTGCTGTGTTCATCCTCCCTCCTGTGCACGCTGAGGGACCGATTACACTGACATAATTCCACTTAATTTGAGGGGATTAGCTTTCAAATGACATTGGTGAGATACCCTTTTGTCCTTCAAACAGTTGCCCTGATCAGAGTTGTATTTAAGGGCATAAAATCAGTGCAACTCTTAGAAGCTATGAATTATACTATAGGACTCATTAGACTTTAGGGACCATGCAGATCTCCAGTAACTTGCCTGAAAGTACCTCATTTTAACCTCCCGAGACTCCAAAAGTTTATCTCTGGCTTTGACTACATCTAATTTATTCTCTAGTTGATGCAGGGGTTTTGCCTTCTACCTTCCTCCCACACAGTTTTCCATCTCTTTGCATCTTCCGTTCTTTTCCTCATTATTGCTTTTGCTCTTCAGCTGCATATTACAATAAAGAGTATTTTTTTCCAAAGCATTTCTGCACGAGGCTGTAGTGGAGCTAAAGCTGTGGTTAAAGGAAAGATACCAAAAATATATCAAGCGATACACTGCTGGATAATTTAAAAAATAATATGTCTTGTGTTAGCCAAACAATACACATTTGATAAGCTATCTGCAGCTGAGAGGATCATTTTCAAAGGGTCATCCACCTGCAGCACAGAATCCAAGGATAAGAGGTAAGCTTCAGGCTGAAGTCCCAGCCAAGGGCCCTCACCACCCTTTGCCATTCTTTCTTTGGGGTGGAGGTGAGAATGCTAGAGCTAAGGACTAGGACATTTGAGATGATTTTTTATTATAGCAAGAAATTACAAAACGGAAACAAGGGATAGGGATGGTGAGGGATGGAAAAGATTGAGAATTGTTTCCTTGGCAACTGAAACTGTGGAGCCTCATACAGGAATCCCTGAGAAAAATCCTAGAGGAAGCCAGACTAGATGATCATAATGGTCTCTTCTGCCTTCAGACTCTGTTTCAGGCTAAGTTTACACATCACAGTGTGGTGCTGCATAAAGAGATGGAGTTAGTGCTAAATGGAAATCAGAAGCTGTAGAGTTGTAAGAAATCCTTGGGAAGAAGAGAAGCACTATGTCTCCCTTTCATAAAACGGGGAATATTCTATAATGCAAAAGATGAAAAGATTGAATAACTTGGCAAAGATTATTAAAACGTTTTTTGCAACACAGAGGACAGGCACGTTACAAGTCCCTGCCCATCACTCCCACCACTGCAACGGGAACACATCCCCCCTCAACTGGGGGTGCACTTCAGATGTTTAAGGAATTAGCAGAAGGGTTAAGGGAGCAGAAAGCAGGTGAAGCGGCTGCTCTTTAATGAATGCCGTTTTCCCACCATGCAATTCAGTGCTCCACAGGGGCTGCTGCCACAAAAGGGTCCTGGTCCTGCACAGTGTTCGGCTGCAGCAGCAGTGAATCTTCATTAGCGGATTTAAATGTAAGAACTGGGGCACATATATGAATATTAATGAAAGAAAGATTGACTAACTTCATGCTATTAAAAGATTTCTGGTCCCAGAGAGTAGGTGGAGCCTTTAAAAAAATGTATAATGAAATACAATATGCGATACACAACTTTAAGAGCACTAAGAATGTGGATTTTGATCTCTTCTAATTTTCCGTTTATATAGCGCTTTGCGAATGTGAAATGGAAGCATGCCTTCATTTGAACATTATTTTTTTTTTCTCCTCCATGTCCCATGTACCAGTATTTGTTAATGTGGAATTTCATGGACACGTATTCTGCGGAGCCGCTTGGCAGTGGTCAGCTAGTATTGATTTCTGCTCCAAAAATAGAGCATCAAATGCTTGTACATTTATAAATGTATGTGTGCATGCACATATATATATATATATAAAAATATATAACCACAGGTGTTGCAAGGAAATAAAAGACATAGGAAGGTTAAATCAGAATTGTAATTAATAACCTTGCCAGTTCCAATGTAAATGTTTGTGTCGGCAGTGCGTAGAACGCATAAATGCTGGAGAGCACAACATAGCATGCCATGCCTGTGAAGGGCATCCCCAAGTAAGAGGCTGGCACATTACTATACGTTCACTAGAAACCAGAGATTCAAGGCAGCAGAATTTCCAGGCAGTCATGGGAGAAAGAAGTACTGCAGCATCAAGGCAGCCGGTCCACTTATTTCTGTCTGTTCCTGATGTTAAATAATTGCTGAGGCCTGCATCGCTATCGCTGATTTCTCCAAGTAGCTTAATGGTAGGAAGGAAACCAGCTTTGTGAGTGATTCCCTGTACAAGTGGGTAGAGATGTTACATGTGTCTGTCTGATCCTCTGCAAGGAGAGAGCGACTGTGGCAGCTCTAACAAAGCAGGCGAAGAAAACGAAAGGAACCTTAGGGGAGCCGATACGTATTTTTTACTCTTTGATGTCTGTGATGGAGACGGCTGGCATATAGCACAAAATGAAATTTGTGTTCTCCGAGACTTTCTTCTGGGTTAGCGCTAATATTCACAAATAAAATACTGTGTAAGTAAAGTGCCAGAGTGGCCACGTTTGCAGGAGCGATGAGAATGGACTACCATATAACATGCCAGCCAAAATAAGATGGGAGAATCCTGCCTTACTGTCTGAAGTATTCCTTAAAGGCAATTAGTAACGGGGTATCTATGTGTGTGTATCTGGGTGTGTGACTATATAATTAGCATGTAAAAGGTGAAATGCAAAGCTAAAAATGGTCAGATTGTCCTTTACCACTCTCCTATTTAAAATCTTACCTGTTTTTTTCCCTCTTTTTCTGCTTATTTTTCGCCCTTTACTATCCAAATTATACTGTCTCCAGTTCCTTTTCTTTGATGAAGGTCATTTGGAAACCTGAATAATGATGTCAGATAAATGTGTAGCTTTTATAAGGAACAGAAATTTCACTGCCTGGAGAGGCAGCTGTTTCTTTAGGCAAAAAAGATGGAAGATATTTCAGGCAGTGAAAATGAAAAAGGAATTTAATTTTATTATTTTGATTCATGGGTACCCAAAATGTGACATCAAGTTTGGGATTCATTTAATCTAATGTTATCTCTCTACAAGAAAGGACCTAGTTATCGAAGCCTTCCTCTATAGACAAAGGAGAGAGCCAGACAAGGCCAGAGGCTGATGTCTGCCCTATCTTATCATGAAATGCACATTATTTCTTTCCATTCACAATAAAGGAACGGAGTTTAGAGACTGAGTTTCAAAGAAATGCATGCATGTACCTTGAGTTAAAAAGGATCTATTGCATTTGTCCTGGTTGAGTCAAAGAATGCAAGTTCTTTCCAAAGTGGATGTAAGAATGTCTTCCTCCTACCAAACAGGAGAAGTTTATATGCAATCAAGGAAGCAGTACACTAAGCACAAATGAAGAAATCCAGGGTAGGTATTTCAGAGGAACAGAGAGAGGGATATATTGGATCAGGAGTCAACCCTTCTAAAGCTTCGAGGAAGTACACTCCAGTGTATTCCAGAAGTGTGATATGATCCATGTTTTTCAAGATGTACAAAATGTGCTTTTTTCCAGAGAGAGAGGGGAATTGACTATGTTAATTTGTTAACTTTATTTGGGGAACTCACCCATTGTCACTGCCTTTTAGAAGTCTCAACTTCTTTCGTATTTTAATTTAAGTCCCGTAAACTGTAAAGCCTCCGAAAAAGGAAACGAGTGTATGATCTCCTACCCAGCCTTATGATTTCTGAATACTGAGATTTGACCACCAAGTTGGCATTAAGTTAGTGTTACCATCATCCACTGTCTGCCTTCCAAAACTGAGTTAGCTGTGTTACACATGGAAGGAAAAGAGGATGTAATTCTCTGTATGGCCTTCTTTTCTTGCCCTTCCCCTGTGTATTCATAAAGCCATGCTTTGCCCCATACGTGCAGCTCAAGAGACATTTAGAGGTACAATTATGGTGCAAACATAACTGGGTTATTACCACAGTAACACAACAAACCGCTCTAGCTAAAGTATATGTATTGCAGGCCTGTGATCTTAAAATCAGATTTCCTTAAAGTGCCTTTGGTTACAGACAATGAAAACAGCCTGTATGGCAGAAGACCACTGAAAATAACTTTTAAATAAAGGATACTTTTTTACAATAGCAGAATTTCATCTGATGTGCAGACTTTGGTTCATAATTGAAAATGAGACAGCCAAGGGAACTAGCAGGATTAGGCTATGGGAATTCAACCGAACAATGTTTTGCATTCAGATAATTGCATGAAATTGGGCTATTAGTGTGATTTTTGCAAATTGCAATAACATAAAACAAAGTAAAATATTCCCAGTGTATGCATTCAACTAATGTGCTAAAAAGGAACCACAACTGGTTTCAGACAGAGCACAGAGAACTCCCATTAACTATTCAGAGCTGTCTCCAAATACTGTTCTGTCTCACAGGTTCCTAAAATGGACTTTCAAAGGGAAACTCTTTTTATAAAACAGTAAGTAAATAAACATAATTTAATAGTTAACTTGTGGTTTTCACTGGCAAGGACATTACTAACATGTCCTTTATCTGACCTTGATTTAACATGGCATAAAATATCACCAAAAAGAACTGGAGAAAGAGAGAGTTTCGGCTAAAATTGCAGCTGCTTGCTCCAGTAGCTCTCCTGACCGAACTTCAGCAGTAGCTGCAGCTTGCGCCTTTTTAACTTCTTTCATGGGATAGGATTATTCTGCCCCATGGCTTTTCCTGAGCTAAGCAAAAGGTTATCAGGAGGGATGTCCTAAATCCTCCTTTGTCTTAACCTCTTGGTCTTTATTTTTGACCCTGCGTTCATCGATGGGACTCTGCCTCAGTATTTGGAATGTGCATCTTTAGCGGACAGTTTTAGAAGTAGCGTTTGACCATGGAGCTCCAGCTCAGACAGGGCAGAAAAATATCGGCCCACTACCAACTCGGGCTAATTATTCTAGTGCTTTGAGTTCAGTGTGGCTAATGCCTGCTGTCGTGGCACCTGAGAAGGAAGACTGCAATTAGTCATGCTTTTATCTTTATTGAAGACTTGGCTGCTCAGGACCATGTGCCAGTCCCATGACTAGCTGGACTGCCATGGTGAATGCCTGTGTCACTAATGTCTCTGTGGGGTTCGGAGGCCATTTCTGATTTCCCTGTCTTTTCTCTCCCATTTTTGAAGGAAGGGAAGTTTTAATTATTTCTGTGATGAACATAGGATATGACAATATCCAATAACTAATTAATGTATCTGTCAGTAATTCCAGCTCTTTACTAGAGTTTTTCATCTCTTTACTAGCACTTTTCAGCTTAAAATCCATATCAGAGTACAGAAGAAGATGCCACATCAGCATCCTGTAATGAATGTAAAGGTAACATTTTGAGCTGTGAATAAGAGGTACCTTAGTAACACCGAAGCTTTCAGCTCATTTCTCTGTCACTGAATTTAGCAGCAGAGTAATCCTTTCATGGCATCTAACGTTGTTTCCTGGATTCTGCTCTGTGCTCGGTCTACGTGAGCCTTAAAATTCCAGACAAGGAGGGTTTTGTTTCTCTCCTTGAAGAGCGTTGTCCAAGATGGTGTATCCCACTGCCAGAAATTTTATCCGGAGGTTCTGACTCAGGTTTGCCTTTTTTGGATTAAATTATTTATCTTTCAAACATTGCCCTTAACAAACTCTTCTTTTTCACAACAATTAAGGCTTTTCAAGTGTTTCATGTCTCTCTATTATGTCTGCCTGTCACAAGTCTGTACCATGGCCTTTTAAAGTTTACTTGGGGCACAGCTGCACTGTGATACACCATGGTGCAAATATCCCTGAGGCAAAGCTGAATGAGCCGGCTCCAAAACTGGCATTTGTACTTTGGCTATTTAGTAGAAAGAGACAAGGACCATCTTTTCTGGCTTGCTCTGTTCTGTGTCTGTTGAGTTTGGTACAACGGGATCCTGGTTTATGGACAGGGTTTGTAAGTTCTACTTTAAGAAAAGAAAAAAGTAAGGAAAGTGCAAGAAGTTGCACATCACTCTGACTGCAGTGTTCAGTGCTAAACAAGGGTGTTTGGTGGGGGGTGATGCTGGTTGAAGAAAATAATGTGAAGCATGGTTTAGGAATCATGCAATTCAGGCCTCAAGTAGAGTCACATAAAGTACGTTTCTTGTTGCCATCCAGATCTCTGTACAGAATTTCACTGAGGGATGGGAAGCAACATGGGGAGAAAGGGTCTTTGTGGTGACATAAAGGCAGGAAGACTGTAGGAAGACAAACGGGAATGAAGAAAAAAGAGTAGAGAAGTACAGAAGTACAGGTATTTTGTGACAGGTATTGACTGGGAGGGAGCCTGGGGTTGTAACTTCTAGAGGAACCAGAAACCATTAGCAGTAGGAAACCAAAGTAAATTTGAGGGAAGGGAAAAGGGCTGTTAAAACACTTCTCTCAGGAAGATCAAGCTACTATCATCTGTCAGCAGGAGCAAAAGCTCACTAGAGGTGAATGTCATGGGTAACACTCGGAAAGTGTTCATTCCAGCTGCTCCTACTAAAATCTGGCAAAGCATCTACTGATTGCCTGATTTAGTTATTCTTACTTTCCAAAAAACCACTGATCCTTGAGACTGCAAAACCTACTGATCTGCCTTGATCATTATATAAATTAGGATAGCATTTGATTCGTCTTTGGTATAAACTATATCTGGGCCAGACAGGAGGAAGCCTTATCTTTTTATATGAAGTCCAAACAGTTTCCGGAATGGGAGATGTACCCTGAATTATGAAGTGACGATTGGAAACAGATGTGTAGGAGGATTTTGCAAGGTCTGGATATTTTTTGGAAGTATTTATTGACATTGCATAAAGTAGCAGGAAGGTTTGTTAATTCTGTTTTGTGGGAAGAGTTTAATGGATGTATGGGTAAGTGGCCTTTTCAGTGACCACTCTGTTTAAGATGGGGTTACCAAGGATATTTTACAGTAAATTCACTGTACTTGAAATTTAATTCTCTTAAGTTCCAAAACTACAACAAACAAGATATGGCTTGCTCATTTTTTGTGTGTTATTCTGTAATGCAGAGAAATAATCTAATTGCTGTCATGATCAATGCTATAGTAGCTTGAAATGCATTATTTTTAATATGGTAAGTCAGCTAAGTATAGATGGAATTATTTTCAGTTGCTCAGTGTATAAGGATGAAGGATAGTTCGATAGAGCAAGATATGTCTGTGGTGCAATAATTTCTGAACATGGTAGGTCTATGCATTATAAAACAATATTTTATAAACAAAATAGGATAGTTATGGTCAGGATTGGTTGCATATATGAAGGAAAAAAGACCATCGGTTCAGAGAGCTACATAACTCTCCACTGGAGGAACAACACTAAGCCCATTTATTTTACCATGTTGCCTCAGAAGAACTGAAGAGATAGAAATTTGAGGTAAAAGGTTTTGGCAGGTGGTGAAAGTGAAGGAGTCAAAGGAGGCAATCAGAGTAACCATTCCTAGGAAGAGTAGTATGAAGCGGTATAACAGAGACATTTGTTGCAGACCCAATGCCAGAAGACCAGCAACTGGATTAAACAGACAGCCTGAGGTATTTGCAAAAAGATGACAAGCCTTTCAGCAAAATACAGGCACTTGGCCAGTCTCTCTGTTGCCTCAATGAAATCTGTGGCGAAAAAAGTGGAAGAAAGCAATTTATTAAACACCTCCACTCTTTTTATAAGAGACTATTTCTCTGAGTTACTTCTGTATATTTGTCCAGCTTAGAAGCTCAGAATTGAAAACACAGCATACACGCATCTCTTGCCTTTTTCCTTTTTTTACATAGGAACAATCTGGTATTTGCGCGAGCATTCCTGGTGCCAGTTCCCAATACTGCATTCTACACAGTTACAGCATGAGACCACACAGGACTGTCTTATTAAGCTACACAAGTACAAAAATCTGTACCTTAATGAGGTTTGTGTTTTTCCTTTCACTTCTTAACCTAGAAAGCTTACTTTCTAGTACATTCCTTGTACTTTCTAGAACAAAACCAATCCGTTTTGTTACTCTGGCCTTCTAAAGTTGACTCTTCTCTTCTGGTGCCAGCAGCCGTTGCTCTGTACTTCATCAGCCAAAGGGACTGATGGGGGGTTAAAAGGGGCAGGACAAAAGTAACCTACAGTACAAGTCTGGATCCAGCGAAATATGAGAGTTCAGAAACAGGCTGTATTGATTTGTAAACGGTTTGAGTCTTTTTTATGTCACAAACCATGGGACTTTCCACAGCACATGGCTTTCAGAGAGTAAAAGAAAAACTGTAATGAAAAAAAAGTACTCTCTGCTCCCTTAGACACAAGTGTTGGTCAGAAAACTAGATGTCTGAGAGCACTGGGAATAGCCTAAGGAACTGTCTGAAAGTCTTCACAAAGTCAAGCTAGAACCTTTCCCTTCAAACATTTTTTCAATAGGTAGCTCAGGAAATTGGAAACATTCACAAAAATATCTGTTTCTTCACAAATTTCAAATTTCAGCAGCAGTGAAAGAGCAGAAGAAAAAAACTTTGGGTGTTTGTTTTTGGTTGGTTTTTTGGTTTTTTTTTTTTTTTTTTTAAATGCAAAGATTGTTCTCTAGAGCAAAAAACATCTTCAGCAGAGCAGCGCTGGTCACTGTCCCAAACCAGTAATAACTGAAAGTTACTGAGCAGTTGTCTGGTTCCACTGGAAATAATGTTGATGGTCTCCAATTCATTTCAGTGTCTCTGGTGTTTTGATGTGCAGTTTTGAGAAACAGGTTCCCTGATTTGGGTATTACATACTCTACAAAAAGCAAAATGATTGGAAAGTACTTTCGATTTGTAAGAGGGTCTAATTTCACACCTTCCTTTCCAGCAAAACCTGATCAACAAGAGCACTTCCACAAAGAGCCTTCTGAGGACGCTCTTGTTTCTGTCATTGCAGTGGAGGTGCTCAGTTCCCCTGCTGAGGCTGCAGCTTCCAAATATCCCGCCTTGAGTGTTCACTTGTGGGATTTCCTCCCAAAATGTTGCAGGTTTTTTTTCCTCTTACATCCTTCACAAAGCAAGCTCTCAGTTTCCAGGTGGAGCCTGTCATCATTAATCTAATCCTACTTAGCACAGCCTTTGATTTTTTTGCATCCTCAGTCTTGCCCCAGTGATAAATCAGAGTAGCCGTCACTGTAGTGGAAAGCTCAGTAATGTCAAAAACTTCCTGGTGTATATGCAATGGGAAGTCATTCAGCAGTAAGTAAATAACCCTTGCGAGTCACACTGTTACAAAAGATTACGTAGTCCTTAAGCAGAGGGAGCTACTATCTTCATGCATACTGCCAAAGACCACAGTAGAATACCATAGGAAAGAGAATTCTCACCTTCCAACTCAGTTACTTCTTGCGATGAATGCATTTACAAGCTTCAGAATAAAATGTAGTTAAAATTACAGCTAGTTTCACTCTGTGACTTTGCAAGTGACAATGTAGGGAAGGCTGAGATTTCTGGCCTGTATTAACATCCTAGCAAAATTTGCTGTATTTTTTTCAGATTTCTGTTTTAGTGGAATCTGAAATGTTCTATGGATCTTTGGGGTTTGGATTTGTTTCTTGGTTTGTTTGTTTCGTTTGTTTGTTGGGGTTTTTTTAAAATATTGTTATTATAAATGTCATTCTTGACTTCAGATACTTGTTAGAAGCATGTAAGGTGGTGGGGGTTTTTTTGCTGTTCCAAAGGGAAAGGAAAAACACAGTGCCCCCCCAAATCCCAGCATCCCTCCAAGGGGTATCTGAGGGAGGTTCTTGCTGGTTATTCTGTAGCATGTGGGCAGCTGCAATAGGTGAACAGGACCAGAGAGAGAGGTGTTGAGGATGCACCGATGCAGCCTGAAGAAGTCCTGTACTTTGTCAGGATTCCTGCTGTACTCAGGTAGATGAGAAGTATACTGAAGAAATAGCTGAAGGCTCTATAAAGGAAAGCTGGAGAAAAACACCCTGTAGTTAGTCATAAAATCGTTGGGAGTCTGCTGTGATGAGACCCACCTGGAGTACGGCATCCAACTTTGGATTCTTCAGCACAAGCAGGATGTGGACCTGTTGGAGTGGGTCCAGAGGAGGGCCACGAAGATGATGAGAGAGCTGGAGCACCTCTGCTATGAAGACAGGCTGAGAGAGTTGGGGTTGTTCAGCCTGGAGAAGAGAAGGCTCCGGGGGAGACCTTGTAACAGTCTTCCAGTATCTGAAGGGGGCCTACAAGAAAGATGGGGAGGGACTTTTTACAAGGGCATGTAGTGACAGGACGAGGGGTAATGGCTTCAAACTGCAAGAGGGGTGATTTAGATTAGATCTCAGGAAGAAATTTTTCACTCTGAGGGAGGTGAGGCACTGGAACCCTCAGGGTTGCCCAGGGAAGCTGTGGAGGCACCACCCCTGGAAGTGTTCAAGGTCAGGCTGGATGGGGCTTTGAGCAACCTGGTCTAGTGGGAGGTGTCCCTGCCCAAGGCAGTGGGGTTGGAACCAGGTGATCTTTAAGGTCCCTTCCAACATAAATCATTGTATGATTCTATGATTTTGCTGCCACAAAGATGCCAGATCCATATGGATAACTCCTGCCCTAGCTGTGGATGGACAATAAAGCAAGGACTGGGGGAGTAAATTCCCTCTCACTGTAAAAGAAGATCAGGTTCATGTCCACCTGATGAACCTAAACATACAGAAGTCTATGGGACGTGACAAGGTGCAGCCCAGTGTCCTGAAGAAATTGGCTGATGTAGGTGCCAAGCCACTCTCCATGATGTCTGAAAAGTCACGGTAGGCAGGTGAAGTCCCTTAAGACTGGAAAAAGGGAAACATTGAACCCATTTTCATAAAGGGTAGAAAGGAGGACCCTGGGAACTGCTGGCCTGTCAGCCTCACCTCTGTGCTTGGAACAGACCCTCCTAGAAGCTATACTAAGGCACATGGAGGACAGGGAAATGATTCGAGACAGCCAGCCTGGCTTTACCAAGGGCAAGTCCTGCCTGACCAACCTAGTGGCCTACTATGATGGAGTGACTATATCAGTGGACAAGGGAAGAGCTACAGTTGTCATCTATCTGGAATTCTGTAAGGTCTTTGACACAGTCCCCCACAAGAGTACTTAAAGGGGGCCTACAGGAAAGATGGGGACACAGTTTTTAGCAGGGCTTGTTGCAATAGGACAAAGGGTAATGGCTTTAAACTAAAAGAGGGAAGATTTAGACTAGATATAAGGAAGAAGTTTTTTACAATGAGGATGGAACGGGTTGCCCAGAGAGGTGGTAGATGCCCCATCCCTGGAAACATTCAAGGCCAGGTTGGACAGGGCTGTGAGCAACCTGATCTAGTTGGAGATGTCCCTGCCCATGACATGGGGTTGGGCTTGGTGGCCTTTAAAGGTCCCTTCTAACTCAAATTATTATATGATTCTTTGATGAAAACAAATGTGTGAAATAATTGTCAATCAGGTTGCCACTTACAACGAGGGTTTCCAGGAACAACGGGGACTAAGAGAACTGCAAAAAGGATTAAAGGAACTAAACAAGAGTACAAAGATATTAAAGTTAATGCAATCGCTAAGAGGAGTAGGAACTACAATTGCAAAAGCATTGCCCCAAAGTATGGCTCCAGTGAAAGAGTCAGCTAAGAAGGACAGAGGAACATACATGACTAGCGAAATTCCTTCACACCTTCTGGGAAACAGCAGACCAAAACAGAGGGTGAGCTGTAGTACAACAGGTAGCTGCCTCGCAGCTCCTCTTTCAATGCTGGCTATTATTTAGCAACGGGAGTTTAATTTGAAGGTGTCTGGTGGAACGTGTGAAATTGCAAGGGAATAGAGAATATGCGATCAAATGTGACAGTTCTTAAATTAGTCCAGGAAGCAGGGAAATAACATGAATACCAGTTCAGTCTCAACAGACACTGAAACTGGGGAACATGAACCCAAACACAAGATAGGAAGATTATTGTCGTGAACTGAACTCCAGGAACTGGAGCAGGAAATCATGTTAGCTGAGACAGTGAATGAGTTAGCAGTTGCCGTGGATTTCATCATGGATAACATCTCAAAAATGTGAGAGAAGTTGTCTCATGCTTTAGTCTGGGAAGTTACCTTTGGATCTTGGTGAAACAAATTACCTCCAGGCAGTCTAAAATGCACTACAGGCAGCCTTATATGTTCTGGTACTAGAGGCGCTGTCAGGACAACAACATAATGTGGTACCTTTCGGCGAAGGAGATGATAGGCAGCGTCTAAAATATATTTTGAAATTAAGTATTTGAAGGGTCTTAACTGCCAAAGATCCCACCGAATGCGAAGCAGGGTTGGATTCCTATCCACGTACTGAGTACTTCTGAGGGCTAGCTTATTAAAAGAAAGGAAACCCCCATTTTGCAAACAGAAAGAGCAGGTAACTGCACACTCCAATGCCGAACACTGGTGTGCACCGCTGCTTACAGCGAAGGCATCTTGGAACGAAGTGGGGTTATTTGGTCTCTGCTGTTTAGCCTGCACTGCAGACCTGCAAAAGAGGTTGGGAAGGAGAAGAAAAACAGAGAGATGTCAGCAAGGAAGTACCCGATACGGCACGTATCCACAAACAGTAGGTACATAGTTACAAAAAAAGGCTAACGAGTACTCTTTCGAGCTGAAGTATTTTCAGGGGACTGGCAACTAGTGAGGAAAAAAATAATAATTAGCTGTTTGATTCCTAATGGGTTCAGGGAAACAGAAATGTGAATATTTTAGTAAATAAAAAGGAACACAAAAGACATAGTTCTCTCTATCAGAAATTTAATATAACAGAAACAATCCCTAGGCCCTGATTTTTTTGCTATTTGCTCAGGTAAAAAAAAAAAAAGGTGGTGTTATGCAAGTTTTTCTGCATTCGTTTTTTTGTTAGATGTTTCAAAAACTATGGTGTTTTTTTGCAGCGTTTAACATCTTTGCATGGGATGTTACAGCTGAGATTTTTAGTTTCATTTTAAGATACAGGTTGTAATCACCCATGAAATTTTCTGTGAAACATCTCTCCACTGTACAAAATGAAAAAAAATTATACCGTATGGACCGAGACTTTTAGAATGAAAGTATAGGTCTTGTGCTAGAAGGCCTGAAGTACGACTCATCATAGCGATTGCCCTTGGTATCTTGCCAAAGACAGGACGTGGACTTTTTGACGCTAAAAACATCTAACCTAAAACCAGTAGGTTTTTCAGATTTCATGCCCTCCCCTTACTCACCGTGTCTATATTGAGCCACATCTTCAGCTCATGTAGTTAGGCTGATCTCAGCTTTGCCTATGTACATTGCCAAGGATCTGCCATGTATTATTTTCCTTTGCCGTCTGTGTGATACGGTGTTGTACTGTGCATCGCGTGACGTAAAGCTAAAGCTTATAGGTATTGTTTTATTTCTGTATGTCAGCAAAACGAATCCTTCGCTTCCTTCTTTGGGAGCAAGGTGTATCCATTGTGACCGATGGGTGCCGAGAACACCCTCAGGAAGTCCCTGGTGTACTGTTAGCCTGTTTTATTGTGAGCACAGCTGGAAACTCGGTGAACCCGGCTCTATGTTCTGGTGGGGCCTTTTCCCAGCTGTCGCTGGAGCTCCTGGGCGAGTGCCGGGCTCCTCTGCGCTCCTGAGGAGAACCAGGCTCTGGAGGAGCCCTGTGGTGAAACGGTCCACGGGGTCTTTTTGCCTTTCATCCCGTGGAGCGACCCTAGGGCCGCCTGGATGTCCTGTCCTTGCTGCGCCTTCTCCATTTCTGCCGGGACACTTATTATTGTTTCGGCCCCCGCCAAAACTCGGCGCCGCCCGGGGGAAGCAAGGCCTCGCCCCCGCGCGCCGCCGGGCCTGGCCAGCGGGCCGAGGGACGGGGCCACCAGCCTGCCGGCCTCGCTCCGCCACGGGGAGGGCGCACTCAGGCAACCAGGAGCCGTCCCGCTCCCGGAGGCAGGTACCGGCAGGCACCGAGCACCTCGGCGCTCCCCGCCGCCCGCGAGGGCATCGACCGTCGGGCCGCCCCCTCC